>VZRL01005557.1:964402-1176380 GCA_013397895.1 Origma solitaria | reverse complement strand
ACAGTTCTTGGAACATGCAAAATAGTTTTGAGAAAAGTTTGAATATGCATGAATGCTTATGAATAGGCATGAGGCTGATGCAATACAAAGAGTATTTAAGACGACTTCTTCAGTAGCAGGTGTGCTTCTTGGCTTAGGGCCAAGCACCCAGGGCTGTTTCTTTGCTTTATTGTAGTTTCCCCTATTGTCCTTTATTAAACTTTTAAATCTCAACAGGAGAGTGAACTTCGTTTTTCACAATACCAACAGACTGGGAGTAGCCCAAAGATACCCAGAAAGATAAAGGCCATCAACGGAACATTAACGGAACATCAGTGGCCATCTACTAACATCCACCCCAGAGCACCTCTGACAGAGTTGAAGACATCTCTCCCAAAAAGAACTGATAAGAAAATTGAAAAATTACGATCTAATTTACATTGGAGGCGAGGGGGATTCGGATTCAGTGGGAAACTGAACACTGAGGGCTGCTCAATTCTGGACCAATGAACTTTGAAACAATGCATCTCTATGGGTTTTGAGTGTATAAAATTTTGGGGGAAATCCTGTAAAACTGTGTTTCATGGAATGATTCTCTCTGCACACCTGGGCTGTGTGTGGATGAGATGATTTCTGTGGCACACCCTGGCCAGAAGAACATCCCGGCCAGATAATAAAGTAATGCCTTGACTCTCTAACATTAAAAACGTTGTTGGAGGGGTTTTGTTTTCCCACCGTTTTGGTGACACAGGGGCAGGGTGGCTCCTGGCGGGGGACGGGGTACCCTGGTTCCAGGTCCCAGTGCGGCACACAGTGGCTCTGTGCTCCCAAACAGCAGAGAGGCAGAGCAATGAGCCAGCAAGCCCAGTCACGGTGCCGAAGAAGAAAGAAACCAAAAAAACCCAGGCAAACCCGGTGTGCAAGAGTAGCTCTGCTCTGCTCTGAGAGACCTTGCTGCCCTGGCTGCCCGAATCCTCCTAGGTGCAGAAAAGGGCGAGCTTCCTTTCTCTGCCCCCCAACTCTCACAGGGAATCCTGGGCTGGCTCCCATCTATGGCGAGATTCTGGAGCTGGGCAGGGTGGGGAGTGAAGGGTGGACAGCAATCGTCCCAGACACAAAACCACAAAAAAGCAAGAAAAAACCCCAAAGGTGGGATGGGATAAAAAGACATCCCCAAGACATGTGTCCAGGTCTGGGCCTCTCATTTTATGAAGGACGTTGAGATGCCCAAATGCCTCTAGAGAAGGGCAACAAGGCTGCTGAAGGGCCTGGAACACAAATCCGACAAAGAACGGCTGAGGGGGCTGGGGTTGTTTAGCCTGGAAAAAGAGAGGCTCAGGGGAGACCTTATCACTCTCTACAAGTACCTGAAGGGTGGCCCTGGCCAGCTGGGGGTCACTCTCTTCTCCCAGGCAACCACCGACAGAACGAGAGGACACAGTATGAAGCTGCACCAGGGAAAGTTTAGGTTAGACATCAGGAAAAAATCCTTCACTGAAAGAGTGACTGGGCACTGGAATTGTCTGCCCAATCGTCTGGTGGTGGAGTCACCATCCCTGGACATGTTTAAGATAAGTCTGGATGTGGCACTCAGTGCCATGGTTTAGTTGATGAGGAGGTGTTAGGTCATAGGTTGGAGTGGATGATCTCAAAGGTCTTTTCCAGCCTAGTTCATTCTGATTCTGTAATCCATGCTGGCTACTCTTAATCACCTTGTCTTCCATGTGGGTAGAGATGGCCTCTGTCACTTTTCCAGGGATTGAGGTAAGGCTGACTGGCCAGTAGTTCCCAGAACGGCTTACTGCATATTCGCCCTTTAACATAAGGCCCCAGTAAAAGGACTTTACAATGGCTCATGTATTCTAGGATAGACGCATGGGAGAATACCAACCAGATATTCTCAAGAGGTCAAAACAAGACAAAAGTTTACTAGCAAACTTCAAAAGAATCAGGGAACTTTGGCAAAAGGTCTACTGCAACATCCAATCAACATAAAACACTTCCCACAGCATTAATTTGGCCCATTTAAGTTAGCAAACTTTAAATCAGTCAAATTACTCAAAATGTTTTAAGAAGAGGGAATTGGAGAGAAAGAGAGAAAAGATATAGAAAAGCACACATATAGCTACCAACTCCTGGGCTCCAGGAGTGTTCCGATAGAAACTCCAAGAGGAAGGTAGGGTCCAGATGAATGTGCTGGCCTCCTGCTCAGCCTTAAATAACCCTAACCTTGGCCTTCATGGGCCCTCCCCCAGGTGAGTCTTTTGGTCATCTGTCCACTCAGGAGCTGGGTTAGGGCAGAGTGGGGCAATGCCTCCAGTGTGCCAATGACTGGCAGCCTTCCCTGCTGAGATAAAGGCTCTAGGGCTGGGGGGATGTGGGGCAGTCACTGCCTCACCATGGCAAGGTCCCACCTTCCCCCTCCCACACACCTGTGCATCCCAAAATGTCCCAAGACATCAATCCTTCCAGTCTCTCACAACCACCCCGTGGCTCGAGACATTGACTGGGACTGTTACCGAAACTGTGGGAAAAACAGAAACGCTCCAAGAACATTCTTTTAATCTTAGAGAACCACAGAAGGCATTACTTTATTCTGGCCAGAATGTTGTTCTGGCCAGGATGTTGTTCTGACCAGGATGTGCAATAGAAATAATTTCATCCGCACATGCCTGCGCTCTGCAGGAAAATCATTCCATCATGCATAGTTCTTCACTAGACTTTTCACATATTTATACTGACAAAACTCAAAGAAATTCTCGTTCATCTGTCTTAAATTACACAATTCTTAGCATTCAGTCTCCTGTTGGTTATTGGTCCCTTTGCCTTCGATACTGATTTGGTTCTCATTCTTCAGTTCTCTTATCAGTCTTTTCCCAGACCAGGTGTCTCCGACTGCACCAGGGGGTGAAGTTTGGGGTGATGTTCATTAATGGTTCTTATCTCCTTGTTCAATCACCATTTCAACAGCCCTGCTTAATCTGACTGCAACTATCATAGGCTGAGGCTGGAACAGCAGGCCTAAGCCTGAGCTGACTTACAAGATGAATTTTGAGTATGATGCTATTAATACCATGAAGGTTCTTTAGTTAAAAATAGATTATTAAAGCATTTATATTAGTTGTTTTTAATGCCAAAATGGCTGTTGTAGAGACATCTGTACAACCTTGTGTAAGATATATCAAGAAATCTTCCCAACAGATATCCCTAGAAGCTTGTTAGTAGACTATTTTAGGCAAAACCCTCCCAAATGTGGCTTGGGCTCTGACCAAGCCTTGGCCCTGGCTGGTCGGGAAGCGTGCTATCAAAACCAGTTTTTTTCTGCACAAGAAAGGTAAACAAGTCATTTGGACTTGTCAGTTTGGGCCTATAAAAGCTGGACCCCTTTTTTGGGCAAACCAGAGATGTCACCTATGGGTGGATGCACCATGTAGGATTTTCTCAATTGCCGAGAAGGGTTCTCAACTATTAATTCATTAACTCTTATAAAAGAGTTCTGTGGACATATATATTGAATATATGTTGTATATACATATATAAAGTGTATCTAGGTATAAAAAAATACAGACATGTTTTTACACTCCTGTATATATAGAGTCAAGCATGGAGGACAGAGGGTGTGTCAAATACCAATCACCCCAGAGGAGCTGATCCAACGGGATCAATGCCTTATCAAGAGAAAAGCTGCATGCACAGCTCCCCTCTCACACTTCCCCTAACTGGTCAGAGGTGCTACTACTGGTTGTAAAGAATGTGAATAGTAAAGCACGCTTCCAAGGCTTTACCTTTATCCCTACTGACAGACTGTGTAAACAACAATTTTAGCTATTCACTTAGGGTTCTTGTCCTTTTTCCCCTTCACATTTCCCACCTCATGTTTCCCACCCTTTCTTCTCTCCCTTTTCCCACCCTTTTTCCTTTCACCTTCCCCACCTTTTTGACCTTGCATTTCCCACCCTTTTCCTCTCACCTTTCAGGTCCTTTTTCCTCTTCTTCCTGCCCTTTTTCACCTCACATTTTTTCTCACCCTTTTTTCTCTCTTTTCACCCCTTTCCCCCCTCTATTTAAGTACTTCAAATGTTAGAAAAAGAGGGATATTCCCTCAATTTAAACCCTTAAAACCGAGGGAAAACAGGGACTCGATTCCCTTGCAATTTGAACCTTCAGATGATGAAAATGGGGAGTCTGGCCTCAACTCAAACCCATGAAATGGCATCATAAAGGTTTTCCTCTTCCCTTTAAAGCAGAAAATAACGATTCCCCATCAACTGATTCCCCTAAATCATAGAAAAGAGAAGTATTCCTTCAACTGATACTTTTAAAATCGCAGGTGAACGGGGACCCCCTCCAGTTTAAACAGAGATAATAACGGGAAAGGAGGTTTTTCCCTCAAACCCCTCTTTTTTCTGGGGTCGCTGGGATGCGCTAGGGAGGGACCGGGATGGGACTGGGAAGATGCAATCAAAAAGTGAACCAGAAAAGGTCTTCACTGCACTGCCCCACGTGCTCAGGTGTAAAACACGGGTTTTGATCCCGGTCTTTTGTACAGAGACGAGCAGCAGAAGCCACGCCCATGTTCCGTGGATACCGAACGGGATAAGTGCGTTTCGCGGCTGGTGCATTGGGCTGCCTCCGGCCCGGCCCGGCCCGCGGGGAAGAGGAAGTTTGGGCGCTGTGGCGCTCCGTAGGGGGAGCGAGGCCGTGTCCGGGCATGGCGGGGGCCGTGGCGGGGCCCGGCGGCGGCGCGGCGCGGGGCCGCTTCGCCGTGGTGGGCGGCGGCATCGCGGGGGTCACCTGCGCCGAGAAGGTAACAGGGGCCGCGGCCCAATCCCCGCCCTGCCCGCTCGGGAATTGTCCCTCGGGATCCGGCAGGCTCCCCGAGCCCCGGCGGAGCCGCAGCCTGTCGTGCCCCTTGGCGGCCGTGCGCCGGCTGGGGGCTGCTGGCACCGGCACCGCGCTTCGGAGAGGCGTGAGCCCCTCGGGCTCAGCGTGTGTGCCAGCAGAGAAACACATCTGCGCACTAATTGCAGAAATACTCGCCTGTGTGCAGTGGTTCCGTACTCAGCCCTGCACCCCCCTAATCCCCATCTTCCCCGTTTCTTAAAAATGATTCGCCTCGCGTGTAAGAACAAAAACCCAACGTAGCCTCAGGACAGCAGTGTTGTAGTATGCGTCTGGAAACACGTCTCAAGAGGTTCAAACCTGATCAGGTTATTTTGAAGCAGTTTTTGAACGCTTCACAAGAAGAGAGCCACAACTTCACGACTGCGGAAAGCTGGCACCCTGCGCTGGTCCAGAGTCAGGGACTTCAGGATTCCTGCAGAATTATTCCTCATGGCCATAAAGGACTGTGCTGCAGCCGAGCAGTCTTCAGGCAGCTCTGATGTGCTTCTTTTTATTCATACTGCTCAGTTTTTACCAGATCCATGTTTTAGGGCTGTATACCTCATCCAGCTATCTATGCGCCCAAGCCCTAAAAGTAAATTAATCTGTTTCTTGGTCTCAAGATTTTTGTCGGTTTTAAATTAATGGTAACTGGAGGTAATTTTGCACCTGTAGAATGAAATTATGTATTAGTTTGGTGAGGAATATTTTATCTGTTAGAACTGCAGAGCAGTATAAAGGCTGTTTAAGATGCGTGTGTTCTCTGGTGATGTCAGGGTCCCTCTGGATGGCATTCCTTTCCTCCAGCAGCACCACTTCTCTTGGTCTACCTGTCACCTTGCCGAGCAATGCACTTTTAAAATGGGAATTCTTCCCCTTTGGCTTCGGGCTTTAAAAGTCTTGCATTGCTTAATAGCACCCTGAAGACGATAATCCATTTATCTGTGTACTAAACAGGGTTTAAAATATGCAATAGAAATCAGCATTTTGTCTGTGAAAATGAAACTTGTAAACAATTAGTCACTACTGTGCAATTAAAAAATGTGTATCTAGCAACTGGGTGTCTCCAGAAATCACATGATCATAGTCTGATCCATCAGGTGGCCTTTGGAATATTGTGACAATAAAGTTGTCCTGTACATTATGGCTGCAGTTCTTGAAGGTATATTTATGTGTGAATGAATTAAAATGTTGGGTCTCCAAATTCTCATTGGTCATTATCCTTCTGTTATCCTGAAGTAGTGTTTATTCAATAAGGTTATAGACAATTAAAGTAATGTACACATACTGCTTTTCACCAGTGGTTTTATTGTGTTTAAGTCAAAGTCTGATGATGACTCTCATCATAGTTTCTGTTTATTTCCAAGCTGGCTGCAGAATTCCCATCAGAAGACATTTTTTTAATGACAGCTTCCCCAGTTATAAAAGCTGTAACTAATTTCAAGCAGGTAAGAGAAAACTTTTTATACAGCAAGACATCTCCAAAGTTTATATGTGCAGATAATTTAGAACCCAATGGTGAAAATGCTTATGACTTTGAGCTTGTTTTCATATGAGTGTGATTGTAGTGGTGTTAGTAGGATCGATGAGCTATTTTATAGTGGTGTTAGTAAGACTGATGACCTGTTTTATAATGATCCATTATTAGTAATTGGTGAATATATTCACACCATTCAAGCAAAGGCTGAACCGGGTACTTACATGGTTGAAGCATGTTCTGAGTTACTGAATCTTCATTTCACTGCTTTATTAGTGAGTGCTCTGTTTTAAGCACTGAAATGGTATTATAGTCTTGCTCAAGTTTGAATTTGGGGCAGAAACATCCTTCTGACAAGTGGCAAGAGAAGGGATAGCCTTTTGGGAAATTGCTTTGAGCTTTATCTACTCCAATAGCTCGTGATTCAGTGATATCTTTCCTGCTGGTTTGAAAAAGAAAATCAGATCTACGCATGAATTCAGATTTGTGGCTAGTAGGGTCATTAAGCTGAGTCTGAGAGCTCTGTGAGATTGTTGGAGTAACACCCAACTAAGGAATGCTTTCTGGAAGTGCTGACAGCAGTGCCACGGGTGTCCAGTAAAGACATTTGCACAGTGCAGGGATGTGAAGTCTGTAATTCACCTCAGCAGAAATTTACGTATGTGAAGAATAAGGGAGTAGCTAAGCAGTATTTGAAGGCAGCAGCATCTAAGTTTTTCACAGGAGCATCTTAGTTTCTCTCAGAATTGCAAGCATGGTGTGGCTTCCGGTTCCTAGCTGTGTTCCAAACTCTGAATATGCAATAAAGTAGCAGACCTGGAGGTTTCCATACAGCCACTCTCTCCAGGTAAAAACCCAAAATTGGCATAACATACTTGAATGTTTTTCAAATTCTGGTTTGCCTCTTTGGGATTTTTCTTTTGTTTGTTTGTATTTGTTTTCTGTTTGGTGGTGTCCATTTCCCCCCAGGTCTCTGAAATACCAGGTAGTGGCTCTGGATGAGTTATTTCATCAAAGTTACAACAAATAGAAAAGCAGGCTTTTAACACTACATCAGATAAGTTTAAAAGCAGTGTTAACAACTCTGATAATAGTCTTATTTATGGAATAAAACATTGTAGCAGTTAGAGCAACCATCAGGGTTCTCAATTTTTGCTTATTTTCTATTTTTAGGATTACAATTCTCCATAGTACTTTGACTCTTTAACCAGGAACAGGCATGAAAAGATTCTGTATTGAAAAAGGAACTTTTAGCGGTTACATGATAACACATTTTCAGACAGTATGGGCTTTATGTTGTGACTTTTACTGGAAATGAACACAGCAGGTTCTGTCACAAGCTTTAGAAAAAGAGATGGAGAAATGATCCATATTTTTAAATACCTTTCTTTCTCTCACAGGTCTCCAAAACACTTGAGGAATTTGATGTTGAAGAGCAACCAAGCTCCCTATTAGAAAAACGATATCCCAATATTAGAGTTATACAGTCCAGAGTAAAACAGTTGAAAAGTGATGAACATGTAAGCGAATGTTTTCTTTTTTATTTGGTTTTCAAGTTATGTGTATAAAAATAATTTAAGAAGTAGTTGAATGTTTAGGGTGAGAAATTTTGTTTAAGAACATTCTGGTTATTGAAGTGTTAAGTTACAAAAATTACAAGAAAATACTCCTAACTCTAATTTCACTTACAGCTTAACACTGTTTTTCAAGTAGAAATGTATACAGGGAACAAAACAAATCTTGAAAGAACCAACACTTCCACATTTTCTTCCTTCTTTTTAGCAGGAAATACGGTGCAAGTATGAGCAATGGACAGCATGTACACACCCTTGTTAGCTCTGTGTCAACATGTTATTTTTCACTTCAGCATGTATGAGAAACTCACATTTACATCCAAAACTGGTTTTGCTCACTTTTAAGTTTTGGAGATGTAATTTCAGGTAGATTCTGCTAACATTCTGAATCCAAGGGGTTTCTTACATCATTACTAGGAAGGTGTTTTAGTTTAGGTCTTGGTGGACACAAATAATTCTGTATGTGGATTTGGAGGATCTTTTGCCCAAAACCACTTTAAACTATGAAGCTTCTAGTTTGTAGAAGAACAAATAATGTCATAAAATATTAAAATTTAAGGTCTTTTTCAGAATGACATAGCTTGTTTAGTCCCTCCACCTTTTCTTCAGCAAAGAACAGATTTCCAGTATTTCTAAAGAGTGTCCTGTCGTGTGCGTGGTTAACAGATCTACTGCTGTTGCAATGTTTTGAATGAGATTTTCAATTGCTAATCTATAGTAGTGCATCGTTCTGTTCCTGGGGCCAGAGGGACATGGGCCACATAGAAAACACAGTTCTCTTTGGCACAGCCAGTGAGTACAAAGTGCCACCAAGTGGTAAACTTGATCTTGCTTGGAGTGCACTGTGGACACTTCCCATTTCATTGGTCATGTACTGGTGGTGAGCGATGGCAATAAATGGCACACGGTCAGGGAGAGTGTGAAGGCTTGTTCCTTAAGAAGCCCTTACAGCTTTTAACACCTGCAAATTACTGTGACATTAAGGAAAAAGAAGGCTGATGTTCTCTTAGATGTCTTGATTTAGATGAATTCTCTTAGATGAACTGATTCTTCTCTTCATTGTTAACAGAAAATTTACACTGAAGATGGGAAAGAATACATATATGAAAAGCTTTGCCTGTGTGCTGGAGCCAAACCAAAATTAATCGTTGAAGGAAATCCATATGTATTAGGAATCCGGGATACTGACAGTGCACAGGTAAATGTGTTTTGGACTTAAAAATGTGTAATACATTCCTGCATCTGGTGCAAAATACCAAAATTATTGTGGAGTGAAATGGAGAAACAGAAAATAATGTTTGTTACTATATATTCTTAAATAGGAACATTTTGACTAGCAGAAAAACAGCCTTATAATGCAACTAAGTAAATTAATTAGCCTCTACATTTGTTAAGTTTACAGATAGCTTATATAAAGTATTTCTAACATGATAATAGGGAATAAACTATATTCTTTCACCCTCCAGGCAGAATCCAATCTGAAAATATAAACAGGAAATAGGCACCAGTAGATACTTCCCTGAGAAGGTGTGTCTGGTACACGGTACAAAGGGCTGCTTCTTACAATGGAAAGCTACTGAAGGAATGACTTTTTATTCTCTTCTATTTCTACTGTAACTTCTCCTCATTGTACAGAAAAGAGTTAGTTATAGTCAAAGATGTGGAAAAGTTTTCACCTGAGAAATGACTTAATAAAAAATTAAGCTTGGAAGCCAAAGATGAAGTTTCACTGCTCTAGGTCTTCAGAATTAGAGGAGGCAGGGTGAGAGTGAGCACTGCTTCTCTGTAACATGGAACTCAATCAAATGAAGTTGGACCTTGAGGATAAAAAAAGGAGTTACATTTTCAAATAACCTGAAGTGAAACTGGAATTGTTGTTTGTTACAAGAACAGCCTCTTGTTACAGATCTCAGCCTAACTATATGTGTATCAGTAGTCTGAGAAAATCAATATAGGACTAGGAGCAAGAAAATGCTGAAAAGGGTGTAGCTGATCAGTGGGAGGGAACATGCTCTAAGTTCTAATTGACATCTTTCCTTAATGCAGGCTTTTCAGAAGAATTTGGCGCAAGCTGAGAGAATAGTGGTGGTAGGAAATGGTGGGATCGCCCTTGAATTAGTGTAAGTAAACAACTAAGATACATATTCAAATAAAATCTTTAACAATGCAATGTTAATTCTAGTGTACATGAGTTTGGGAGAAGGTTGACTTAAAAAATTGTAGCTCTTAAAGCATTTAGTAGCAAAACTGATTACAGTTATTTTTTTCACAGTATAGTGGTTCTTACTGACACATAAAATTAGGAAAGCTCCAGAAGCAGCTTTGACACAAAGATATCAAGAATATACAGTTCATGTTCCACATAGTGCAAGCAAGATCCAAATGCCTATTTTTAGCAGTGGGAGCCTGGCAAAAATGCACTTCTTTTTCATTATGGGGAGCAGGAAATACTAATTATTACTATTATAAATTTGATCTGCTTCCCCCTCACCCTCTGCCCAAGTGAAGTCAAGGTTGTGTTGGTGAGAAAGTACGACTTGCCAACTTGAAGAGATAATTTTTTAATGGCTTCCTAATGTAAATATTTAGAAGGCTTTGATAGGATGGAAAGTCTTGGATCCCTTAGTTCTGAATTCTGGAAGGAAACTTGACACCTTTCTGCTTGTGTTGCTAACAGTCAGATCCTTTTCAGACAGTCTGTCACTTTATCCCTTGGTTAAATGTCCACAGGTATGAAATTCAAGGCTGTGAAGTAATCTGGGCTATAAAAGACAGAGCCATCGGGAACACTTTCTTTGATGCAGGAGCAGCTGAATTTCTCATTCCAAAGCTCACTGCTGAAAGCCAAGAGACTCCAATTGAGTGCAAAAGAACCAAGTACACGGTGCAAGGTATGGAGGTTTAGTTTCCTAACACTGCAGTAGCAGTATTTCATATCAAAGATAGTCTTAAAATCAATTAATTTAGCAAGTTGGAATAAGGTTACTGTTATCGTTAACGGCATTTCCTTCTTCAAAAACTGAAAGCAAAAAAGCAATATAAAAACTCATCCCGAATTCACGTAGACAGAATGTAATACAGTTAGTTGCAAACGATAAAAAAGTGTTTACCTTTGTGCCAAATTTACATTAATTCCCTGCTTTCCTTCTGCTGAAGAACTTGTTCTATTTTCTGTAATGTTTTGATACGAATTACATCAGCATTATATAGGAAGGAGCTGTCACATAAGATATGAGGAGCAGATGAAACCTCACAGGACATTATTACAGATGGAGTGAGACTTCAGTCTCAGAAACAGCAATTAACTAGGAGTGTATGAGCAACCATCACACAAATATATATATCTGACCAAAATCATAACAAAAAGAGAGCATGGCTCTAGACATCACGCTGGAAAAATAAGGATATTACACACGTTCATCTTCCCTTCTGGACAGCCTGATGGTATTTTTCTGTTCATTGAGAATCCTTGTGCTGAATTGTATGGACAAGGAAGGATGCACACTTAATCTGATATATTCATCTCCTTCCTTCAGGAAGTGAGGAGAGATCCACAGCAGCATCTGACAAACTGGGCAGTGCCTTAGGCCCTGACTGGCACGAGGGCTTACACCTCAAAGGGACTAAAGAGGTATGGGTATAACCTTGTTTTCATATTTGTTTGAATGTTGTGGGCATCAACATTATGAAGTTTCATGTTTGCAATAAAACAAAAATCCTCACAATTTTTTTTTCATTTATGAATTCCTTAAATTTCAGGTGTTTGCATCTGTTTTGCATTTAAAAAATGACCTGTCAAGGGCGATCAGTCACAGATTGTACAGAAATGGCTTTACAATACCACCTAAAGGATGTTTAGGATATTTAGCAGCTTAATTAGTGGTGTTTGGCTGTCGAAGGCTGTGGATCTGTATTTTTGTAGTGGAGAATAAAACAAGACCCAAATTCACAAAACAATTCAGAGAAACAGGTGACTTCCCAGCTTCTGGCTTGAGCTCAGGATATGGTTGAAATGTGGGTTGATGGTATAGAATATTTTTTCTTTTTACAGTAAATAAATTACTGTTATCAGAATTTAATTCATGATAGAAAAACAAAGGATTTGCAATCCTGAAGACGGAAAAGATGAGTTTACTTTATTCTGCTCTGATAAGTTTTGAACTCTCTTCCTGTAAACTCAAGGGAACTTGAATATGTTTTCTAGCATGCCAGAAAAATCTAAATTGTTATGAAATTTCAAGGAACATCAGATACCTGCTGAAGAGGCTATGGTTAGATCTGTGCCAAACAGAGGAAAGTGTGGGAATTCAGTTAGTGGACTAGGATATATGGGGGGCGGGTTCCAGTTTAGTAATACCAGTTTAGGTGGAGATGTACTTGCTATTAACAATCTTGAGGTTGCTAATCATGATGTTTATGATTTTGTCCATCTTTCTTTAGTTTTCTCATAAAGTACATATTGAAATACTGTGTGAAGTAGAGAAAATACACTTACAGCAAGAATTTATCCAACTGCAGCGGACTTCCTTGACTTTTCCTAAAGGAGAGAAAAATGTAGAACCAGATGAGGGTGAGTGCCAGTGCTGATAAAACGTTGGAGATAAATCTGTGCTGGAGCATGTTTGATCTTGTTTGCTATTTTAAAGCAAATACAGATTTGAAAAATAAATCCTTTGTCTCTATATATTGAGGTCTAGCAATTTGTAGTAATCAAATTTATGGGCTACAATTAAATTACAAAATCTTAAGGGTCAGACTCTTTTTTCCGCAAAGTAACTGACATTCTGTATGCAGAGTATTCCATCCTTACCACAGTCCAATCAGGTAATATTTTAATAGTGGAGTTAGAAGGAAAAAAACCACCAACATTTTGTGTCAAAACTGAAATAAACCTTCAAAGTAGAGGAAAATACCTCTTTTTTCCATGGATAATTATGCCTATAAATTCCACCTAATTAAAATGAATATTTAAAATACTATTTTAGTAATCAGTTACTCCCAGCATAAGTGAAATCTGTGATGTTCTTTTTGCTTTTGAGGCACTTCCTGTGCATCTGTAAATTTATACATAAAAGAATATTTGGCAATTGCATACTTGAGAGAACATCCCACAGGACACAGTATTTTCCCTTTACAAATGAGGGCTTTGATTCAGGAAAATTCCAGAGAAAGTTATTAGTAGGACTTGGAGCTAAGATCCAAAATATTTTTTTCTCTAGTTCTGAGCGACAGTAAGAAATGTTATAGGTGACTTCTGATAAATTTTTCTTTTTTTTAAATTTTCATTTTTCTCTACCTATTCAGTTACCTGAAAGGTTGGGGTTTTCTTTCTTTTTATATCATATATTATCATAAGACACAATTAATAAAATAACTTCTGTTGGTTACATTCTCAGGGCAAAATTTTCCCCTTTTTCAGTGCTGTGGCCTGTATATGTGGAACTAACTAATGGAAAAATTTATGGATGCAATTTCATTGTCAGTGCAACTGGAGTTGTGCCAAATGTTGAACCATTTCTTGATGGCAATAATGTAAGTGTGCTGATTTCTTCTGGAGCTTTTTCAGTAAGGTGACAGAACCTTTTTCAGCTGGTTTGTGCTTCTGTTCTGACATGAAACATGGTTTGCTAGAGATTTAAATATTGTGCAGCATCTCAAAATAAGGCAGATACATTTATACTGAAAGATCCAACATGATAAAAATGTATTTGATTGGTGGCCTTGGTTTATTATGTTGTTCCCCAGGTGTATATACACGGTATATATGCAGTATAAACTGTTAAATTAAGCCTATACAAAGAGAGAAAAGCATCTGTATAATTGGCTAATGTAGCAAAAATGTAGAATAATTTTCATGTTAATTCTGCACCATATTCTTACCTTATAAATCTTGACCTTTTTTCTGAGAAGGAAGCAGTTATTGCCAATATTTTTTCATCTGGGACACTGAGCTGTCAAGGTGCTCATGTTCATTGAGGGAAGTCACCCAAACATGGATGGTGATTCCGGAGTTCATAACTGTTGTGTGAATTTCCAGGCCTTGAGATCATTCTGTCTCTGTGTTTGGTATCTGCTCAGCAACAACTAAAACATCCTTGGGTTATTCACAAACACTGTTTTCATCACAAATCCAACAAACAGCCCCATCCAAGCTACTACTAAGAAAATTATCCCAGACAAAACCAGGACGTTGGGGTATTTGGTGTTTAGTGGTGCCATCTGATTGGGAGTAGAAGGCTGTGCTCTGATTAAAGCAGGAGAAAATGCTGAAAACATAGATCTGATGTTGAGCCATGAGATACTTCCAGGCCTATGCTATAAACTTAGATCAGGAATCAAGTTTTTGCAATGGTATTTGCTTGTCTTGGCAAAAATACAAAATGAATTCTTAAGACTGGATGTTCTTGTAACACACAGTGTGACTTGAAATTTGGCAAGCCCTGTTACATCCCTGCCTAGGTATCAGTAATAGTCCTTTAAAAACCTGTGCTGTGCTCTAGAAATAATAGTAACAATAATGCTTTGTACCTTCCATAGAGGTCTTGCCACTTGGGATAGTTTCATGTTAAATAATGAAGTAACAGATGATTGCCTAAGGTGGAGGAAGTTGAATGACTTGGTTAAAATGATGACTTTTCTCCTTGCTGCTGTGTGCAAACCCTTCAGTTTGCTGTGGGAGAGGATGGAGGACTGAAGGTAGACAAGCACATGCACACGTCACTGCCAGATGTGTACGCAGCTGGAGACATCTGCACGGCGGCGTGGGAGCCGAGCCCCGTGTGGCACCAGGTATGACACATGTGGCACGAGGTGTGACACCTCACGTGAGTGTGAGCCACAGGGAATTACACACAGTGCACACCAAGGAGTGCAGGGTTAAGCAAGTGGATAATCCTGGGGGTGTTGATGACCATTTTATGCAGGTGGTTGGAAACCTAGCTGGCCAGCCCTTATGAGTGTTAAAAATACAGAGTATGCACCGAGGAGAGCAGTGAGTGTGGTCATGGCACAGTGACAGTCTTGTGACTTCAGTCTTTCCAATTTTCCCTTTCAGATGAGGCTGTGGACCCAAGCTCGGCAGATGGGATGGTATGCAGCAAAGTGCATGGTAGCAGATGCTTTAGGGGAATCTATTGATATGGATTTCAGCTTTGAACTATTTGCTCACGTTACAAAATTTTTCAATTACAAGGTAAATACAATCTACTAGCCTTAAACCAACGAGAAACACATACTGCTTGCTTATATTCGCTGCCACTGCGCAGATGCTTTAATATTGACAAAACAGGCTTCCTTATACAGTAGTTCATCTTGGCTTAGATTTTCTCCATTCATACTAATGTGTATGGTATTTAAAGGGGAAGATTTTTGAGTCCATTGTGGGTTTGCAGGGCAGTGGTGGGGGGAGGGACCCTAGGGACACATATTTTCCTGTTTGCATCACTTTTGGGGCCTAGAACTGTTAGCATCAGAAAATACGAGAAGTCACTGCAATGTTGTAATGAGCACTTTCGTTTTCCCTTTTCCTTCTGCTAGGTGGTGGTTTTGGGAAAGTACAATGCTCAGGGCTTGGGCTCAGACCATGAGCTGATGCTGAGATGTACCAAGGGACACGAGTATGTGAAAGTGGTGATGCAGAATGGCCGAATGATGGGAGCTGTGCTGATTGGGGAAACAGACTTGGAAGAAACCTTTGAAAACTTAATTTTAAATCAAATGGATCTTTCAGCCTATGGTGAAGATCTCCTAAATCCAGATATTGATATAGAAGATTATTTTGATTGACTAAAATCCCATTTCTGTTTTGTATCAAACTTTGATATGAAATAACACATCTTATAAAACTGCTTTCTCAGGATTACCAGAAATGAGGGATAAATGCAATTCTCTATTAAGATTTTGGGTTGATCTTGCCCAAATACTGGTGGGGTAGTGCCACAGATGCCAGCTAATGCTGCAGTCTCTGTTCAGCTGGCTCATATGAACAGAGAACAGTTTTAGGGCACAGGGTGCTCACAGCTCTTGGTACCTGGAATGTGAGTTGCAATATATGGCCTTACCCCATTTTTTTTTTCTTTTTTCCCCCTGTAAGTTTACTTCTGAAATGAATATATTTTCTACTCAGTTAAGTACAGAACACAAGCTTTGCACAATGAAAGCCAGCATGAGGTGTCAGTTGAGAGCACTTTTTAACTGCTTGTCCCTTCAGCTGTGCAGGTGATGGGGCAGAGCTGCACTGCAATCCATAGTGCCACCCCTGGACAGCAGTTACTGCATCCTGACTTTTGATTTTGTTCTACAGTTGCTACTTGGGAGTTGCTATTGATTTAGGGTCAAACTGAGAACAAGATCTTGTACTCCACTCACTGCAAAGGTGGCAGTACAGACTAAGACTTCTCCCAGACAAATCACTTTATTGTTAAAGAGAACGATTCTTTTTAACTAAATGAATTCAGTTTTTGGCAAAGGTTTCAGCTAAATGATGGGTGAAGGATTATAGGCTTTAGTGACTGTTGCAATTGTACCAGAAAAATAAAGATGAAGAGCATGTTCTTAATGATCCTTGCTTTATATTTTTGTTATACATCTAAATGTCGGGGGAGGATGGGAGAACCAGAACTTGGGTTTATTAGTGAAACTGAACTTGCCTTTTTCATCTCTGGCTGCTAAGACGTTAAAACCAAGTAAATAAAATTGAATCTAGCCCTCATTGCGTGTGCCTGAGAATGCCTGCAGGCAGCAGGAGCTGTTGAGTCTTTCCCAGGCTGGCAGGTTGTCTTGTTCATAAACTTAAATTTAGGTACAGAAGTCATACATTTCTATTTGAATAACAAGCTAGAGAAATCCAGTTCTAAAGGCAACAGACATATTTCAAAGGGATAAATACACATAATATTTCACTCAAATACATACAATGTTTCACTCAAATATGCCACAGTGGGTGTAGGGACACCTCTCCCTGCTCAGAACTGCAGTGATGGCAATACCCACATAAGCTGGAAGAACCAGCCCTGGCACAGCAGCAGCTTTGACCCAGACAGGGCTCCAGAGGAAGGATGCTGCAGCATCCCAAGTCTCCAGCTGTCCAGGGCCACTCCCTGGGGCTGGTGACAGCAGCTGCCCTGGGGAAGCTGTGCCCTGGCGAAGCTGTGCCCTGGCTGCAGTGCAGTCACTGGTGAAGGAGAGTCACCTGCACAGCAGGCAGAAGGAACAGGAGGTGACTGTCTTCAGAGACACTGCAGAGCTCAGGACCACCTAAGTCCTGTGCTGAGAAGGAGGGAAACCTCAAGATAACTCTCACAGGAGCAGTGGGTGGAGACTCCCACAGGAAGGAAGTCTCAAAACCTCTGGATCTCTGGAAGTCCTTTCCCAACTGCATGATCCTGCAATAGTATTACCATATACTACACTTCCAAAAGAGTTAAAAAGACAACATGGGCATTATATAGCTTTGTAATCATTGTTGGATCCTATTTTGATATGAAGCACTTTTCCCTTCACTACTAGCTGCCTTCTAGATTTGACAGTTTTTAAAGATACTTGTTCCCTGTTCAGTGTTTATTAAAAAGATACCATTACTAAAGCACAAACTGAACTTACACACTGTATTGTCCATGGAGCAGCAACCATGATTAGATCCTAAATGCAGTCTGTGACACTCAGTCAATAACTACTGGTTGGTCATTTCCACCTGCCTGAAGCTTAGGCTTCTTTGCTTTTAAGTTAGGACTACAGCTGGGCCGTTTATGTTCCTGTGATTTCTTCACCACTGAATTTTGGACAGTCTTTGATACAGTCTCGGCATTTTCTCTGCTTTCTTTTGAATTTGAAGATTGAGATTGTTTGACCTGTAAGATATAAAGAGTTCAATTAAAATTCTAACATTGTTTTCCTTCTTTGTCCATGTTCCCACATGAGAGAAAATATTTATGAGGTTGATTACATTACTACAAAAAATATTTTGAGCAGACACCAAATTATTAAATTAAGCTATAATGGAGAAGATATCTGTATAGCAAATCAGTAGAGATCAAAATACCTTGAAAACACTTTTCCTGTTTGTTATCCCTTCTATGGTGATGACATGTCCCTCATTTTTCAGCAGCCGTGCTTTCGGTCCCACCTTCAGGTAGGATATTGTAGCAAATGCTGTGAAGCTGAAATCCTCCCTGCATGAATTAAATCACAGAATCATGGAAGTTAGAAAAGACCTTCCATCAAGTCCAACCATCAACCCAGCACCGCCACTAAACAGTGTCCTCAGGTGCCATATCCACATGTTCTGTGAACACCCCCAGGGAGGGGGACTCAGCCACTTCTCTGGGCAGCCTGCTTCAATCTCCACACTCTTTCCATGATGAAAGGGACACATTAACCCTTCTGATGGATGTTCCAAATAACAGCTTCATTCTGCTTTATCTATTCAAGTAGGCAGTCAGTTGACTTAAAACTACTCTGGTCAACACTTAATTCAGTCTGCAGACCTTTACACACACAAAAATACTCAGACACACTTGTTAATCTCTTGAAAAGCATGGAGGAAAATGAGGAAAAAATAAGTCATCTGCTCACCATCTTAATATTAAAAAAAGTATAAAGAGATGCAAAGAAAAATTTAGATAAAATAAAGGGATTAGATACTTGATTTGTAGATATTCTTGAACTAATAAAATTATATGAGAAGACAAAACACAGCACACAGCTTTACAGAGGCAGCACTGTTGTTATTTTCACTATGCTTAAAATTTCTGAGTACCACTTTCCACATTAGCCATTAGTCTTTCCTGACTTAGACATCATGTGGGCAACCCTATTTGCTTTCCTTATCCCTGGAATGTGAATGAGATCTGTATAAACTGCAGACTTCTCCAAAATGAATCCTTCTGGAGATTAAAACATTCTACCTGAATACAGAAGACCCCAGCTTTTTTAAATTGCACAAGATGCAGCATTCAAAAGTTCCTCCAACTTTTGAAATGGAAATATACCAATATTTGAAGGGGTTTTAAAAATACATTGAATGAATCTGAAATAAAAACAAGACTAAAGAATATATCCATTAATGTTATACAGAAGTAACAAGAGAGCAAAGAAAAATGACTACTCAATGTTAAAAAAACAAACAATGCAAAATAGTTATCTTACATACTTCAGATACTGCTGCAGCAGTAAATGGGCAATAATTCTCTCCAGCTCCTCTCGAGGGTGCTTGGGTGGAGTAACTTCAGGCACCCTGAATTTGGACACACCTTTCCCAGACCAGGCATCGATTAATTTCAGTGGGGTGAGTTTCTCACTCATGCTGTCAGCTTGCTCAAGGATCTTGATTAGATCTCTGCAGTATCCTGTTACATCCATCTTCTCACATGCTGCAAGTAAAAGTGAAAGAACATTTAAACAGAAAGTTCTTTGTAGTTATATATATATAGTTATATATAACCATAAATACATCTCTGTGCTGTATAATAGCAATGCTTTGTTTTGTTTTTAAACTAACTTAATAAATAAAGCTGTAACTTTCCTTCTGTCAAATCAGGATATACTTATACTCACATATATTTTTCTCCATTATTGAAACTCCCACCTGACAAACATTTCTACTTGTATTTAATATTATAAACCACAACTTATTTCAAAGCATAAAATTTGCTAGGTAGCTACTAAGCTACTCTACAGTTGGATTCCTTTTTCTCACTGACAGTGTTTAGTACAAGAAGATTAGAGAGTACAGAAAAATTGAAGAATATAAGTGAGACATTTCTTCTCTCAAGACAGTTATGGACAAAATGAGACAGACATAAAAGGCAATGATCAAATTATAGTAATTAGCTTCATCATCAATAATAATTACAAGCACCATGTAGTACATAATGATCATCCCTCAACTCCATGATCAGATCATGGCACAGAATTACCCCAACTGCCTCCTCCGATACTAAGGATTAACTACTGAAAAACAAGTGCTACTGCTAAGTTTCCTTAGAGCTTGCTTAAGTATCAAAAGGCCCTGGAGGTGAAGTAGCAGTAAACAGGATGTATTTCAACTTTATTTCATCACACAGCTCCTGCAAGCCTTGGGGACAAGCCACCCCCATACTCTTCCCAACTTCTGATCCCAGTATAAATTTCAGCTAAGCCCCATTTCTAATTAGGAAATAACAAAACATTGTTACTTACAAGATCTTGCAAGACTTTTATTATATAATTAAGAGTAAAGTGAAAAAAAGTTAGATTTTGGGTTGTCTACTTTACACCCCAAAATAGAGGAAAATAAAGTCTAGTTATGAGACGAGCTTTGAGTACAGAGCTGTTGCTAAGTTTTTTCAAGTTCATCACTGTATTATCCAAATGCTTTTTGCAACAGATATGCAATATAAGGAGATGGTATTTTCCACATATTTCAAGAATTAACCTCGATGGTGCTCAATAAGATTTAAGGTGATTTTGTGTCCAGTTAAGAGATGCCCAAGACCAACTTTCTCTCAGCCCTCCTTTCAGATCTATCCGATTTCTGTGGGGTTTCCTACATCTAAGTCACAGCACTCACTTTTCAAGCACAGCAACAGATGCTTTGTTCACCTTTTGAGTCTTTCAGCTTTCTGATGGGTACCAAAAATCACAGCAAAACCTTGAAAGAGAGTGCCCAGCTGTTCTGCACACCTGTTATGCACAGCCCTGACCCAGGAACATCTTGTGAGCATGCTGCACTGAAATCCTCAGGGATTTTTCCAGGCAAGTTGTGAGAGGATGTGCAAGCTGTACCATCTCAGAGCCTAAGTGTGAACAGTCTGGCATGCAGGGCCTCCTTCTCAATAAAGCTTTCACACTCAAACAAATCCTGAAACAAAACCTGACACATACCAGAATCCTTTTAACACAGGTAAGCCAATCTCCCCCTTGCCCGAGCTTCCCTTTGGGGAGCAGGTGAACAGCTGAGCCTGAAAAATACCAAAGTGTCCAACTTCAGGCAAAAAGCCACACCAGGAAGAATCCTGCTAAACACCCTGAGAATGGCAACAGCAGGCCACCAAAAACTGATATTCATAACAAAATCAGCACCTTGAAAACAAGCAGTAGTACAAGCACAGGTCACAACATTTGCTTATAGCTTTTCTATACCAGGTATTTCTTTAAATCGGCTTTTTCCATGTTCTCTGTCCTTTACCTACCATTCTCTCTACAGCAGTTATCACACATTTTGTTGCAGTTGGCAGAATCCCAGACTTCATCAAAGTGATGGGCTATGAGCACCCGGCGACACCTGAAGAGCAGAGAGGGCTATAGAACCCAAGTGATATAGACATATAACATCTGTGTTATACATCATGAAAATGACAAAAAAGGTCCCTTGGGACAGCTCAGAGCTCAAAACAAGCATGAAGAATTATTATAAGAAAAATCAGAAAACAAGTAGTGCAACACCACTGTTCCCTATCAGCTATGCCAACAGGAATAATGATTAAGCACTGCTGTAGGAACAGTTTGGTTGAAGCAGAAGAGTACAATCTGCAATTTCAAGAGAATGAAAAATAGTAAGAATATAAACTCATTGTTACACTGAGGCCAACAAAGGCTTTACTGGATGCACCAGTTGTCCACAGAGATAGAGGTGTTTTCCATGAAGTATTCCAAATAGCTCAGTGCAGCAGGTGAAGTATTAAACACATGTGGATTCTTGTGTGGCCATTAAACACTGCAGCTCAGAATCAAAACCAAACCATTCCAGTTTATTCTCTAACTAGGATTTGAAATCCAAACAGTGTTTGTTGACAGATATTTCACCTCAACATAACCACTTCCAGAATTGTATCCTGGAGCTGGAAGCTTGTTCGTGTTTTTGTGGGTGGTTTTCTTTGGTGATGGGTACATTTTGGTTTGGGTTTTTTCTTTTGTTTTGTTTTCTTTTTAGGATGCCTTCTAAAAACCCCAACAAAATTAGCCTATTTAAAAACTAAGCAACCAAGCCACCACAGTAACTTACTTGTTCATATTTTGGCAATAAGATACCATATCATACAGCTTCTCTTGGCCAACATTTTCCATCACTACCATTGAGCTGATTCTGAATATATCTCCAAACCCATAATACAAAATACAGTCAGCTTTTTGGTCATCTCTACCTGCAACGCATTAAAATGAACAGAAAATTAAAATCTCAACCAACTGCCCCTCAAGTTTCTTGGAAAGCTTTTCTCCACACAGATTCAAATCTGCCTTTAAAAAAGTAATGAGATGCACAAGATCAAAAAAACAAAACACCACAGAACATTTGGGGGGTGGTATTTATTGCTGCTATACACTGATGAATTCTTAAAATTCCCTGCTCCAGACTCCCCATCCTACTTGTATTTCTGAAATTCATACATTAAACATCATCTAGAGACAATTTGAGCAAATCACACATTCCAGTTGTTATACAAAATAAAAAAAATTTAAAATCATATATCAAATCTTTGTTCTTAATTCTGGTAAGCCACAGATGTCACAGAAATCAAGTAATTAAAAAATGCTGAGTGGAGGTCTAGCTACCCAGTTATTCTTTGTTACACTGCAGTAGAGGCCTGGTCATGAATAGAGTTTATATTTAAAGACTCTTTACAGAGTCATTATACCCTTTGAAACCCATCTCAAAGGCAAGAGACTTTGCATAAATGCCTGGAAAACTGAAGGACAGTTTTACTGGTTTCATGGATGTAAGTGGCAACTCTGCAAAAGCCACCTCCTACAATACCTGCACGTCCACTCTCTTGGTAGTAATTTTCCATGGATTTGCTCATAGAGTGATGAATTACAAACCTCACATCAGGTTTATCAATTCCCATGCCAAACGCAACAGTTGCCACTACAACCTGGAGAAAAGAAAAAGATTAAGAAATCATCAAGGTACCAAACCACAATT
Source organism: Origma solitaria (assembly GCA_013397895.1). Classification (NCBI taxonomy): domain Eukaryota; kingdom Metazoa; phylum Chordata; class Aves; order Passeriformes; family Acanthizidae; genus Origma; species Origma solitaria. The sequence continues at coordinate 1,153,567 of VZRL01005557.1, read as the reverse complement.
TGTTTAAATGAGACATAAGTTTATGAAAAGTATTTAACCTGGATTTGATTTGTTGCCCATCCTTTATGGACTTTGGTTTTATATTTAGCATCCATGTTCGCATGGTAAGTTCCTGCCTTGATTCCCAGTTTCTGCAAACTCACAGTAACTTGCTCAGAATCCTTCTGAGAAAAACAGTAAACAATTCCTGCACAGAAGTGAAAGAGGTCTCATTGTAATGCCTTAAAAAGGTCAAACAATCCCCAATACTCAAAAAAAATTGTGAAAGTTTTATTAACCCATAAAATAACTAATTAAAAAGCATCATACAGTCTTTGTGCCTATTTAGTATTGGTATTCATGAAGGAAACTTCAATTATAAGCTTGGACCTGATGGCTTAAGAGGAAATGCAGGTGCCAATCCATATGGTCATGGAAGTATTCTATTAATGTTCAAGGAGAACAATGCTTATTAAAGCTTCTTTAAAGGGGTGCCATTGCTTATGACACCTGAGGTTTCAATTAAATCTGCTTTTTGTCATTAGTCAGGCCGGGCTAAATCGGGGATTACACACAAAGCCATGTGATTTGTGATCATCTTAGCACAATTTGTACTCAGGGAGCAGCTCCTCACAGCCACAGAGCTCCAGGCAGAGACAGGGACAGAGTGCTGCTACGGAAACCTGGGTTCTGCTGCCTTGGCAAGATGTCTCTCCTCTTTATTTCCACGACATAATTTATTGATTACGCAAGTCCAACTTTCACAGTTGTGCTTTTATCTGAAATTCACCCCATAATACCCATTCTGGGCGCTGAATGATCAAATATGAAAAAATACCTTAAAGATAACAAGTATCCTGACACATGGATACTAAATAATGTGTGATTTAAGAACACAGAGACAACCTTTTCTGAGCCTTGCTCTAACAATCTTAAAACTTCCTATTATTCTTGTCTATGTAAACTTTGTTCTATGGACATCAACATTCCATTTCAACACTTCAGAAGATAAAACAGTAAAGAGATTTAAACATTAATGAATGGAAAAATTATTCAAGATCTAGATCTTACTAAATTTCATTTATTCTAATGTTGGATGTTTAATGTATGGTGAAGGCAGAATTTCTCCATGTGCTTCAAGATCACCTGAAAACATCCCAACATCCTTATAATGCTGAAGGTTATGAAAAATAACATGTGCCTTTTCTGACACTTTTTACCTGACTGTCCTTTGTATCTTCCATTAATGGTCTTAACTACATCTTCAATGAAATCTTCATTACTTGAAGGTTTATGCCGAACCTCAAAAATATATTATGTACACGTCAGAGTTCAAGTGGGCAGTCTGTCAAACAATCTTATTATTCTACTTTTTCCAGTATAAACACAACTATTCTGCCTTTTGAAAAAAATTACTGTATTCTCTTTATGAACATTCATATTATGACTCAAAAGTCCATAGCAAAATAAACCCCAAAACAAACCCACAACCTTTCTCCATGAAGAACAATAAAAGAATCTGTGACCGAAGTGAAAATTCAGCACCACACAATAATTTACAACCTTTCTGCCATCATAGGACATATTTTCCAGCAGGTTGCAGCAGTCTGAGCCTGCTGCTTACCTCTCTCCTTGCAGGAGACAGCACAACAGTGTTGCAGCCAAACAAACAGGTAACAAGACCTACCTCATAGTAAAGGTTGGGCCGGTTGAAGGAAGCAGTAAAGGTAATGCACTTCTGAACATGCAAAATTTTCTGGGCATCCTTTAAAACATGATTGGTAGCTGTTGCTGTCAATCCAATCAAGGGAGTATTGGGAAACTGCCTTTTCAAGATACCAAGAGACTTGTAGTCTAGGCAAGACAACAAAAAGGGGAAAGAAAAAGACTTCGCATACCACAAATGGGAACATTAAAAAGATATTAATGTAGATAGTATTTAATGAGGTAATACTGCAATAAATGTTATTACTGATAATCTACTACTGAACTAACTTATACATCCAAATGAAGTAATACACATGTTGCACCTACCAAAAGAGATGTCTTCTAATTGAATTTTAAAGAATCAAATCACAGAATCATTTGGGTGGGAAGAGACCTTAAAGGTCATCTCGTTCCACACCCCTGCCATAGGCAGGGACACCTTCCACTATCCCAGGTTGTTCTGAGACCCATCCAACCTGGACTTGGACACTTCCAGGGATGGGGCATCCATAACTTCTCTGGGCAACTGTTCCAGTGCCTCACCACACTCACAGTAAAGAATTTCTTCCTAATATCCAACCTAAACCTACTCTCAGTGTGAAGCCATTCCCCCTTGGCCAGTCACTCCAGGCTCTTGTAACAAGTCCCTCCCCAGTTTTCTTTTAGGCTCCCTCCAGGTACTGGAAGGCTGCAATTATCCGGCACAATTCACAAGGCAAAAATATATGGAAACAGAAATTCTTAAAAAGTTAGAAAAATGTGTGGTGTTGTACTAACCAGCATTCAGGTTATTTTGCAGGTCTGTCTTAACAAACAGCGTTTGAGTAAACAGAGCTTTGCTAATAAACAAGCAATGTGCAATTTGGATACACAGACCAGATTGTAATAATGAAACATTTTAAAGGCTCAGTACTGACAATCACCTGCTACCTTAGAACAGACATGCAGCCAGAGGTACATATCCAAATTCCACACTGCCTGTTGAACTGGCCTGACTCTTGGCTCAGGCATCACTTTTTAGCAAAACTGCTAAGGGCAACTTTATAGTTAAATATTGCCTTATACATCAGGTTTTCTTTGAAATACAAAGAAACAGTAACTGACAATATTCTACAACCTCCAAGACAGGAAAAAGACTGAAGCACACTTTCTTTCCTTGTAAGTGAAGGTCATTTGTTTCCACTTGCTTTAGAGATGATTAAAATATACCTCATGAGTTTACAAAATGCTCCACCTCTTTCATCTGCAGTGCCAGGGAGTAGTGCACAGAATGACACTCATGTAGCAGTAGATTAAAGGTAACTATTGTCCAAAGACGCCAGCCAAAACCTTTGATTTTTGAAGCTCCATTTAAAGTAAACTGAATAAGGCATTTTTCAGAATACTCACGGCAAAATCTATATTGAAATCATCATTTGCATGAACTTAGCTCCTGAACAATTTGTTAATCAAAATCCTTGAGCTAACGCAGGTACTTGTCACACATTAAGAATTTACTTAACACATGAAGGAAGCAGCTGGCCTTATTTCAGGCCCAACTCATTGTTCACTGATGCCTGAACAACCTTGCAAAGGGGATTTCTGGGGAGCATACCAGGCCTGAAGTCGTGGCCCCACTGACTGCAACAGTGCACCTCATCCACAGCGATGCGAGCCAGGCACCCAGCCTGATAAGCCTTCTCCAGCTTGGACATGAACATTTTGCTCTTTGCAATTTTCTCTGGGGTCACGTAAATGAGCTTCAGTTGTGAATTCCTGTTCAGCATTTCCGTGTGCACCCACTTCACATGTTCCTGTTCAAAACAAAACGAGACAGCAGAGGGTAACAAACTGGGACAACACACTGAAGTTGCCTACTGCTTAGGCTCTTAAGAGGTGATTAGGAATTCATAAGGTGTAATTAACAGAGACTGATAAACTGTTCCACAGTATTAACCACTGTAAGCCTTTGTAGATCATTATATATAAAATGGTCATTTTACTACCTTAATGGTAAAATGGAAAATAGGCAATGGAACTTTGAAGAAGCAAAGTGTCTTTCCTTCATCATGTGGTATTAATATTTTCCCAATAAACTGTGATGTACCAAACATGCCTGGATTACCACAAGTGTAAAATAATTCCTTGCACACAACAGTGGTTTTTACTACTGAGTTTTCAGAGTGCTCTGCATCAAAGCAGGCTTCAAGTTTTGCACATTGTATCGAACCACTGACTTATTAAATCCAGTGTCATGTGCAAGTCAATGATCACAGTCTTCTGCTAGTCACGAAAACAACTGTAAAAAATTGATTGTTTAGACTGGGAAATAAGTTGCTTCTTGGCCTCTGCATCAAACAGCTCACCACCCTATTGTAAGATAAATAATCATATGTAAAAGCCTGCACTGCTCAACTTGGTAGTAGTGGACAAAAAATCACCTACTCCAAGCCTAGAAACTGAGTAAGAATTTACAACACACACCAGCCAAAGGTATTTCACATCCTCTAAACAGCCCCAAGAAATCTACTTATTTCACAGAAGGTGTTGGTTCACAGGTGTTGTCACTAAAATACGAACACAAGATACTTAACCACCTTACCCATATCACAGCACCCTCCTGGCCAGATCCTGTTGATAGAACAGCATTAGCTGATAAATCTGTGTCAACCATTCAACAGCCACAAGTAATTACCCAGAGGGTACCCAGCACATACACCACAAAACACATGAAGTTAAACATACCTTGCTGCTTGAGGCATTTAATAAAGCTGCAGAAATACCAAGCTGTTCCAAAACCATGAGCTGATCTTCCATGAGCGATATCAAAGGACATATCACCAGCGTGAAACCTGTAACAATCAATCATTGTGCAAACTAAGCAGTTCAGATGTCACAGATATCTCCTCTAATTCTTTTTACTGATGCATCAGCCCTGCTCTGAAGAAACTGCCAAATCTAAGCTTCATACACAGCAGCAGATTCCCTCCTAGATAGCTGACAAGTGAATGCCAGATCACACAGGGATAATTCTTATTAAATGCCTATGACAAGCACCTCCTCTTAGGATCTAGACCAAAACCAACTGAGCTTCAACAGAGAGTATAAAAATTAATATACAAACCAAAACAAGCTGGATATCTGTGTCATGAGGTGCTGACTTACCACAGAACTAAGCAGTGACAAGTACTGGTAAATTTGGCACTTGTGCATAAGTAAACCTCCAATGCAATTGGATGAGTTTTTTAAAAAACAAACAAACAAAACCAAATCAACCAAACAAAACACACCAAATAATGTTTATTCTCAAAAAAACTATAAAGACGGAGAAAATAAATCAAATTCTTTATATTATGTCCTTTTTTTCCCTTTACATACCATCAGAACAGACAGCTGGTAACTGGTAGCAAAGGCTCTTTCCACCACCTGTAGGCATGACAAGAAATATATCCTTTCCTGCCATTGCAGCATTCACTGTTTCAAGTTGCAGTGATCTAAACTTCTGGAGTTTAAATTTGCTCTGCAGTGCAGTCTTCATCTTCTCATACCATGGAAAATCTGTTAAGGGTAAAAAACAACTCAACAAACATGTTTCATAAGCAAATTAAAATATAAGAAGGAGGGGTAATTTACATATTCAATAACTAAATCTGGCAGCAACACAATTTTGTATCTGCGAAAGTGTTTAAAGATTCAATAATGGCACAGAAAAAGCTCCACACAACCTGAGTCTGGATAAGCCATTTTAAACATAGTCCACCTCCAGACCAAAGCTCTCATTGCACATGGATGTGAGCTAACGTGAACAACTCATAACATATAAACTTCAGAGTGCTAATGATTGTGTTAGCTAATGATGTTTGCTAATGATTAGTCCAAAATTAAATAGAAATTAGAATCCCACCCCAAAAATAAATAAAACCAGACACTGAGCCATACAATAGTTACTCAAATGTTTCCCTCATACAAATGCAGCACATATAGTATAATGAAGTAGGGATACAATTTTTCCATATATTCTATCAATAATAAGCATTTATTAAAAAAAAAAAAAGAGGGGAAAAAGTTGGTTAATCATCCCCAAAATCACCACCCCAACATGCTTATAACAGACTTTTCTTCAATAAAAAGCTAAAGACTGCATTTTTTAGAGAGATAATACTGCAAAAACTTAAATTTCTGATTAATGTGCTTCCTGATGCATCTTTTTTGTACCATTAAAATGCAGAAAGGCTGTGGGAGCTCCAGGTTACACCACATGCACTGCAAGAATTACCTTTGGGACTTGAGGTGACATTGCGAAAAAAATTACAAAGAGCACAGTCAAAATGCAGGGCTCTCTGAAATCAAGAAAAGCCTCCCACTGACTTCCATGAGCTTTATACTGGGAACAAATTTAGCTGCTGCTCTTCAACACATACACAGCATCTGATTGCAAAGATGTTAATTTTCAAAGCACAGGAGGAGAAAATTAGGCACAGAACTACACAAACCAAATTATTTGTTCAGTAGCATAATTTGCAATGATAAAGTATCAGTATTCTTATATATGCACACCTCTCCTCAAACACAGATAAATATGGATTCAACTACAACATTAATTTCATTTTTTAAAAAACAGAAAGCATATGCATACAACAGATATAGGCATTTCCAAAGTGGAAATTACATTTTAAAAAAAGGAAAAAAATAATTAAAATATCTAAGTCAAATTTGGCAAGGTATAACATGGTCAAGAACCACCAACTATCCAGGACTTCAGTTAATGTTTAACTTGAAGGACAGCAGCCCTCATACCACCATGAGGCACTTGCCACTTGTACTAATTCGACCATAATAATGTATTCTAGGTTATTTTTGGCAGTCAGCACCCATCTAATCTGCATTAATTTGGTAAGACAGTGAGGCTACAGAACCCATCAGAAATACCACCAATGTTCTACCCATTCAAGCAAGAGGAAACACAAAACCAGCAAGAAACAACTCGAAGTGCAAAATTGTCATTATCAAATTATTTCATCTGAGAAAACCCAGAGCAATTCATTTTAAAACACAAACAAGGATAAGTATTGCAATATAATTTAAGTATTTATACAAGCATTGCAATAAAAATTTACTCTGGTATTCTAAGAGCAAATCAAATTGTGACTTTGCAACAAGCAAAGAATTAAAGTAGCTTTAACAGGCCATTCTGACAGAACAGATAATTCTGCCCAGAAGAACTCAAGATTAGTGTTTAGGAATGTCCAGTGAGACATGTACAAACATTACCCCATTACCCTGGCATGTCAGCCAGCCGATGAAAATTATATAGGACGATATCGTTATACAATCAAAACTCTCTATAAATGCATTTTCCCCTAGTAAATTAGTCCACCTTTCTGTTAAAATATTAGAATTTGACTGTGCAAACCTTTTTTGTTCCATTCCTCAGCTGAGGTTTCAGCGTCTTTACTTCCACCTGCCTCCAAGTCCCCTGAGGCCTGTTTTATCAGGTTCTTTACCCTCATCTTCTTTTGCAGCAGTTCCTGCTGCTTATCCACAAGCTCTTGTATCTGCATCTCCACTGCCTGCAGCTCATTCTCAATGGACACCAGCACCTCCTCTAGTGCTGCAGGGAAAAACAAGAAGAAGGCACAATAGAGACTACAGTCATGTGCTGATGCCAGTTTTAATTGTATTAACTGTACCCCAGCCAATCCCAATGAGAAAGCTGTTAATGGAAAACATTTATTTATTTACATGTGAGAAGCAACATTAACCTCAGCAAGTTAAATTCTTCTTGAGCTGAAAACAGGGCCATTAGCAAAAAGCTACATTTCATGCACCAGATCTCTCTCCTACACAGAGCAAGAGGATCTGCTGAAGAACAATGTTTGGATATAGTGGGAAAATGCTTTTAAAAACACAAGCCATCCTTCACATGTGAAAAAAGTGAAGCAAATACTCCCCAAAAGCTTGGGTTATGCAAGTGAATCTTTGGCAGGAATTTGCCTCTTTCCATCCCAATATGCATGTGTGTGAATTGCAGATTGTGTTCTAGAATCCAGTCCCCAGAGTTTAGAAGAATAATTAACACGTACTCCTGCATGCCAAGCATGTATCACTATTTCAGAGCCAGGTCAAAAAAGCGTAAGAAGAAATTACTTCTGCCCCCACACCCAAAAACCCCAAGAGATTTTGGTCCAACCAGAGCAGATATGATAATATGGTTATGGAAACAAAAACGTGTGATATGGAAAAAATATTCTCATTTCAAATGGCACGAAATAGTGACATTTGTCTTCCCAAATGCCCACTGCTACCCAGCAGAAAAGAGTTAAGAGTACCTTAAAATATGAAGCACATTTTCAAAATACTAAAATCCAAGTAATTTCCTAGACAAACCTGATTTTCATCATACAATGGCTTGGGTTGGTAGGGGCCTTAAAGATCATCTCATTCCAAACCCCCTGCCATGGGCAGGGACACCTTCCACTATCCCAGGTTGCTCAGAGCCTTGTCCAGTCTAACCTTGAACACTTACAGGGATGGGGCATTTTGGGTCTCCCTAATGAAAAGTTATCCAGTGAAAGAATTTTCTTCTTCAAATCTTAAGTATAATAGCACAGACTCCACAAACTCTTTTCTGCATACATTGAATTCATATAAATAATAATCAATAACATCAGGTGACTGTGTCTGTTAGCTAAAAGACAGCAAAATGAACATATGGAATACTAATTGTGGATTACCTGCAACAGCTGACATCTTTGGAGATTAAAGAATGTTATCCTTAGGAGATCTTATTTAACCAAGCAAGCGTCACTAAAAAGAAAATTAAATAAATATATTTTAAAATATATTTTATAAGTAAACCTTCTTAACTTAAAACAAATTTACTGAAGGAGATTCTTCATTAACAGAACTGCTAATGTAACAGTTTAAGTACTGGTTAATTTAATTTGCTTATACAAATAAGCCCCATTAGAAGGCAACTTTCCCTTCTGCAAAAGAGACAGACACAAATTCACAACCAATTCCCCAGGCCACAGCTCACCAGGCTTCTAAATGAATACAAGTGAATTTTGACCAAGTCATCTATTTCCTGCAAGAGGAATACTCTAGCATAGACCGGTCACTCACCAAGCATCCGTTATCTTTTTTCACCTCTTCAAAGGCTATTTTTACAGAAAAGTCTGAACACATTATACTGTGTCCCTTAGAAAGGCAGCCACCGTAGCACCTAAACGATCTGTAAGGACAAAGTGAAAACGTAGTTTGGTTTAGAGAAAGGGGTTGATTTTGAATAGAACATCAGCGAAACAAACATAGAATTCTATTTATGGGCTCATTTTTTAAAAAACAATCTTTGTTATATTATATATTAACATATCAAACTCAAGAAACTTGGTATTTTCTCTCTGTTATTGAATTCTGAACTACTTATTACACAGATGGAAGCCAAATCCAATAGAAGGTGAAAGGGAGTAAATTCAGATCCTCACCATCAGCTGACTTCACCGTAAAAAAAGATCTTCCCCACTCCTATAAATGGAGGTGGAAATACGTATTAAAAAATAATGTGCGAATAAAACACTTCCGCATCATCCAGACCCCTCTTAATCACCTCTAGGGATGGTGACTCCACCGAATCCCTGGGCAAGCTATTCCAGTGTGGGAATATTCACACGCACATAGTGGAAACACAATAGTGTACACACATACAATTATAGTGAACATATACAGTGGGATATTCTCAGCATTCCTCACCCACACGTTAGCCGCGGGCACGGCGCTTTTCAGGAAAGGAAGCACCTACTTGGTGGGGCTGCAGGACGGGGCAGGATGGACGGGGGCTACGGAGGGCAGGCAGGGAAGTCGGCAGGGAGGCACTTGCTCGGTGGGCGCACGGCGGAGCGGGATGGACAGAGGAAGGGACAGAGGAAGGGACAGAGGAAGGGACAGAGGAAGGGACAGAGGAAGGGACAGAGGAAGGGACAGAGGAAGGGACAGAGGGAGGGACAGAGGAAGGGACAGAGGAAGGGACAGAGGAAGGGACAGAGGAAGGGACAGAGGAAGGGACAGAGGAAGGGACAGAGGAAGGGACAGAGGAAGGGACAGAGGAAGGGACAGAGGAAGGGACAGAGGAAGGGACAGAGGAAGGGACAGAGGAAGGGACAGAGGAAGGGACAGAGGAAGGGACAGAGGAAGGGACAGAGGAAGGGACAGAGGAAGGGACAGAGGAAGGGACAGAGGAAGGGACAGAGGAAGGGACAGAGGAAGGGACAGAGGAAGGGACAGAGGAAGGGACAGAGGAAGGGACAGAGGAAGGGACAGAGGAAGGGACAGAGGAAGGGACAGAGGAAGGGACAGAGGAAGGGACAGAGGAAGGGACAGAGGAAGGGACAGAGGAAGGGACAGAGGAAGGGACAGAGGAAGGGACAGAGGAAGGGACAGAGGAAGGGACAGAGGAAGGGACAGAGGAAGGGACAGAGGAAGGGACAGAGGAAGGGACAGAGGAAGGGACAGAGGAAGGGACAGAGGAAGGGACAGAGGAAGGGACAGAGGAAGGGACAGAGGAAGGGACAGAGGAAGGGACAGAGGAAGGGACAGAGGAAGGGACAGAGGAAGGGACAGAGGAAGGGACAGAGGAAGGGACAGAGGAAGGGACAGAGGAAGGGACAGAGGAAGGGACAGAGGAAGGGACAGAGGAAGGGACAGAGGAAGGGACAGAGNTCCCGGGAGCGGCCGAGCAGGGTCCGGCTGGGTCCCTGGAGACCGGCTGGAGCCAGCGGAGGGTGGGAGCGGGCACGGGCGGGGGTAGCTCGCACGGCCGCATCCCCGCAGTGGGAGCCGCGGCGGTACCGTGAGCCGGCGGGGAGCACGGAAAGGGAAATGGGGTGGCGAGTGCCGGGGGAGCGCTCGGCAGGGTCCCTCGCCCTTGGGAGAGCTCTGTCACCGGCGCGGCCGGCGTTCTGCTGGGGCTCTGAGCGCTCCGTGTGCTGTGCTGTGGTGTGGCGAAATCCCAGAATGGCCTGGCTTGGAAGGGATCTTAAAGATCATGTTCCAAGCCCCTGCCGTGTGTAGGGACATCTTCCCCCAGACCAGGTTGCTCAGAGCCCCATCCAAGCTGGCCTTGGACACTTCCAGGAATGGGGCAGCCACAGCTTCTCTGGGCAACCTGTTCCAGTGCCTGGCCACCTTTAAAGGAAAGAATTTCTTCCCAGTATCTAACTTAGCCTCTCTTTGGGTTTGTACTCACGGCACTTCTGCTGGTCACTGTGATGAATGAATGAAAGCTGAACGGTAAACAAAGTAACGCTTAGCTCGACTCTTCCTGTGTGCCTCAATGTCGATGTCAGTGGCCTGGAAACAATTATGTGTAAATGGCTTTACTGTGCTGCTCTTGCTGGTACCACAGCAAACAGCTGCAGGGGGCCTCAAGGTGAGGACAAGAAATTGAAGTGAAAAAAACGAAAAATACTTGTATGTGGCCATCGTTTCGTTTCCGCTGAAGTACTTGGAAATAGAGATCAAAGAAATCAAAGTAAAGAAGTTTATAGGTGTGTCCTTGCAGCCAGGAGGGGCAATGGTGTCCTGGGGCACATCGGGAAGTGTGGCCAGAAGCTCAAGGGAAGTGATCTTCCTCCTCTACTCTGACCCGCTGAGGCCACACCTGGAGTGCTGTGTCCAGTTCTCGGCTCCCCAGTGCAGGAAAGGCAAGAAGCTACTGGAGAGGGTCCAGCAGAGGATCACAAAAATGATGAGGGGTCTGGAGCATCTCTGTTACAAGGAGGGACTGTGGGAGCTGGGCCTGTTCATTCTGGAAAAGACTGAAAGGGGATTTTTTTAATACATATGAATATCTCAGAGGGGGTGCCGTGATGACAGTGCCAGACTGTTCAGCAGTGCCCAGCAACAGGATGAGGAACAATGGCCATAAACTAAAAGACAGAAGTTCCACTTCAACATGAGAAAGGACTTCTTTCCATTGAAGGTGGCAGAGCCCTGGAACAGCTGCCCAGGAAACATGTGGAGTCTCTCTAGAGGCATTCCAAACCCACCTGGACACATTCCTGCATCACCTGCTGCAGGTGACCCTGCCTTGGCAGGGGGGTTGGACTCCGCGATTTCCAGAGGGCCCTTCCAGTCCTAACAATTGTGATTCTGTGATAACAGCTTAAGCTGCAAGGCAAAGGACAACGTTAGGCCTTTGATTTAAATTACCATCTCATGTATGATGCATTTCTGGTATGATTGCCGCAGAAGGAAACAAGTCTGCCTGGTAAGCGCCGCAGCATCAGTTATGAAGGAGGGTGTGAAAAATGTAGAAAAAAGTTAAAATAACTAAGTTTGATAGCAGGATACTGGAAATTGAGGTATTGGAGAGCCAGTTAAGGCCAAGGATGAAGACAGGCGGTAGAGTTTAGCAGCATTCAGGGTCAATGATTTCTTGAGATATTCAGACATTGTGCTATTACTGGGATGAGTACTAACCCTTGGGTTTAATTTTTAGATTTCTGTTTGGTTAAACCCTTTTGGGCTTTGCTTTTGCCCTTTCCTTAACTTCCTTTTTGGAGTATTCGCTGGGCAAAAAAGAAAAATCTTTTCAGATAGAGATTCACTGGTTTTCCTTATTTCCTCATTTGGAACCTTCAGCTATTTCCAGTTCTAAGACTGTTGGTTTTAACTGTCAGAGACAAGAGTAGTAAATAAAATACTGTGACATTTATGGGTTTTAAGAGTTGGTGGTTTTTTGGGCTTTTTTTCAGTTTTTCTGAAATTCTGAAGATAGTTCATCAGATATTTTAAAATTCACTGCTGTCTGGAAAAATACAGAGTTAGCCATAGAGTCAGTGGAGTAGTGTGATAAATACCTGGAGAGAACCACTGCATTGGTTAATATTTGGAAAGTTAATTTTGCATCTATAGTCTAGAACATAATTTTTAAGTGGTGCATTGAATGGTGTTATGAACCACCAGTAATTGCAAAAGAATGCACTTAGCTTTTTCCAAATTAATTTTTCAATACTAAAAAATACTGGTAGCAAAGTAATAGTTATACATTTTATATAAACTGTATTAATTTTTGTCTTCTGAGAGCCTATAGAGCACAATTCCATTTTATTTTGCACTATATAGTGCAATGTAAAAGACTGGGGATGTGCATTGGCTGCCCTAACCTTTCACAAGCAATGTATCTTAATTTTGAATCTTAATATCTACTAAGGTGTTTTGACACAGTGCTGCAGTACTCTTGCACAGCTTATGGAATTTCTGGAGAGATATTGATGAAGCTTTGCTCCCTTGTCTCAGGAAATAGTAATAATCCAGAATAAATGCAACCTGGCTAATGTGTGTTTCTGCATTTGTAGGCATTGATATGTTGTATTTGACTAATGTGGGAAAGCTCTTCTGGCACAGGAGAAAGCATTTAAAAATAGTTTGCTCCCTCTATAAATATTTATAGTTTGTTGTTGAAAAGATTTTATATAAAATGCCAGCACTTTTTCTTTTCCTTCCTTTATGAACAGTAGTTAAAATATATTTCCAGATTCTGATATGAATCAAGTCAGTAACACCCTTTTTACTGAGGTATCAGCACCAGAAGATAATAGTCCTAGACCATTCATCTTCTTCCAGCAGTTATTTTGGGATAATGAGAATAATGTTCCTTTCTCTTTTTTCCCTTTCCCTCCACTAACCAGAGAGTATGGGTGACTTCTGAAGTGAATCAGAATCCATTGTGGCAGAAGTGATTGCAAACACGTTTCGGATGATTAGGGAAGTGTCAGAGTGGTGATTGCAGCAGCTGTTGGGAGTTGGCCTCTGCCTCCTTGCCAGATCCATACCTTGTGCTGTGTCTGCGGGAGGAGTGAATACTCACTTCCCATGACTGCATATTTATCTTGCTGGCAGCTGGTAATTCCTCTGGAGACCTGCCTCCAAGTGTTTTCTTTCCAGAATACAGATTGTTTCTGCTCTTCTGAAGTAAAGAGTGCTGGAGAAAAGGGCAGTTGCAATTGTTATATTGCCTTCGGTCAGCAGAGCCATTGAAAACACAATTTGCAATTCCGTTTCTCATTGTAAGCAAGTACAGAGAGTGCCTGTAGTAAATTGATTGTATTGGGTTACTTAATTGTGGGGTGTTAAAATGCTCTTGGTAACAGTTTAAAGTGGCAGGCAATACTACAGAAATACAGCTGTAACACCATGTGCTCTCCAGCCCTGCTGAAAGCCAAGCCCTTACAGGAGTTTGGGGAGTGGAATGTTGCTGCAACAAATCTCTTTGAGCTGTTTTGAAATTTATTTCCAGTAATTAAATGGAAGTCCTGAAACAGGCAGAATTACCCTCCTTTGCTCCCAAGCTCATCAAGCAACAGCAAATTACCAACTACATCTACATTGCAGTCCAAACTGCAATTAAAATATATTTAGGTAGCTCTGGCCAACAGTAGCAGTGAAAGCTATTATTGTGTGTGTGGTTTTTTGTTTGTTTCAGGACAGCCTATGCAAAACTACTTGGAACTTCAAAATACACATATATACGGGCACATACTGGGCTCCCAACCTATCTGTAGCATTTGGGCTGGTTTTGCTAAGCTGTTTTTGTACATTATAGGTTTCTAAATTCTCTGGTCACAGGGAAAGCAATAACAAATGCAGGTATTTTTGCAGCCGTGTTGTTGCTGTTCCTTGTTTTTCTATCCCATTCTGTCTGTGTGAGAATCAAAGGAAGCCTTTAGAGATTTAAAATTAAAAGCAGGGTGTATTTCTAAGAGCAGCCTTCAAGGTACTTTAGAGGCTATTGTAAAATGGTAGTTTTAATCATAGCTTGACATTTCTAGCCTGGTTTCTCGCACAAACCTGCCATCCTACTGTTGCCTTCCCAGTATTTCTCAAGCATCCTTTGCAGAATTCAAAGTTTATAGAATTATTTAGGTTGGGAAAAAACCTTTAAGAGCATTGAGTCCAACTGTTAACCCAGCACTGCCCAGTCCACAATATAAGCAAATGTATTAACTACAAAAGGTATTTTTTAAAAAGTGCAAATTAAGACCATAAAATGAAACTGCTGTACAACACTAGCAATCTAGAGATATTGTATCTATGTGTAATGTAAGTCTAAAAATTATGAAAATGAAGTATGAAGCATGAAAAATATAATTGCACATTAATCCCTCAATATTTAGTATCTGGTAGTTCTGTGAAAACTGGCAACTGTCTGGAGACCCAGGCTAGTGTTTGAGAGCTATCAACACATATGTTACTAGGAAAAATCCTGCAGGCTTCATCCAAGTTGTGTTCCATCCAGAAACTGGGGGGAGTGGGACTGCTATGCAAGGTTGCAGGAGATGAAACATGAGATCTTAGGAGGATGGAGAGGACCAGAGTACTTACATTACTATGGTAAAGATAATGGGATAAGATCTGCAAATCCCAGAGTATTCTGAATTGAAAGGGACCCACAAGGATCAAGTCCAACTCTTCAGTGAATGGCCCCTACAGGTATCAAACACTCTGACCTTGGTGCTTATTTGTACCGCGCTCTGACCAACTGATCTAATCTGGAAAACAAAGTTTCATTATCCCTTTACAAAACAATCCTTTCCTCCATGCTAGCAATAAATCAAAAGGGATCTATATCTTTGCCATATGTATATATATATATGCATGATTGCTTTTGGTTGCATTCAATTTCAGTTCCAAATATGGACTTTCTTGATAAGCAGCTCCCAAAGATCTGTCTGTTATTGAAGTAATTGGTGTCTACAAAATTTACGATATTTGTACACTCAGGGAAGTTTCTAAATTTAAAATTTCTTTAGATTGGATGTTCTAAGTTTTTTCCCAATTTTTATGCATGACCTATTCTTGGTACCATGCTTTGTTACGTGCCTAAATTTGTTTCTTTTTCAGAGATTGGAATGGGACTAACAGGCTTTGGAGTGTTTTTCCTCTTCTTTGGAATGATACTCTTCTTTGATAAAGCTCTTTTGGCTATTGGAAATGTAAGTGCCTTTTCTGCACTGCTTATAATCAAGTATGTGATCTATTAAAGATAAACTAAAAATAGAACAGTATGTTATCAGTTTGAAGCTGCATGACAAAGATTACTGTGGTGATTTGGTATAAAGGAGGAGTTGTGCTCAGTGATAGGAGTGAATCATTTTTCCTGATTGAGGTTAGAACAGCTCACACTGATGTGAATATCATACCTCGGGTCAGGCCTGCGGGATGTTGGTAGACAAGAAGCAGCTTGTTCCACAGTTGTGCTGCTGCAAATGGCATTTCTTTGTGATCTTGTAAGATAACGGTCAATTTTAAGTAGGTATTTAGGTAAGAATCAATAAGTATGTGCTAGCAAATGTAGCTTTGCTATATGAGGAAAGAAAGAAGTATGAGTTGCTGACAGTTCTGGGTTTAGAAGAGCCAGACCTCCTCCATAAAAGAGAGATTCAGTATCTTCAGCTTTTACCAAATCGATGTTGTTGCTCAAAGAAGCACAGAAAATAAATCCTAGTTCTGGTACACAAAATTTCCATTCCAAATATAAAATGACAGGGTGTTTTCTGCTTGTGATAATCTCTGTGCCTCTGCTGTTCTCAGCTTTGCCAGCCAGCCAAAGCACAGCCTGGTGGAGGTTTACCCTCTCTTTTGCTGATGCCGAAAATTCTGCTGTCAAAATGGATCAGTTTCATTCCATGGCAGCAGAGTCAAATCCTGAGATTCACTGAGGGGAAATAGAAAATTGTGTATCTGAATTTCAGTGCATTAGTTGAAGCATTGCTATGAACCATTAAATCAAGTGTGAAGTGGAAGAGTGAAAAATGAAATAATGCTTATTTTTTCTTCTCCTAATGTAAGGTGGAAATACAAGATCCTGTTTAGGGAAAATGATGGAAACGTAGGTAGGAAGAGACAATGACAGGCTTTGTGGTAACCAAAGATAATGCAAGAAAAGGTACTGTATCCTTGCAGAGAGTTGTTTTAATTTTTAAAAAGTTGCATCAGAAAGGGCAGGAAGTTCTAAGAAAGTGATTTATTAAATACCATACAAAACTTAAACTTGAGTAAAACAATCTTGAGTAAAACCTGAGATACTGTCACTTTCTGAGCAAAAATGTTGCCCAGATGTGTGCTTAAAAGCTGAAATAATTACCAGTCCTGTTGCTGCAGGACACTAGAAATAGTTCTAACTAGTTGGGACTAGTGTGATAGTGTTCAGTCTATACTGGAACAAATAAACTGTAAAAAGGCTTTGCACAGTAAAAAACAACTGCTAATGCTGTTCAGCTGTTTTCCTTCACTGGCTTTGCACTACAAGTAGATCAGTACAAGGTGTTGAGGATGGTCAGTGGCACAGAACAGAGGTGCTTTTACGTGTATTCTTAGTTTTTAGGATCCTTTGCTGTCAGTGGTACTAAGCTTCAGCACCACTTGTGGTAAAGATTGTACATATGTGACAGGGCAGATACAACTGTTGTCAGCAAGTCTTTTGTTTTGAGTGTGTTTGGCAGAGACCACAAAGGGCAGACTCTTTACTTTTAAGCATGTGAGAGCTACAAGTGCTTTAAGATGGACCTTACAAAAGAAAATCAGTAGTAAATTAATTCTCACCATCTATCTTTTGGTATTAAAAGAACTTGTGCAAGAAAAGCAGTCTAATTTTGTAAAATATATATACGTGTTTACATCCTGTATTTGGGAACATACTTAGCTATTTTCTTTCTTTGGTTTGTTTTTGTTTTTTCTAGGTTTTATTTGTGGCTGGCTTGTCTTTTGTTATCGGTTTAGAAAGAACATTTAGATTCTTCTTTCAAAAACACAAAATGAAAGCAACGGGCTTCTTCCTGGGCGGTGTGCTCATAGTTCTCATTGGTTGGCCTTTAATAGGAATGATCCTTGAAATTTATGGGTTCTTCCTATTATTCAGGTAAGTCTTGTTTGATAGTAACTTTCTGTGTTGCTGTATCTAGGAATAAATGTATTCATGTAATGTTTCTGTGTTAGAGTTGACAAAGCAGCATCTTTTAAATGTTCCTTTTTGACAGATTTTATATGGAATTGTTTATTTACAAGTTGGTAAGTATTTTTTCAAGACTCTAATATGCTGACGTTTGTGAGGCACATACCAAAGTGACTTTGTTAATGTTGATGTCTAACCAAAGGCTTGTAAAGCTTCAAAATATGTGGGAGCCTAAATTCCTAGCAGTGCGAAGTTTAAATATTTCCTCATGGAAAAGGGGGATACTTGCTACTTTTTTTGGTGGGGAGTTTGTTCTTTCCTTTAACCAACAGGGCAAAATATCTGGTTACTACCATCCTAGATTTGTAGCCTTACCAAAACATTTCAAGATGGTTTTTGGCAGGTTTCATTACAATTGTGCCTTAGAGTCAGTACTGCTGGTTTGGGTTAGTGGTATTTTGACTGAGTTAAGGAAAAATGCTAAGTCTAATTTTTTTAACATCAAACATGCTGTAACTTTCGGTGTGTCATTTAAGTTCTTCATAAATGCAACTGTAATAGTGAAAGAATTTGACTTGTTATAACCCGCATAGGTATCTATATTTTTATCTTTATTTCCATTGTTGAAGTTCCATGCTTCAAACAAAGCAAAAAATATGCAAAAAAGTAGAAAGGGAGGCTTCTAGTTGTTCTTGGACTTCTGTCCAGATGCAGATTGTTTCACTAATGCTTATTGATCGAGTTTCAGACCCTGAATTGTTCAGTGAATGGCTGAATAATACTGTTCCTGTTAAAGTGAAACCACTGTTCTCATGGAGCTCTTTTTGTACTCAGTAAAATTGTATGTTAATCTGGTATTTAGTTTAGATAAAATGTTTATTTTTAAAAACAAATCTGAACTTGGCTCCTACTGAAGACAGTGAATTTTCAGAAAATGAATTTTGTGGGTTTAATGTATTTCTTATTGTTCTGCTCTGTGTTACTCTGAATTCTGCCATTGCAAGTGCTTTGATAATCACAGTATTTCACTGAATACATTGTCAGTTCTTGCATGTAGTGCTTGGTTTAATCAGCCAGTTTGAAGCAAGTAGAATGTGTTTCCAACAAAGCATCCTCCCTTTAAAAGATCTCAGAAGAGTTACAAATTACTATGTCTAAGCAGGTGTGGTTATGGATTATCTAGTAGTGCTAGCCCAGGGCTAGTAGGATAAAATTATGTTGAGGGTTTTATAAAATATCAATACTTGTCCCTGGGACTGTCCTTTAGCCTGAAGAGTATCGACAAGGGATGGATAATTCCAAGTGTGAATGTTTATCTGATCTGTTTTAATTTAAAACATCTGGAGACCAGTGGTTTGCACTGAATGATCTTAAAGGTCTGTGTGATGATTCCATGATTCTGTGACCATCTTTTCCAGTGCTTAATAGTTGATAAAATCTAAATCCCTTGCTACAAGGTTGGCTAGGGACTACCTCAAGCAAAGCTTTTTGTTTTGCTTCAATCTTGTTCAGCTCAACAATCATCGTGTTGCCAGTAACTTGCTCCTTTCTGAAGAAATTACGAATGCAGTCTTTCCTCAAGCATCATTTTATATGGTTCCTCAGGATCCTGCTGCTTGGTTGCATAGCAGAAAACTGCCCTGGCTCTTATGGGACAGTTGTTGTAATCTAATGTGCTTTTGGACCCTTTTTCAGATTATAGGCATGCAGAGTTATGGCTGACAATGTTATCCTTCCTGTAATGACTGTTCTTGTTCTTGGATACAGCAATTGTTTTAATCTGTTACAAGTGGTTTGTGTGCCCTGCATCACAATTTACTGGGCCGCTGACATGATCCAGTTTTTATTAAAAGAAAACAAAAAAGCTCAAAAAATCCCTTTGTTGGTATTGATATTACCAAGCAAATAGTTCTTAGCAATGTGGTGAAGAGGGTGATGACTTGTGAAACTTCACTGTGAGGCCTCATTGCACGCTAATCGTTATTCCATGCAGGGAATGCTCAACACGAGATCGCTGGGAATGCCACCAGCTGGCTGCAAACAGCTGAGATACTGCCACAAAAAATTTGTTTTCTGCTGCAGAGATTAAGTGAAGGGTGCAGGGGATGCACCGTAGCAGCTATGCCAGGCAACATCCCCTGGGTCATGATTCAAACCTCTGACTTAAATTTGGGATTTAATGAATACGCAACTCTGTCATGCTTCATTTTCTTTAGTTAAAGAGTACCGTACATGGTTTTAATTTCTCAGAACCAACTTGACTTGTTTCTACATTGGGTTTGAATGTATTTTCTGTAATATAAAGAGGAATTATCTCAAAATATGTACGCTGATTTTGAGAAAACAGTTTTGCTGACTGAGTTTGGAATTCTCTCTTGAGTTATTTTTTGATGAGCTGACTGAGAGTTGCCAGTTACGAAGAAAATTAAATCCATTTAAAAATACACCATTTATTTCCTGGTTTTCTCCTATCTCTGATGAACGTGTGTTGATAGACTTGGTAAACAAGTGTGCTGCTAACAAATTGCAAGATTTTATGTAATCTTGGTTTAAAAATTACCTGCTTTTTTTCATGTTATAGCAATGAGAAAAGCTTAATTATAAAAACTAACACAACCTTCTGTTATTTTACCTAAAGGGGGTTCTTTCCTGTGGTGGTTGGCTTTATTAGAAGAGTTCCAGTTCTTGGATATCTCTTGAATTTACCTGGTATAAGCTCGGTAAGTTTGGTACTTCATGCAGCAATTGAAGCTCGTTCTGGTTTTTATTCCACTGATATAGCACTAGTAGAAATGCATAAAAAAATAAAGCAAATATAACTTTGGAGCAATGACTTTGAGTGCATTCCTGTACAGTTCTTGGACCATACACATCACATTCATTCCCAGGGAGAGACTTTTGGGCGTAAAAGCCACAAAAGGACACGTTTGCAGAAGCTGCCCCTGCTCACAGGCAGTGAAGTGGGAAGAGCTCTGGATTGTGACTGGGAACACTGGGGTTCTTCCTGCTTCACTGTTGGCCTTGGGTGACCAGATAAGTGAATCCTGCCACTGCCCTGAGCCTCTCCTGTCTCCACAATGAGGAGGACACTGTTCTTGGTGCAGTATTCAGGTGACCTTACGGAAAGTGGCCTGTAAAAGCAAACAGTGGAGTTCAGTGTTAAGTTGCAGCTTGTATGGTGAACCCAGAAACTCTCATGATGCATAGTCATTCATCAGATATATTTATTAAGGTCTACTGCACCAGGCTACATCTTTTTATGACTGAGATTTGTATTTTTTCAAATGGAGTTTTCCATTTTCTTAACCAAATGGCAGGGATTTGCAGACAATTAACAGGTGCCAGAAAGATGCTAATCTAGGGTGTTTCAGTCAACTACTTTTACTGTGCTAATTTTTGTATATATTTTAACACAAATGTTTGTAATGCTAGTTTTGAAAGCGACAGTTTTAATAGCTACTACTAAAAATTAATAGTAGGAATAATTTATAGGCATTCAGGCTGTTTTTTAAAAATGAGTGTTCCAGATCATCTGTTCCAATCTCAGTTAGGCCAAGTTGTGTCTCATAATTCATGATCAATTGAATGTTTCATTTGTCAATTGATCTTAGTCATATTTAATTTGATCATAACAGGGTTAAATCTTGTTTTTAAAAGATAATTGTTAATGTTTTATTCAAAGCCTACGTAGGCTCAGAAGAGAATCCACAGTAATGGTCAGTTGAAATATCTTCCTTGGTCTACTAATGCATGTGTGGCTGAGACTGTATTGTTTTGTTTTAACCATTAAGCTAGCAGTGTTATCTGCATTCTTCGATTTCCTTTCTCATTCTGTTGCATCTTCATGTTGCACTGTTAATGTCTATATGAGAAAAACATGTCATGCAGAAACACAGTTGCAATGTAAGAATTTTGATTTTCACAAACCTAAACCATGAGACCTTGGTGAGTATTACTTGACTCTCATTTCCAGTCACATACTAACTGTGCAAGTAGCAAGCAACATTTGAGAGTAGCTTCACTGTACATAAATGTCATCAGCTTAAAACCTTTTTGTCTCCTTTTCCACAGCTTGTAGATAAAGTTGGAGAGAGCAACAACATGGTATAATGACGAGAGGGTGGAAGACTGATTCTAAACTTTTACTGTATTATTTATAAAATCCCTTTGAAGAATACTCAGCACAAAGATTAAGTTGTGTACAAAGGAAAAAGCTTGTTACATTTGTTACATAACAGTTTAATTTAAAATGTATAGTCAACAATATACATTAGAAAAGAAGCTCGGCAAGTATGCTTCTAGGAAAGTAACTCCAGAGTTCAGGAAGCAAACTGAAGAGGTGAAAGTCATGGAATAACCCATGTTACAACTGTTCAAGACTATTTTTTTGGTTTTGGAAAACATGCTAGAGGCAATGAACCCTTGTGGAATTAACGGTGCCTGTCCTTTACCTCCTTATTTTGAAGGTGCGGTAGAGCAAACAGGCCTACATTTTTAAGGGTGACCCAAACTTACCCAACCCTCTGCTTGCTATCCTCAGAGTGCAGAAAATCAAACAGGAAACTTCTTGTGTAACAAGAGATGCATCTTTGCATGAAGGTCAAGATGACTATTCATCTATAAGTGTATTATGACAATAAAAAGGAAACCCTACACAGATCCGTAATAAATGTTTTTGTAAATATGTGGCTGAAATACAACATTGTTATTTTAATGTTTTGAAGCCAAATGTTAGTTGATTGTATTTGCCTTCCATTTCGGAATATGCAAAAGGTCAATCTTTAATAACTTTGGTCTTAAATGTTGGTTTTGAACATGTAGAGCTCCGTGGGGAAATCTGGAAGCTGACTTGTAGTCCTTCCAGGTTGTTCTGCTTGAGCCATGTTACATGTGCATCCAGATGAGAATGTAGCCCCTTGTCACTAACAGGAAAACTTTGTGAAATACGCTTAGTTCACAAAAAAATGCATTAGGTTGAGGTGCTGATGTGAACCCTGTGAAATGTAACTTACCAGAATTTGGAGCTTTGTTTTTAAACAGTTTGAAACTAAGCTTTCTTTGTTTACTCGGGAACTACAGATTGACTTTTATTTTTTACAGTAATAAAATGAAAACTTAAACTTCTGTGTACGTGAATCTCTGGGGAAAAAATTGAGTTACTGGGGCTGACTAAAGATCAAGTGCCAATCTCCATATGTTTGTAACTTGTTACTGGGGTTATCTTCAAACACCTTCTCTTGGTTACAGCAACAGCTTTGTTGTTACAGGGGATTCTCGGCTAACCTGGAGTAAATGTCCCCTCCTAAAGCATGGGTCAGGTTTCTGCTTCTGTTGGAATGTTAAACATTGTGCACTTTCAATAGGCTTAGTTACAGTGTCCTCACCTAACAAACCATGCTCATTCAGTGAATTGTGTTTGTGCAGGGGGAGTTTCTGTTGTGTTTCGCTTTCTCTTCCCTTTCATGTAATCCTAAACCAAATTATCCAATGTAGTAGTAAAAGTAGCTATGTAGCCTAAAGGTCTAATGACTGGGGTTCTTTTGGGGTTTTTTTATTTATTCTGCAGTTAAAATTGGAATTTTCCAAAATAAGTTTTAAGTTAGAAAGAATCCTCATATGCTAACCCTTTTGAAAGTTGCTCTGAAGATGATTTGTATAAAACATGGGTTTTTTTCATTGCAAGTGTATGAATAGCCACAGTCTACTATTATCAATTATTTCATTTGCTTTCTTCTAAAACAGGCACAAAATTATTCAGGAAAAAAAAAAGCTATTATTTTACAATCAATAACATCTGAAAAATCAGTGGGTTTGTTTTATAAATTATCAAAAGTAGCTATATTTGCTTGATGGCATGTGTATTATAGTTTACAGACGGGAGTGTATCTGACTTGTGGGCTCTACCTCAAGAGATAAACCCTTTTAGATAATCCAATTTTAACTGCTCCTATAGGTCTGTTGTGTGTTACAGTGACTAGAGAATAACACTACAGCAGCTTAGCCAGCTCGTCCTGTTTGCTGTGGTAGGGCACTAGCCTGTGCTGTGGGAACCAAGTCCTGTCTAAGGCAGACTGTTCCTCATTTACTTTAGAAGTCAGCTAGCTGAAGGTTTTTGTTCTTCTCTCTTGAAAAATAATGTGATGGGAAAGGTAGACTGCACCACATGACTGTGGATCTCTGGCTGCAGCAAATAGCTTGGTAAGCTGGAGTACCTTCACCAACAAGAAAGCTGATGTCTTTTGGAGGTGGTTAATATGTTGCTGTGGATGATCTTTTGCCTCTCTGAGAAGTGGGGGTGTAGGCAGATCATCTCATTTATATTGGAGTCATTGTTTTAAATCAAAAGTCCATTTTTTGTCACATGTTAACTGTTGTGAAACGCATCTGAGGAAACAGAATTGTATGTTGAATTTAGCATAGTCTATCTTCAAGGTAACGTTGTCTTTGAGATGGTTTTGCCAAGATAAATGTGGGTGGCAGCAAAGGTCAAAACAACTTAGCCTTAAAGTGTTTCTGTCCTTGTAAAAATATCTCTAACAGAAACATGCTTGGAAGGTTTCCCCTTTTAAATGTAATTTATAATTGCTGCTTTAAAACTTGTAAGGATGGATCTTATTCTGAGCAAATGAATACTGTAAATATCCTTGTCATACCTTGAATAAATGGGTACCTTTTTCTACAATTTGTCTTTGTGTCTCTTTGTGTGCACATTTTAAGAAAGTCTCTTGACAAGTTTTCCTTTCCAGAGGGTCAGATGAGTACAGGCTGTTATTGCTTGTCTGTCTGGCACTGTTGTGACTTTTACAGTAAATAATGTCTTGAATTAATCTTAAATGGAAAGGTTTTCTCCCTTTCTTACAACAAACCTTTATACATAAGCATCCCCCTAGTTTTTAAAGTTCCAATTTCAAACACATCACAACAAAATGTGAGATTTCAGTAACATGCGAAACTACTTTCTTTTCTGAGGAAATTACTGTGGAACTTCAGGAGAAAAAGAGCACATGTCTAGATCTTAGAGCAGGTTTTTCATCTAGTTTAAGGGTACAACCATGAGTTGCCTGTATCCTATACAGAGTGGCCTGATAAGCAGGTTTACCATTCTGTGGTGCTCTGCAAGCTTGTGGACTATTTTTGAGCATTTTCACTGAGGCAGTTAAGCAACAAAACAAAGCTTTTAACTGGTTGTTGAGGTGTTGGTGCTAGGTACCGGTACCCTAAAAGCTTAATTTAACCAAAGTTCCAGCCTCTCAACTAACTGACCAAAGTACTTCTATGGTAAGTATTCCAAGGAACTGGCACTTCCTAATTTAAAAGGCAAAAATCCCCACAGCAATGTCTAGGTACATTTGTTAAACTGTGAGAGGTACAAGGTATAATTTTAATCTGTATGTAGTTCATGGCCAGTTACGTTCTGTGACTAGTTGCCATTCATTAACCAGGAATACTTTGGATTTGTTACTGCTCACAATGTGGTACCCTTATGCAGTTTAGAGTCTATCAAAAGCAGTGTAAAGACAGGAATCTCGTCTCTGTGGCAGATGTCAAAATCAAGTCCCATTTTATGGGATTACTTGAAATTGTTTACTCACCCGATTTCAAGGCACAGATTCATCTACTTGTGTTTCTGGATCACTTTACTATCAATCAGGCTGGAAAGCAGAGTCCATGTCCCTAAGCCAAATGTGTGTCCCAGCTGTTTCTTCAGAGGTCACTGCCAGCCCTTGGACTCCTGTCTCTGTTCCTCTGGCTGACACCTCCTGGCTCGCTTTGGCTGCTCTGCCCTTCAGACTGCCCGTACCAGATGTGACATCGCTGGCATGTCATTACCAAACTGATTTACCAGCAGAACTTGGCCCTTGTGGCCCATTTGTTCTAAGCTCTGCCCCTCTAGTATTGATCTTGGCACATTTAAAGCATCTTTTAGAAGACTCGGATCTCGTGCTCAGCCCAACAAAGAGATTCTGCAGCTGCTGTAATCCCTCGCCAAGCCTAATTTCACCACAATTATATGCTAAAACATCCTCCTCAAATATATAACAATTTACAGAAAAATGACAGGGCTACTGTGGGGTAATTTGGTTATCTCGGACTAAGTGTTAGGACTGATAAGCTGGGATATGGAGCAATATCTATTTATAGGAATGCATTTATGTGTTGGTTACCAGTCATTAATGGTAGTTTAATTAACAGTCTACCTGCCGAGGTAGTGCATGCCCAGAAATGTGCTTGCCAAAAAGCATCTGTGCTGCTGTATGCTTTCTAGCAGACACCATTTTACCATTGAGTACTATTTTTCCGGGGAATGTGGGGGATCTCCTATAAAAATACATGAGTTTGGGGTATCTCACTGCTCATAGAAGCGTTGGCTGCACAGCTGAGCAGCACAGGAAGGACATGGTGGTCCTGCAGTCAGGGGTCCCCCCGCGGCCACCAGGAGGAGCCCCGAGGAAGCGAAATTCCCAGGGTCAGGATCAGGGATGGCAGGAAGCGCCGGGGGATGGGGGCTCACCGGCCCCCCGGGAACACCAGCCCGGAGCCCGTGTCCCTGCAAAACCTGGGCGGGAGGTCAAGTGGTGATACCCAAGGGCAAAACATACCTTTCATCATCTTCGTTCAGCCCCAGCACATGCTAACAGCTCCAAGTCCTGTTGCTGGTTAAGTGGGACCTGGAAAACAGCTTGAAATTTCCTGGCTGTT
Source organism: Origma solitaria (assembly GCA_013397895.1). Lineage (NCBI taxonomy): Eukaryota > Metazoa > Chordata > Aves > Passeriformes > Acanthizidae > Origma > Origma solitaria. The sequence goes on along the minus strand of VZRL01005557.1, from coordinate 1,127,250 downwards.
CTTTTTTTTTCTGTGCACTTCTTTCTGGAGTCTTTTTAGGCTTGATTTAATTTAGACTGGGGAACCACAATGTGGCTTCAGAGCACAAAGAGGATGTTGAGCTTTTTATAGAGCGCCGTCAGAGCCGAAATCCTGCACGTCAGCCCCTCTCTGGGCTGGCAGGATTTGAAGGAGCTGGGCTGTACTTGGGAAGTTGGGAAAGCAGGCTTTCCACTTCAGCACAGCCCAGCTGCCTCCTTTTCTCCAGGCACTCCAAAGCTCTTCCCACAACATTAGAGAAACCAAGATTTCACATTGATTTCTACAATTTAATTCTCCTGCTTTGAAATTAAAGGCTTTTTGGAGCCAAATGTTTTACACCACTAAACCCACACACACATTAGGTCAGTCTTTAAATATTGATTTCGTTTTTATAATGAAACCAAGCAGTTCTGCAGTGAATCTTCCAGATGGTCCAGCTGAGTGGCTTTTATCATTAATTGTCAAACTGTGATCCAAAGAAGGGTAACAAAGCTGGTGAAGGGTCTGGAGCACAAGTCCTATGAGGAGCAGCTGAGGGAGCTGGGGGTGTTTAGCCTGGAGAAAAAGAGGCTCAAGGAAGACCTTATCACTCTCTGCAGCTCCCCAAAAGGAGGATGTAGCCAGGTGGGTGTCAAGCTCTGCTCCTAGGCAACCAGCAATTGGAGAAGAGGAAATGGCCTCAAGCCACACCAGAGCAGGTTTAGGTCGGACATTAGGTGGAATTTCTTCGCAGAAAGACTGATTCGACATCGGAATGGGCTGCCCAGGGAGGTGGTGGAGTCACCATCCCTGGAGATATTTAAAACAAGTGTGGATGTGGCTCTCAGGCATATGGTTTAATGGTGGGCTCGGAAGTGCTGGGTAGTGAACTCAGTGATTTAAAGGTCTTTTCCTACCTAAACATTTCTATCATACTATGAATTTGTGCGGAGAATTATCCTCTGCTTGCTTCTTCCCCCCTCAAAAAAAAAACCAAACAAACCCTCAACAGCACAAACATTGAGTGTTTCTCCTCTCGTGCTCTTCTGCCAGTTTTTAAGCAGGCCTGAGTGGGGGACAGAGAAGCATCTTTGGGGGTAACCCCGAATGGGGAAAATGGGCTAGCAAAGAACCCTGGTGCTCCCTTTAAAAGGCAAAGAAGGGTGTGGTTTTGAGGAGGGCTCAGGATTCACACGACCCAGGTGCTAAAGCCTCAAACAGAGCCAGCTGGGGTGAGTTTGGCCACCCACCCTGTGCCCTCTCCACTCCCGGCTGTGGAGCACCTTTACCCTTTAAAAGCCTTTGGAAGGCTGTGTTCTGATGGAGATATGGCCTGAAGGAAACGTGTCCCATTCCAGCAGGGCTCTGGGCTGGCAGCAGTGGGGCGAGGCCACCTGGAACCTTCTGGAAGAGTCCCGTGAGGAGGCAGAGGTGAGGTGAGTAGCTGGAAAACAAAAAGCCTTGAAGAAATGTTGTGAACAAGCTCTGGTCTTGGTTAATTCCCGGAGCGCTGAGTTATTAAAATGCAGATATAAATCTAATATTGATATCCACCTGAGACGGACAAAGACTCTCTAACTTGTTAAGGTTAGGAAGTGTATGTTTATTTCAGTGCTGGTGAACTGCAGGGATAGCTCCCAAATGTAACAATGCTCCGAAGTAACAATGCAACACAGAATTTATTTATCTATAACAATAATGCATATTTAAAATACAGATACATATTCATAGCATAAGCACCTCCCATTCCTCGCTTCATATGGAAATTAGCAAAAAGTCATTAAGCATGCGCAGTTCCTGCAATGGAATTGGGTCGGTGGTCTTTAATTGTGTCTGAGGGCTGCTTTGGATGAAGTAATGTGAGTCTTCTTCGTTGTGACCTTCTTACCTCGCTGATTTTTGACAATACATTTGACCCTGGAAAACTCCCAATGCACTCTCCTATTGCATCTAAGTAGGTTGCATCTGGGCAAAATTTGTAACTGTCTAGGCTCTCCTTTGAACCTCTTTTCTTAAGATTATTAATTGTCTATTCTAAGCACAGCTGAGTAAATAGCAAATAATCAAAGGGCTGCTCTGCATTTAATCATTAATTTCTTTCTAGCTGAGTTCTGCGTCTTTTTCTATTCTAATTGATTTTAACAGAACTTTTATCTAAAATCTCTACATTTAAGTGTCTAAAAGAAAACCCTATGTTTCAGCGCGATGTTTTTCTTGCCTCTCAGGGCAGAAATAAGTGACACATTCACAAAGCGCTTGTTTAGGAGGAATGCGTAAAATGCTGTTTCCCTCAGAGGTTGGGAACGAAAGGGGGGAGATGTGTTTATTTGGTTCCAATTTACCCTCATGCACGCAGGCCTTCTCCTTTCAGCCTTTTTCTCAGCATTTCCCTGGTTGTCAGATGTTGCGTGGCTGCTTTCCCTTTGATTTCCTCTCCCGATTCCCGGTTTTTAATGTTTGTTTCTGTGAGGGTAATTGTGCGCTCTTTGTGAGGGCTCCAGCTGAGGCGCTTTCCGCCCTCCGGCACCTCCAGCAATCGCTTCCTACTCCCGCGCTTTTTATTTCGCTTTTTATTTCGCTTTTTATTTCGCTTTTTATTTCGCTTTTTATTTCGCTTTTTATTTCGCTTTTTATTTCGCTTTTTATTTCGCTTTTTATTTCGCTTTTTATTTCGCTTTTTACACCCCGATCGCTGTGCTAATGGGTTTTACACAGCCCGCACACAGCGGGGCTGGCATGGCCTCGGAGGTGGAAAAAGGGCGAGAGGATGGACGCGAGGGAATAAGCGCTGGGAGAAGCGGGCTGCCGCAAAAAGGTGTTGTTGATCTGAAATTCACATCCCCTGAAACCCTGCATCCTCCTCGAGCCCTTCCACAGGCCGTGGTGCTTTCATCTTTCTGTTTCTGCAAGCGATCCTAACTTTCTGTTCCTTTTCTAAAATTAAGAGTAGTAATTGCAACCATCAGCTTCTCCCATCATTCTGTTGTAGTCCCAAATGACCACTCTTTAAAGGACTCTCCTTCCCCAAATAAAAACAATTTAAAAAATCATTCCACCCTAGCATTTTGTACGTATCTGAACATGTATATACGTATAATGATGTAATACTTTATAGATATGTCTAATAATTACATAATACTTTTCTGTTAGGAAATTTCTACAGCACCAACCTGATTCTTAATCAGAGGTTTTTCTTTCCTTTGCTTTAAAAGCTTTCCACAAATATGTTCCCAGTTCTGCAAGGCACCTATATGGAAATCATGTCCTGCAATTACCTTCTTAATCACTCTTATTAGTTTTAGTTTTACGGCTGAAATCAGACACAGGTTTTCCCCTGAAGAATATTGTAGATGAAAGTCAATGTTTCCTTATTTTAAATATCTGTGCCAATGCACTTACATGCAGTTATAGAAACTACACAAGAATGAGTTTTAGTAAAAAAAGCTTAAGTAGAAATAAAATATTACAGAAAGATGAAAACATAATATTCTGGAATTTCTGGAAGAGATACAATTATTTTTTTCAAATAGCTTTGGAACACATTTCAAAAGGGCTTATATTACAAAGAGCTCTGGAAGTTTAAAAAGATCAGGATCAAACTGAAGCACAGACTTTGTCTAAATTATACCTTCCCATTGAATCCAGTTTGTTTTCTCCATATTTTTCTACAGAAGCTTTCGTACCATTTTAGAAGAAAAAAAAAAAAATCTCAGAATCCTAGCTTTCTCTTGGATGGGAAACCTGGTTTCTACCCACCCTCTCCCTATCCTCTTCAGAGGATACGGCCAGGGTTGTAGAGGAAACCTTGAAAAGTGTATCAAAAAGGGCTCCTGCTCTTTATTCTTACAGAATTATGGAATTGCAAGCTTCCTCTTTCAACACTTCCCATTTGGCTTTATATCATAGAGCTTTTTCATTTTCACAACAGTAGTTCCTCATATTTCAATGGCTTAAAGGTGAGTTTATTCAGCTCTGGTTTGGGAAACGCGCATGACTAAAACTCTTCACCTTATGAATCCCTAGAACTTGTGGAAACACTTTGGACTTGGAGCATACAAATTACCTTATTCTCTCATATGTGTGAAAAATTTACTCATTAAAACTTCTAAAGTTTAACAATGCTGTCAACTGTTCACAGAATTCTTGGTGTTAATGGAAAAACTAGTGTTGAAATGAATAATGTTTTGTGAAAATAAAATACTCAGACTGGAGGGAATGGAATTTCTTACTGATGGATCAAAACAACTGAGTGAATCACTAAAGATCTAATGTCCTTTGTCTTGTAACTTCTGGAGTATTATATAAAGAACTGTAACTAGACTGAGGTAATGCAAGCTATCCCTGCAAAAATACATCTGTATGGCACATTTACTAATGGCATCTTCAGGTTTTGGGATGTTGCAGCAAGATGCAACTTTTAAAGTAAGTTCTGCAGCTTCTCTGAGTTTTGGTCTCTTTTTCTGACTTTTATTTGCAAGTTCGGGGTCAGCTTTGCCCTGAATAAAAGCAAAAGATCAATACAAAGATCTCTTTTTATTACATACCTAGATAACGTGGTGGTTTGGCTTTGCGCAAATCCTCTCTAGTTCAGATAATATTTCTTCTTTCCCTTTCCTTCTCCTATTTCTTAATTTTGCCCACGCTGTGGATTCTGTGCCTCAGTAGTTGGCAGCAGTTTAAGGATAACTTGAAATGCATCTCTATGGTGGAGCATGTTGCAGAGAACTTAGGAAAAAGGCTGATTGTTCGACTGGTAAACTGAGCTCTGGAAACAGTAAAATTGTACACAAACAGCTTTTTTTTTAAGAGGGATTCAGGATACTGAAGTGAGTCTGGAGAAAATGTACGGCCTGTAATGAGAAATAGAAAAAGATATATGGATAAATATGCCATAGAGAGGAAGACTCAGCATGACTTTTCTGAAAGGAAATCCTGGCCTGCCTATCTAGAAACTTCTTCAGAGGAAGTAGAGGTCCAATGGATACAATCTAATTGGATTTCCAAAGCATTTGACAAAATCTCTTAGCAAAGTCTCATAGAAAAGAAAGGTGCTTTTATGGGTAAGAGATAAGCAACAGAAGAGAGAGTCTGAAATTGAGAAAATAGGAAATTGAGGCATACAGATAAAGGACAAAGTTTGCTGATGAAATTTAAAGCCTTCAGGGTAAGGGTGTTAAACAATTCAGCCAAACTATGGTTATCTGCAGTAGGGCCTTACGAAACTGAATATACAGTTGTAAAAATAACATAATAATGTCTGAGTATAAAATTATGCACATAGCTAAAAAAATAGCTAAATTTATATAAATAGGTGGGTTATGAATGAAGTGTTGCCTTTCAGCAGAGAAATCTCAGAATTAAGTAGTTTGTAAATAGACCAGTTCACTTTAGTACTCATGAACAGCCAAAATAGGAAAGAGAACAATAATGAAAAGAAATAGAGGAGGGGGGGAAAGGCAAATTAAAAGCAAATATAGTGAATTGCTTTTTGAGAGTTTTGTATAGTTCATGTACCCATCCTAAATCAAGGATGATCAAGGTTATTGAGCTGTTTTATAGCAAGCAAAGAAAAAAAATTAGAACTCCTCATCTGGAGAAAGGAGATGGTTGACAGAGGATTTGACAATTGTCTGTAAAATCATAAATTACATACATTGGGTGAAATGCTCCTCACTTATGTTTACAGTCTCACGGTATCAGAAAAATGGAGAATGATGTGAAATTTTCATGTGGCAAGTTAAAAATAAAGCAAAATTAGGAGTTTTTCCACAGAGCAGAGCTAAACTGGAACTGATGAGCACAAGATCTGATATTTTATGTAGGTTCAAGTAACAAATTAATAGAACAAAAATCCATGAGGAACTGTGAAGCCTAGAGAATTAATCTTTCAGGAAGTTGATGCGGGTCAAACCCTTTGAGGATAAGAGTGTATAGTGGAAAGAGTATATGGGGTGAAGTGCTTCTGTGTTGCTTATTCTCTTCTTGAAACTCTTCTGCAGGCATTATTATTGTGTACTGTCAGTGGGAGGATATTGAATTAAATGGACCCTTGGCCTGACCCAGCCTGGCTGTTCTTATGTTGTGGTTGTAACCTGAAGATAACTCATTGTGAATGGCTTCAACTGCTCTCATGAGCACTTAGCAGTGCCCTGATGATGAGTTGTATCTGCCGGAGGAGGCTTTGCTGCTTTCTCTGCCTCCTGTTTTTTGCTCCATCTTTCTCTTCTCCTAAACAGCCGCTGGAATATCACTGCTCATGTGAATTTATGTCTTGGGTAGTGTTGGTTACCGGTGTTCCTTTGCAATCCAAAATGCTTGTAAATCCATTAAATGGCACTTTTTTACAGTAGGCAGGAACAACAATCTACTCATGTAACCAATTTCTGGCACTGTACAAGAGAGAATAATTCATGTACATTGTGCAAAGCAGAACTTGGCACTTCTGACAGTCACACGGAGATGAAACAGCTTCCTACCACGACTCTAAAGGAGATCAGAAGGGGAAAACCTTTACAAAAACAGTAGTAAAGGAAGAAAAGACTTAAATGTAGAATCAGTTATGATGAAAGTAAGCACTTTGTGAACATTACATTGGCATGTTCTTTTAAGAAATTGTGTCTTTTTTGTATCAGTTTCACTGGAGCAGCACGGGTAGAAGCAACACAGTGGACAGGCTGCGGTATTTATTCTTTTGTCTCCAGGTGCTGGTCAGCTGCCTGCCAGGTGCCAGAACCCGCAGGTAGTGGTGGCCAATGCCACTGTGCCAGAGCTGTGCACGTACCCACCGGACCTTCAGAATGGCACGGCTGAGCGGGGAAACATCTGGCACCCCCTAATTCCAGCTGCAGTGGGTCGTGTGGGCCCCCCTGTGCTGGGCGGCAGTGCCGGGGCACTAAGCAGCAGCCGTGCCCGCAGCGGTGGCAAACAGGGCAGAGCGGGCGATGGGAGGCAAGCTGCGAGGTGTTGGTGTGTCAGCCGAGTCGGGCGCGACACAGAGGAAATGACTCAGAAAACCATGAGCTGGTTACTGCTCGCCGAGGGAGAGTGAGGAGAACGTGTCGCCCTGTTCGAATGAGAGCACAAGCACCGAATTGTCTCGGCTCGCTCGGCGCCGCGCACCATGCGGGGCCATTTTAGGGCCGGGGTGGCCGTGCGGCGCGAAAGGTGCGGGCGGGGGCGGTGGCGGTGCCGCCGGAGCAGCGGGGCGGGGCGGCCCCCAGCCCCTCGCCGAGCTCCCCGAGCCCGCCGTGCGCACCGCCCTCGCCCGCTGATGCAATCCGAGCCCGGCAGCAGCCCCAGCCCTGGCAGTCGGAGCAGCAGCAGCCCCAGCAGTCAGAGCAGCAGCAGCAGCGGGCGCTCCAGCCGGCCCCGGCCCCGACCCCGCGCAGCGCCGCCGCCGCTGTATCCGCCGCCGGGGCTCGGCGATCCGCCGGCTCCATCCCGCCGAGAGCCCGGCAGGAACATCCCCCACGCCTGCCAGCATGATCAAGGTAAGCGGAGCGGGTTTCCTGCCGAAATCCGCTCGTCCATCCTTCCGGCGATGCGGAGCAGCAGAGGGGCTTGTCCTCGGCAAATCGATAGCTCGCCGATTTGTGTTTGCAGATTTTAGTGCCCCGGTTTATTTGTGCTTTGCGAAAAGGGATTTCTGTCCCCGACGGATTTTTTTTTTGAGATTCAGAGGCAGGATGTGTGTGATTTTACCTATTTCCTTGCTGTTTCATTGCAGACAGCATGTGTGGAAAAGAAATAACGAGGGAGGATGGAGAAGAGGGAAGGGAAGATGTATAATTTCCTTTTGGGGGAATTTCTTGTTTATGGGACTTCAATGATTAAAGAGCAAACCAAACCAAAAAACAACAAACCAAAAACCTGCAAAGGTTATGGTCTCCTGGCAGACATCTAGCCTTTTTATGCCCGTGAGTTTGTTAAAGCTCTTATGTCTGCCCTCGTACTAAAATAGACTATGGGTAAAACCCAGTAACACGTGCTTAGAGGTTTGGAATAATTTCAGAAATAACTTTAAATAAAGGAAGAGGAGTTGTCGGTAGCAAACTCGAATGCGGCGGGTCAGCATCCGTGGACACTATCCTTTTATAAATGTCATGTTTATGTTCTTCTGCTTAGTGAGGCTGATCTGGGGATTAAGAAGTCTTCCCTGTCAAGGCAAAGGGCATGGAGTTAGCACGGGTGCTTTTCAATTAGCCCAAGGGAACATCACGGCCACGTTAACCCTGTGGAACAGCTGCAGTAATTCTTGAGTTTTGAGGAGGGTCTGTGCTGTGCTTATTGTGAACTGCACAGCTGCGGCTTGATGCCAGAGTTAACAGCTGAGGAAAGGCACGGCTGAGTTATTTGCTTTCCTTGTGTCACTTCAGGGGATGGAGTATAGGCACAACAGGTATGTGACTGGCAGGTGTCTGCCCAGCTCCTCTCTGGTGCTGATGGCAGGTGTTCCTCACATCCAGCGATGCTGTCCCCTGTGTGGCTCTGGCAGTGGTGGAGTCGCTACTCATGGTGGAAGGACTAGGATGGATGAGCCTCTGGAGGAGCCTTGGGATAGCCCCGTTTTCCTTCTCTGCAGCTGGAGAGTGGCAGGCCAGCCATGGCAGAAAACTGGTCTGACACTGCTCAGGGAAAATACCCAAGAACTCTCCCAGCCACAATGCTCAGAGACAGAGTGGAGCATCTCAGGGAACGGGCAGACTGTCATGTTTTGTATCACTTCAGAGCTACCTGTTGTGTGTCTAGGAAGGAGGGCATGGGTCTGGCTTCCAGGGTCCTCCAGCATGTGTCAGGAATGCTCTGGCATGGCCTTACAGAAAAAAAAAACAAGTGACATGGAAACCATAGACCTACCAATGTGTCTGCTCAGAGCAGCACTGACTTTTTGCTGGGTTCTTCTCACCTGCACAAAACCGACCTCTGCTTTGTCTTTTTACTGTAGAAGACATGGAAGGAAGCAATAGCTACAGCAGTAAAAGGACACTCTTGCCACTTGAGAGTGATGTGGCCTTGGGCATAGTCAGCGCTTTCTGAGCCCTTACTCTTTATTTGCCTCATCTGTTCAGACTGTCAGCTTTCCAGGCTTTTGGCTGTCACTGTGTGTTTGCAGAGCCTTTGTCAAAGGTACAGAAAATTATGATTTGATTGTCACCATACTTATGTAAAACCTGATTTGTTTATAAAGGTTTCAGTAAGCAACAGCATTATTCTACCTCCTTGTCCCTGTGTTTAGTCAGAACCTCCATTTTTCCTTGAACTATTTCCAGCTCAACCACAGCCCTCCCTTTCTGTCCTCTTTAAAGTAATGTTATGTATAAGAAATGAATTACGCCTCTGGTTTCTGCAGTCTCTGCCTTGTCCACCTAATGCGCTGATTGTTACTGACAAGCCTAGCACTCTTGTGTGAGCCAGTGGATATGCTGATTTTTTTCCCATGGAAATTGAGCATTGAAATATGCTGCAAAGCCATAGGTAAAAGAGAAGATTGCTAAGTCATTATGTAGCTTTAACACAGCTGGTATCTTGCTAAAATAGTCTATAGGCTGTATCCTTGGTTTAATTTGATAGATGAAAATAATTAAGGTGGATTTCATTAGTCATTCATTTATCCCTGGAAGGATAATGTTAGGAAAGGGGGTAAATCAGTTCATTAACTGTGTAAACACTCAGGTGCTCTGCATTTATGCAGTCATATTAAAACAAACTAGGTGATGTGGGCATGCTAAAGAATTGAAATAGACATTATTTTCATTGCTTCCTTGTGTTATGCCATTTTTAAAAATGAACAACCATAGCTGAGCGTATAATGCTGAAAATAACCAGTAGGTTTGAGGGCAAGACCTTCAGTGCCAGAATGAAGGAGCCAAGGGGTAAATTCTCTCTGTAAAATTTGCACAATCAGCCTTCTTAGCCCACAGATGTGAGGACTGGCATGTTCGCATCACCACATGGGCACAGTGATACATCATGTTCTTCACAGTGCTGGGTAAGTTCATCGGGGGCTCTGTGGGTTCAAGGCGCTCAGTACTGATTGTGGCTTTTGATAATGAATTGTGGGCATCCAGCTGCAACGGTGGCTGTAATGGAGAGATTAAATGCCCAATCTTCATCTTAAAAGTCTGACTTTGGGTGGTGGTTGAGCATAAATCGAAGTAGTACGCAACACTAATATGTTCATAGTCTCTTCCATGCTTGCAGCTTGATGCGTCCAGTTCTAAGATTGGATGAGGTGAGTGGGTAGTCCCATTTACCTTGGAAACACCTTCATTACTTTATGGCTTTAAACATTAAAAGGTAATATTACCTCATAAAATAGAGCACCTGTTGCAGAAGGGCAATTTAGGAAGTATTACCATATGCTGTTGCAGAGGGAAATCCAGTGTTATGCTTATGGAAAGGCCTGATGTTGCCTTTTGGTGTGTACATCACAGGATCCAAAAGCTAACTTAAGGATAGTTGAAACTATCTTTAAAATGATCCAGAAGTTGTACCCATCTGGTTTTCTGTGCATCTTGGCCCGTAGTTTGTTACTGGTTTTACAAACTAATGCCATAATACCGTTCCAGCAGAGTTACTCATTTACTTGTTCCCTTGAGGTCTGCAGTGTATTCCAAGTTTTATTTTAGAGTATACCTGAAGCGTTGATGAGGGGCAGCATATAACTTCTCAGCAGGTACACAGCTACTGCTAATTCAGTTTGCCTATTAGAGCATTTTATACACCATATTGATAAAAACATTCCTAGTATGCACAGAAAATTGTTTTTCCTGGTATACAAATAGGGTTTAATTCCAAAAGGTTCTGATTGTATTAATTTCCACTAGAATTCAGAGATATCACTGCCACACAAGTCACATTCACTTGTTTAATTTCATTTAGACTGTTGTTCTAAGTGTCATCGCTTCTGTAATAAATGTTTGAATTTGCATTACCCTTGCTGAGAACAAAGTATTTTAAACCTTTGGGAGTTTGAAGGAACAGAGTGTGTTCAGTCGGGAAAAGGCTCTGGGACAGTGTAATAGCAGCCCTCTGCGATCTAAAGGAGAATGATGGAGATGGGGCCAGGCTCAGTAGTGCTGTATGGCAGAAGGACAAGAGACAATGGCATAAATTGAAACAAAAAAGGTTCAAATGGGGTATAAGGAAAAAATTCTCTCCACAAGGACTTCTGGGAAGTGGGTTACCAAGAGAGACTGTGAAGTCTCCATCCTTGGGAGCTCTCAAGACTCAGCTGGACCAAGCCTTAGGAACCTGGTCTGACCTCAGAGCTGACTCTACTTTGAGCAGGAGGTTGAATTGAAGACATCCTGAGATCCCTTCCAGCCTCCATTTTCCTATGGTCCTGAGAAAAAGCTCACAAACTAATTTTGTTTTAAAATCCGGTCTTAGTTTTTGACACACCTAGTGGTGTGGACCAGTATGTATTTGTTCAGATCCTTGACTTCTTGGCTTTTAAAAGCACAGAGAAATCTGTGCAAGGTGGTGTTTAAAGTCACTGCTGTAGGCAGATTTCTTTGCAGAAGGTCTGTTCTTTAGCACATTATTATAGTGGTATTATTTCCTTTATTATCTTGAGGCAGTCCATGTGCTTAACAGATGAGGTTAAGCTGGAAAACCATAAAGCACTGAATAAAAGATCTTTTTGATTTTGGGGATGTGAACTTTAAATTGCTGCATCTGAAATACAATCTATAAATTTACCACATAAAATTGCATATTCTACTCTTATAAAATGTACAATTGTATATCATCGTGCAATGAATTAAAAATTACAGAAAATCCACCTAAAATCAGCAGTAACAATACAATTTCTTTAGATATGTAGAGTTTCTCAACCTCCATTAAAACAGAGGAAATTCCTAATGAAAAGAGTATGGGAAAGTAAATGTTAACCCTAGAAGTTTCTATGAAGTTAATATAGTTGGCATGCCAGTTGCTGAGTAAGTTTCTTACCAGATGCATGCAGGTTTTACTTCCCTGATTTTAAAGTTTGAGGAAACAGGTGGAGAGGCTAAGTTTCTGTTCCTGGAAGAAGAAAAAGCGTAAGTATTTTTGTTAATAGGTCTATAGTTTATAGTTTGTTTTTTATGAACTATTTTTATAGATTTATAGTTCAGGAGTACCACAATTATTTTTTTGAGAACAGAACATCAAGATTTATTATCAAATTATCAACATCACTGTCCTGAATTCTGCCCTGTGGCAATATCTACTTAAAACTTGACAAACCCCTTCCTAATTGCTGAAAAGTAATGCCTGAAGTAATAAAGGGTAAAAGCTAGAAAAAATGAATAAGCATAAAGTAATAGTTTTAACATGCTCATGTATTTGAGGTATTTATCCATCAGAAGTACATAATCTGTGTTTTTTAATATTTTTGATATTATCCTTTCAACTATTTCAGAGACCATTTTTAGCATTTACAATTTGATTCTCTTCTCGACACCTGAACATAGAAGTTCGGTAACAGCATTCCGTTCTGGTTGTTCACTGAGCTGAAGGCCTAGCTTTTACAATTGTTCCCTTCAGGGTTTTCTATTAAGGTGTTGTGCTGCAGCCAGCAATGTTTTCATCATGTTAATTGGGCAAAATATTTATTTGAGCATACATATAAAATGAATGTTCTGTCCTGCCTTTCCCAGCTGAACTGGATTTCAGAAGTGGACAAACCAGATGCAATTCTAAACTGTTTTAAGGCACTCAAGATTAGCTTCATATATTCAGAAGTGCCAAAAACATTGACGTTCATGTAGATTGAAGGTTAGGAAAACCCTGGGTTTGTGGGGCTGTTATAAATGAGTCATTTGTCAATTTAGATTTGTGGAGCTGAGCAGGGCTGTTTGATAGTTGATACAGATGTTGAATTGTAGGAGGACAAGCCTACATTACTTGTCATAGGCCTGTTTATTATCTTCATTACCAGTGCAATTTCTTACCATTTCAAAGCTGTCATTTCTCTAGCAGGGACTGCATCACTCCTGATTTATGTTTGTTACAGCTTTTACCGTTCTGTAATTTGGGCAAAGGTCCTCTCTTTGTTTTGTGTGCTTAATGCTGACACCTCTACAAATACCTCATCCGTGACCACACTTTTCCAAGGCCACTTTTAATGTGCTGAGTGATATTTTGCTCTCAAATTCCCTGGTCAGCATCCAGTTTGCTCTGGGCACTGTCAACAAATGATAGGGGATTTCAGATGAAGGACTTGCTCACATTATTTAGAAAGGACATGTAGAGTAAGTTTAACTCAGCTCCAACATTTTGGAGTGTTAAAATCTGTGATTTTGCCCTGTCTTAGAGTTGCTACACAGTTGAATATATGTTAAATAGGGAGATATCTGGTTTTGTCACTGCTTTGAAATATTGTACTTCTTTTGAGCAGATATCAAGAAAAGCAGCTTCTTCTGGGTGTTATCTTTTTATTGTACCACATTCAAGGGAGTAATGTGTCACGTTGCAGTGACGCTGTAGTTGTGCCCTGCTTTTCCTGGCTTGTTAGTAAGCTTCCATGGGATTGTTTACATTTGCTTGGTGTGGTGGATAATGCTTATTACCTTTTTACACCCTCTGCAACTCATCAAGACTGTTAAGCAAGGAAGTTCTGAGAATATCCTGGACATCTATAATGTAAATGCGCTCCCTTTCTGTTGTTATTGGAACATTATTGTCGATGCTGTCCTCAAATAGGTCCCGAGGATTTTCCCTTTGGATTAGCTTTGTTCCTAGTGCCCTTTACATCAAGAGGAAAGTTTCAGTTTCCTTTCTGCTTTTCTGAACTGTGTCCAGTTGAAACAAATCTGGCCAGTGTTTGAACACACAGCAAAGCACAGGTCACAGGGGTATAACCCAGGCTTTGGAGAGGTCTCCCATTTCTTGAAACCAATTATGCCAGGTTTAAAACCCACTGGAGCCAGTATAGGCAGGTGTTCTGCAGCTATCACCTGTGTGCTGTCAGGCAAGAAACTTGAATAGGTCATAGCTGTGAGTAGTGAACAGCCAAACCCACTGTAAGTCAGTCATTTACACGTGTTCTTCTTCCTTGAGAAGAGCTGTAATGGATTTGATGGGTATGTTTTAGTTCCTGGGAAGCTGTGCACACCCTGTTCTGGCACCTGCCACCTCCCTGAAGCAGCTGCCAACCAGGGTGAAGTGTGCCAGTGGGACCATCCATGCTTCAGTTTCCTGTTTGGAGAAGAGATGGCTATTTCTGCCTTCTTTCACCTATGTGTTGTGACTGTAGAGCCAGGCTTCCAGGTGTTACAGTGAGAAGACTCCTTTAAAGCTTATCAATAAAGGAGGTCTTGGTTCTTTATCGGGAACTAATGGTTCCAGCCCACCATCAGAATCCAAGAAAACACAGTATCTGCAATATTTCTGGTAAGCTTGCTGTCCTTCTATTGTTTTGTTATTTTTTTCTGCCCTGCCTTGTATCATCTGTTTAAAGAGTTGTAGGATAACTTTAATACAATGCTTAACAAGGCCTTCTAGATCACTGTGAGCCCCGAAAGCTCGAGTCAGGGTCCTTCTGCAGCACTGTGGCCAACTGTCCAGGCAGAACTCATATCTAGGTGTACCTGGTTCTGCTTGAAAGCAAAGAAATGGGGTTTTGCTTAGCCATTTGAGAACACCAACAGAGCAGAAAAACACGTTTATAAGGAGCACTCCTCTGACTGGTGGAGCAGAGTGTACCTGCAGACTTGAGCCCGTGCAGATCCCCAGGTTAGATAGCTGCTGCCATGCTCTATCTGCTTCATCTGTTGGACACTTCCCAGACGTACCAGCCTCTTGGGGAACAGGGAATAACAGCACTAACAGCCAACATGCTACACAAAGTCGCGCTTCTTGTGCTTTTTAGCAGTGGCATTTGATAGTGGGTGATGATTAAATAGGCCAAGCAAAGTTACCAGGTATCAGGCCAGCCTATGTCAGCCCTTTACACACCAGCAACCACATGTGCACTTGCATAATGTTTTATTGTACTTGGTGTTATTCGAGAGCCAGCTATGTAACTTACAGTTTTATGATCTTTAGTGGGACTGTACACGGGACTTATGGTGGAAAAGTAACTCCTTCTTCCTCCAAAAGCTGTTTTGTTTTTTTCCTCCACAGAGCTTTTATTTTCAGTATGTCATTCATCTTTGCTCAGTGTCTTATGTAAACCTTTATTCCAGTGCAAAATGGACTTAAATGGGACACGGTCTGAGCATTCTGAGAATAGCTGCAAATGACCCCTTGTACAGGCCAGTGATTCAGGCCTGACCTCGTGCTTCTCCTGGTGCCGCTGTAGTTCTGAGGGAGCTTGCAAACAGGACTGTGTCCTTATTAACAGGTTTTTGTCTGCTAGCTCTTTTCTTTGAGCATGTCAGTTCTCATTTTGGAATCCTTCACTGTCTCTTCTGTAGTTTGGATGGGTTTATTTCCCTCAGGAGTCTACAATGATTTATTTGCAAACTGCAGAAGCTTTGGTCTCCTGCACTAAATTGTCTGCTTCCAGTTTTAAGCCCTCAGTAACTCTTCAGACAATGATTTGATTTGTTTCTACTCTCTATGTCTTCATGTTATTTATATTTTCATTTGGTAATTGCATCAGGCCAATTGCATTGGTCATCAGCTGCAGGATCTGTGTGGTGTTTCCACCATCAAGCAATTTCACAAATAAATTGTAATGTATGTTTTATGCATCTTTAATTCAGATCTGTCATTTATCTGTGCAGCTGTTTCAGAATAAAAAATACAGTCAGTGTAACTGAATCTTCAAGGAAAATAGATTAATTTTTATTGTGCTTAGGCTCATTTTTGCTGGTATAACAGTGCAGTTAAAAATGCCTCCTGCTTAATTTTACTATAAAATCTTAAAATGCTAATCCAGTACCTGGCATTATAGAATACAAGAGCAAAGAGAAATGTTAGAGAAAGCAAAATGAACACAAGCTTGTGATAAAGGGCAAAGCCCTGCTACAGTGGTGGGGGAAAGGATGCAATAGCATTTATACCCTTTCTTGTTGCCAGTTTGATACAAAAGATCTCATATCAAAGAGAACTGGGCCTAAACACAATAAAACTGTGGTGCCTTTTCGAATTTTCATTTATTTTGTGTGAGTAATCACTATATTGTATAGCCATGAGACACTATCTAGTTAGAAAACAGGCAGATGAATTTATAGGTCAGCTAGATCCAGCTGGTTGCTTTAACATGTTTTTCTTCATGCCATTCTAGCAAACAATGCACTTGTTAAAAACCTAATTAATGCTAGAACGGACAAACAAACCAACAAAGGAGTCACTTAGAGGCACTGTTCATAGCAGTTAGAGATGGAAGAGCTCTGTTAGGTCATCTGCCTCTTCCCCTCATTGTGTGAGGCTGTTTTCCCAAATCAGAGGGGAAGAGCCAGTAAACTGTGAAGACACAGGAAATGGCACTGGGGAGTGACAGAGCAACAGGAGGGTCATAAGAAGGAAGACAATCAAGAACAGTGTGAGCAGTGGGCTTAGAAATCGAGGTTAAAGCACACTGCGCTTGGAGGTCATTTGTGAAGAGGATTTCTTTGGAGTACTTGCTTATTTCTGCAAAGAAAATAGGAAGGAGAATTGTATGGATGTGCAGGAAACGTATTAAGACAAAACTGACTGTTGAATAAAGGGGCACCATGCAGAGATTACAGTTGCTTTATGCCCTGTATTGGATGGAACTGGTGAGAAGCTTTCTGTATTTTTCAGTTGGGAAGAATCACATTTTAGACTCCATGTTGTATGGCTGTAATTCACAGCTCATGTTGCAAATTTTTCTGAAATATCTGACAAAATAAATTTAGCCTGAAGCTGAATAGATCCCTGGTGAGGTTCTCCTTAGGGTTAGTTTCTACAAATTAATTTGTTTTCTATTTCTGATGATCTCCTCCTTCCTTTAGGGTTCTTGATAATTCAGCTTGTCAAGTACACATTCTTTTAGGACTTCAGAAGTAGTTCTTCATTTTGCCTAGCCTAGCTGCCTTTCAGGTGAACTGAGACAAGCTTTCTTGTACATAAGTTTAGGCATTAGTAGGGCCTATTCAAATATTAATTTAAGTACTGAGTCAAAGAATTGTCATTAGTTCTATAAGAGGTTTTTCACCAGAGTGCTGCCTGCAATGGCTTTGCTTTGCAAACATTGTTCTGCATTTATTGGATCTCAGGAAACCAGCTTTGTCTGTTTTTACAGTTGTGATATAGCTGTAAATGGACTAGCTGAGTATTTCCACTTCTTGTTGTTGTCTGTTTTATGATTTTTCTAACCAATAAGTTGTGCTCATATAATCTGCATTGTCTTTTATTTAAGCATAATAAAAACAGTGATGCTTGTTTTAAAAGGAACATACTTCAGTTTTAGTCAAACTAATTAAACTGCTTTAAATTAAAGCCAATAAACTGCTCAAGTCGGGGATAAGTGCCTGCACAGTCTTTTGAACTAATATAATTACCATCTATTTCAATTCAACCTTATTTTATGCACTGTAGCTTTCTTGGACATAGAATCTCTTGTATGTTCTAAGCCCTGATGCCTTCATTGTGAGGCAAAATTATTATTAAATAGTGTGGAAAGTTTCTTTTTCTGCTACACTAGTTGCCTTGTGTTTTTCTTTGTTGTATGCTGTCATTGCACAGCCTCTGTTTAACCAACATTAGTGCCAGCCCAAGGTTGAACAAGCAGCCACAGTAAGGTGATAATGCCACGCTGACAGGGCATCAGGGAAGATCTGTGTAAGGAGGAACAGTCTTAAAAAATGTATTGGAAGTGCAGAAATCAGCACTGTAAATGGTGTAAATGACCCAGCCCAACAAATGTGCTTGGTGGCACTTGCATGGTAGCACAGAAATGTGTTGTGTACTTCACATACCTGCAATATAAAGACAGGATTAAAATTATTTTATATCATGCACCTGCTCCCATGAGAGCTGAGAGAAACACGCCTGGCTGTTGGATTCCATAAATGAGCTTCTTAAACTCTGGAAATATTTCACAATGTCATTGAATAAATATTTTTTAGTTGATATTAAAAATAGTATTGTATGACTTGGCCCTTCAGCAGTGTCTCTCTCTGACCGCATGTGGGTTTTTTTTTATTTTGGTTTGGTTTGTTTTTTTAAGCTGTGAATATTATTATTGGGGTTTTTTCACCAAATTCATCTTTTATGTGGTGTGGCTGCCAAATTGTATTAACGTTTCCTAGGGACGGATAAAAGCTGTTTTGAAGTCATGGAAGTGTTTTTATCTGACTGTAGCAGTACATGGAATATATGGCATTTGTGCACATTGGATTCTATTTTGTACCTGGAGCAGAAAGGCAACTGCTTTGTACAGCTGTGAATGACAAAGTACCTGTCATCGCACGCCTCATTTGGTGTGCCTGTAGGCAGTACCAGAGTATGAGTCATGTATTGGATTTATTGATCTGCTGTATTCCTACAATCTGGCAAGTGTTCTAATTTCGTTATCCTTCAGTGCAAATTAGAGGATGAAATATTTCATAGACACTTAGTAGCCAGAAGCAGGCATGGGGAAAAAGCAGTAAGGCACTGTTTTAGCTTGGAGAAATGTCTCAGAAAGGACTTTCTTCCTTGAAAACTCCTTCATATGACTTCTGACTGAGAGGAAATTCCTGATCCATCTTCTCTGGGGCCAGATGACTACTACAAGATAGGATGGTGTTTATAGCAGGAGTTGGGGTTGTTTTGGTAGAAGGAACCGTGTGCAGTCATTGCTGTGTATCTGTGCCTTATTTTGGTTTCTTCAGGTTCTTGTCCTCCTAGAATAGCCAATGCTTGCCCAAAAAAGCACTGTCTGCAATTCTTTTGTGGGAATGAAATTAGGTTTTCAGGCGTTCCCTGTCACTGGTAGTACTCTACCAGGGCATTTGTGCTGTTGATGAAATTCTGCCTCAGAGTGGAGACCTCAGAGATGTCCGTGGGGTACTTGACACACATGACTGGTGAAACCAAAAAAGATGACTAAGGATTTGGTGAAGCTGCAGATCCTGAATTGTTTGAAAAGCAGCCAGTACAATTTCCTAGCTGAAACAGTGAGCTCCGTAGACAACACTTTCAATTTATTTCTATACTCTTACCTTCAGCTAGGGAAAGTTTTCTGTTCCGTGGTGGTGAGAAAAGTTATCAAACAACAGGGAAAATTAAGTGAACACAGAACTGATTAAAGAATTAGTTTTCTTTGAGAAAGAGTGACAAAATACATGTCATATAGAGGTAATGGCGAAATTTTTTTGAGAACGGGTGCTTTTTTTTTTAAAATAAATCATCTCATACACTATGGATTAAAGAAATACAGCTTGCAGCTGGAGTTCACAGTGATGAAGTTTCTGGTAATCTTCAGTTCCTGTTTCATAACTGCAGATGAGCCAGTGAGGTAGTGGAGTAGCTAAACCCCAAGCACAGCAGTTTGACACAGCACTTGGTGGAATTGCAGCTCATAGAACAGGTAGTTCCAAACGAGGACAGCAACACTGATGCTTCTGCCGAGTGTCTTAAAAGCTAGAGTGTGAAGGCATAGGAAAAGCTAAGGCGTACTGATGCAGTCTAGGAAGCCTGGGGAGTTTAGAGTGGAGATGGGCCTATTTTTGTAGCAGAAGGATGAATGATCTGACTGCATAGAAGTACAGAAGGTGTGCCAAAGGCAGTAGGGAGAGCACTGACTGTACCATCATGATGCTAAAAGGTGCTGAAGACATACATGTCTAAGGCAGTGTGAGGACCAAGTGCAGGAGCTGAATGTCCAGGTTTGGGAAAGCTCTAGCAGAAGTGTAAGTGACAATTATTAAGCCTCAAATTTGCCAGGAGTGCCAGTAAGTGTTACAGACACAAATACCCACCCGTGGTTTTACCTCTGCCTTGAGTGAGAGTTGATCGGAGCTAAGTGCCAATGTGAGGGAGCACTGTTACCCAGCTGAGTGTAGTGTGATTACTTCTGTCAATGCTAAAGGATTTCCATGGTCATTATAGCACTGAGATCTTCTCAAGACAGAATTACTACTCACCGGGTCTTTATTTCAGTAGTGTTTCACAGTGATAAAATGACATATAAACCCCATTTCTTAACAAAGTTTAATCTAGTGTAAGACTTCACACTTTTTTTTCTCATACCGGCTCTACAGTACTGTTAAAATCAATGCGTGTTTTCAATATTTTTGAAGGAAAGCTTTGAAATACTGTTCTATTTCCTACTCAGAAAAAGCAGTTACGTATACCACAGAGAAAACATTGATATCTCTACAGCACAACATAGGAAATAAATGTCATGCTTGTGTAATTGCACAGCAACTTGAGACAATCTTGAGTGTCTTTTGAGAAGATGTTGACCCCATGGCTCAAATGTGTCTTTAGGATAACGTCAGTGTTTTAATGGATGCAGTTTTAAATCTACCATGCTATTAAGCACAAAGGGTAAATTTATGCTTGGCAGGTCTCCCTTGGCAATGTTGGCACTAAACCAGGGAGCAATTTTCCCTATTGCATTTAGCAACATGTTTCAGATTTATAAGCCATGGAGCCATTAAAATATGACTCCATCAATTAGAAAGTAATTGTGGTATTTCTTTCTAGTGCTGAGGGATTAACTCAGTTTAATCTCAGTGTGGTTAACAAAGGCAGTTAGCTACTTGCTTTAAATATGAGTTAAATCTGTAAAAAGTAATGACTTCATGGAGAACAGGATTGGCCCCATGACATAGGCCCAAAAATGGGGCTGTTGACTTCACTGAGTTCAGTGGTAATCTTGAATTGAAGGGCAACATGATGAAGCCTCCAGGGGCTGTTCCTGTAGGTGGTCTGTACTTGAAATTCACATACAAGCTTGGTATCTTTAAAAAAGATCATGAAAGAGAATATTAAACTGTATCCAGCTTCAGTCCTCTCTGTGTTGATGCCAACACTTGCTTTAGGGCAACTTCATAAAGCAGCAGCAGGAAGAAACTGAAGCATAATGGTTGAGTACTTGTCAGTATTTGCTGTCACCAGTAATCATCATTAGAAAATCCAGCTTGGCATACTGGATATTAGACAAAAGCCAGCAATGGAGCTGGAGCTCCTTGAGATACTCTTGTTCCACAGCTGGCAGTTCCCATCCTGTTAGCTGGTAACCAGCATGCTCTTTATCCTAATTCATTGCAGTTCAACTAAAAATCAGTTGGCTCAGTTCATCTGCAGAATACTTCTCTGCTGTAAACTGATGGTGCCATGAAGGCTTTCTAGGATTTTACCTGTGAATTTGGAAGTATTTGAAGAATGACAGGGAAAGCAAGGACCTATTATTATCCAGTGTCCCTTGGTTTGGGTAACATTTTAGTCCTGCTTGGGTCTGTCACAGAATGCCTCTGTGCACTCTGCCAAAGTCTTGTCATTTTGGAGTAGAAAGCCCTAACCTTTAAGGCAAATAAAACATGTTTTTAATGAAAGATAAAGCATATTGGGATATTATAAAGAGGCCTATGATCTCTCTTGGCACATTCTCCTTTAGTGGACAGGGAGGGTTGTGTAGCCACAATTGGTTGCCTTCCTGTAGAGAGTTAGAAGAAAAGAGGAACAGAAGGGTTAAAGCTGAGAAAAGTCAGCAGGAGGGATATGGGGGGCTCCCTGGGGGAAGGGGGAGAGGAAGTAAGATCTCCTGTGGCTGGGAGTTTGCCTTTTTGTTGGTAGCAAGGCTGTGATCTATGGAAGGCCCACTGAAGATACTGCTTCTTTTTTTGTTGTTGTTTGTTTTGCCATATTCCCAAGATCTGCAAAAGGGGAAAAATTGTGTTATTTGCCTTATGTGTGTTGTGCATCCCAGCCGGTGATCCATGTGGTCCCAGCCTTGGCCCCACACTTTGGTGGCTGCAGCAGGACTGGGGTGGCTGCTGTGTCCCTGACACTGCCATCTCCCTGCACACAGCCCTCCCTGTGGGGTGAGGGCTGCTCCCTGGTGAAGAGCTGGGAGCAGGGATCTCACAGGCTGCCCCTGAAAGGTGTTCTGTGCACCTTTCCTAAGGAGATTGTTGCCTTTTCGGCTGGTAGAAATATGAAGCAGACACAGCAGTAAAGGGAAAACTGAATATTACCTCGGTTTAATAGGATCCTAGGTGCACAGTCATCAAAGGTGAAAACATGCTGAGCAGCACACCGCGTACAGTATGTATACAACTTTTATGGACCTTGCAAATTAGCGTATCTACCTAAAATCCCCCAATAAGAAACTTAATTTATTAAGTAATTGTCCCCCTATTCTAATTACCCACCCTTAAACGAGACTGCAACTTAGTTTACAAAAATATGTTCCAGAGAGAAGTCTCCGTCCAAGGTTGGAGCCTCTAGTTTCTGAGATAGTATGAATGTTTGGTCTTTTTTGCTTTGCAAGACCCCAAGCTAAGCTAAATATCAGACTACAAGAATTATAAGCATGTGGGGCTGAGGTACAAGGAGTGTTTGTGCAGGGTACAAGGAGTGTGTATAGAGGGTACCAGGGAAGGCAAAGGGTGTAAAAATATATAAAAAGGGTATAAAAAGAAAAGACGAAAATCATCAGGCATCAAGATTATACCTCTGACCTGGGGCTTTCCCGCTTGGCCTGGGAGTTCCCATGTAAGATGCAGCAAGGCTGAGGGGTGGCAGGGTTAGAGGCAGCCACCAAGTCCTCTTCATCTTTCCAACTGTGCTCTCTTATGCCATCATCCCAGCCATCCCCTTCATGGCCCATCGCCTGAACTCTTGCTGCTTGTGCCTTGTTCCCTCTCCCAAGCCTCTGCACCCACTTCACCTTTTCAGCTCCTTCTTAAAGGCTTCTAGGAAGCAGGGAATGCTGTCAGGGCTGTATTTGTCTCCTTTGTTCCATGCTGTTGGGTGTAACATGCATTTAGTGGCTGCTGGCAGGGAAGGTCCAGGTGGTGCAGGAGGGTCCACAAAGATGCTAACCTGATGTGGTGGGAACTGGGAATATTGTTTTTAGGTAGATGGCTTGCACCTCTCTGTTATCCCTCTGTTGTTGAACAGGATGCCTGTAACTAGGAGTCCTTTTTTTTTTTTTTTCTTTCCCCTTCCCCCCTTAGTTCCTTGGCAGAAGCCTGAAGTTCAACATTGTAGATAATGCAAAATATTCTCATTATTTATTCATATAGGTGAGCATTCTTTATTACTGTATTTTTAATGAAGAATTTAAGAAAACCAGTTCTTTCTTTTTTTCTTCCATTCTGCCTACTCAGCCTTCTCTGAGAAAAGGCAAAAGCAAACGCAAACCTGTTAGGTGGATACTTTAGTAGAGAAACTTGGCTGTGATGGAATTGTGTAAAAGCACCGTTTATTTATTCAGCTCTGAATGAAAGACTTTGATGTTGTCCCTGACCTTCTACACTTCGGAGTGTTAATCTAATCTAGGGTGTTATATGTGTATGTGTGTGTGTGTGTATAGCCCTGAAATGCAGTTGCACAAAATAATGCAACTGAAGTAAAGCTGAGAACCCAGAAGATGGAAAGTTGTGCTAAGAAACTACCACAAAGTTCTTGCTAATACATTTACTGATGACAAAGTCTGATGATTCAATCCAGTCTTTCCCTGAAATGAATGAACTGAGTGTGTATTAACTCTTCTTGCAATGGGCACTGAATTTGATTTCCTCTGGGTTTATTTCTTCTAGGGCTGCCAGAATGAGTGCGTGGGTGGAGGATGTTCAGCAGAAACAGGAAAGCAAATGACTGAATCTTTCAAGGTATGTATGAATGGTCTTCAGAAGAAGGTTTTTTTTTTCCCACTGCGTTCCAAAGTTGCAGAGGTAAGGATCTCAGAAGGACTCCAAAGCACTGCAGCTCTGGATTATTATCAGCACTCCACAACAAACAGGGCTATGATAATAAGGAATGCTGAGCAGCTGCCAGGAACTGACATGAAATTGCATCCTTCTCTTTTTATTTTAATCTTATGTTTAGAAATGAGCTCCATTAAGAGACCATTCTTTTCCTCTGCCTCCTTCCTGAATGCAGTGCTAGTAACTAAGAGCTCATTTTAAACACTGTATGGATACAGATGTCAGCTTCCCATTTTTTGTTGAAAGTGCAGAGCCTGTCAGCATGTGCTCCTTTGAATTCTGCATCTGTCCTAATTTCCTTTTTTCCCTGTCTTTTATACTTCTTTTGCCTTTATTCCTTGTGTCACACATTTGTAATTCTTTTTCTTTCCTGTTCCCTGATTTACAGTCTTTAAAAAAGCCTCAGGTCTATTTTGTTGAAATGTAGAAGTAGTACTCAGAAAAACTCATATTTTTTCAGCAGTTCCTTTCCTGTTGTTTCTGACTGTTGTCAGCAGTACATGAGATGAAATTACAGTGATACACTTTGTAAGTGTCATGTTCTTCCTGATTTTTTTGGGCAGTGCCACTGCTGTGCAATCTTCTGAACTGTGCTAAAGTAATTATTTCCCCTTCAGTTGTCAGGCTTTAAACAGATATGAAAAAATTAATGCTGTATTAAATACGTAGGATTCTTTGATAAGGTTTATTCTGATGTTGGTCTCATTGAAAACAGCAAAGAATTCTTGAGAGTCCATCACTACAGAATTTCACCGTGTAGCAACGTGCCATTTAATTTCTATTTCCTCATTCTCAGCCCTTCCCAGTTCTTCTCTTCCTCATTTCTTTGTGTTGTGTCTCTCTGGCCGTTCTGCCCAAGGAGGAAAATTCAGGATGACTTTTCAGCCAGAAGGTCGGATTTGAAAAATGTTGACAAAACCAGGCATGCAGCCAGTTTTGAAACCCCAAGAATTCACAAGTCTAGAGTGCAGGGTTTTGTGAATTCACCTTCAATAAATAGATAGATCTCAGCAGATTCATTCAGCAGAGCGTGCTGGTGTATTTGCAAACAAGAATTGTTTACGGAGAGGAGACTTTTGTGTAACCCAACTGAACTGTGTCTTTCACTCATTGAGGCAATCCAGAAGGAAGCCAGAGTGACAGCAAACTCTGGTGGTGTTTGGGCCTTGGGTGAACGTGGCATAAACTAAAGCAGACTTAAGGCAGATTTAATTATACCAGCAGTCAAACAGGTGCCTTACCAAAGCTCCAAATACTGGGTGGCACAAAGTTGGATTTAGTCCAGCTTCTCCTTTCCATTGATACTTACATGTCAGCCAGAATGGCAAATCATTGTAGTGGAGAGGTTGGGTGAGGGGGAAAACACATTAGCAGGTGGGACAGATGGTCATAAAGGGAATAATGGTAGGAGAAAGCAGCTGGCTCAGGCTGAAGTCTAATTTGTAAGACTTCATTCCTGCCTTATGGCTCTGTTTCTGAAGATTAGCTGCAGTCACTGGGGGATAGAGATTTCTAGAAAATACTGTACTGTGGGAGGTGTGTCTGTGAAAGTTAGGGTGAGAATATAGGTCCTGGTTGTAGTGTCATGCATTGTAATAATTATTTCCAGCCTCTTTAACGTCATAGTAAAATTAGGAAGAAAAGCTTCATAAATGAAGGTAAAAACAGCAACAGAAAATGACAAATAAAATAGTCTGGATTCATTCTAGGGAACTTCACAAACATTTTTGTGGAAGACTGTTACGGTTACAATTTCAGAAACTATAGCTAATAATATTTCAAAGGAATCAAGTTGACCCATGGGGCTGACTGTACTGAAGAAAGCTGCAATTTTGTGCCAGTAACCTAAGCAATCCAAGATTGTGGGAATGTAGAAAACAGGGTATGGTTTTGGTTAAAGCTTACATAAAACATATTGTTTGCAGTGGGTCATGCCCAACATTTGAATGCCAGATTAGCCCTCTGAAGACATTTCTTTCTAGAATGCAGTGCTGTGCTTTTTAGGTGGGGTGAGCTGCTTGGAATTTTACTGCAGTTTCTGTCTGACTTTGAAAGGTGGACTCGGAAAGTCCCTGTACATTGGGAGGGAAGGAATGAACATTACCTACAATTTCTGGGAGGCGGTGAGCCCCTCTGCTAACTGCTTGCTGTTCCCTGTGCTCATGGACATTTCTAAAGGCGTCAGGTCAGAATTGGCGCTTCCTTCATTCTGACTGCTACTGGGCTACCTTAATTTGACTCAATTCTGCAGTTAAAAATCTCTTCCTGGCAAGTCTGTGATTTACAAGGCATTTAATGTATGGCATTTGGAGTTGACATGTGGGCAGTGATCTTGGAACAGCTAAGAAACATTGAAGGAAATAACGACTACGCTGCAGTTTCCTGTTTTGTAGAAAGTGTCATATCTCCAGGATTTATCTACCAAGCTCCTTCTGCAAGAGTGAAATCTTCCTCCCTCACTCAAACTGTTGTATGCAAATATTAATATATTTGTTTATTTAAGTATCTGATGGTGATTTGTGGCCACAGCCTAAAAAGTTGTGATTTTTGCCTGTTGTCCGCATTGGATCCCTGTGAGGGAAATATGAAACCAGTAATGGAAAGTGCAGTCATCATTTGTACCACTGAATGTTTTTTGGAAAGTTGAATCAAAAAATGCACGTGTCTGGTTTTGTTCTTGTACTTGCATCCCTTAATACCACAAAATAGCACACAATTATGTCTAAGACACTTAATTTTTATGACTAAAAATCTTGTAGTTTCTTTAATGCATTCATGCTGCTTATTGTGCTGTCACAGGACAGAATGAATGTTGTTTGGAGAATGTAGTAGTCTGTTTCCATATGTAACTCTGATTTGGTTGCTTTTAATGTGTGAATTAGCTCTGACTTGGAATTCCTAACACTTCATCTTAAGAAACTCAAGGCATCTGTGATGCCTTTTATTTCTCTCATATCCAGAAAAATTATTTTATTTGTATGTAGCCTTTTGTCTTGGAATATGTTTTCCCTTTGAGACTGATACATGGAACACTTAAAAAAGATATTGCCTGCTCCTGTTACGTTTCTCTTAGTTTCAGTGATCTGAAACTCTGGAAAAATTGGCATCTTAATGGTGCAAAGTTCAGCTCTTTTGTTTTACTTTTTAACATGTCAAAGTAGTGCAGACTTTCTAGGGAATTTCTAGAGAATCCTGGCTAGTCTGCTGCACTAAGCTGTAGCTTACAAGTGGGTCTGGACCGAGTTGCTGATGTGAAGACCTGTGGCGGTGCTGCCTTAAACAGGCTGGTAAAAATATGAAGCAGACACAGGAGTAGAGGGAAAAGGGAATTTACCTCGTTTTCATAGGATCCTAGGTGCCCAGACTCATCAAAGGTGGAAAACACACCATGGAGCGAATGACGAGCCGGAACTGCCCATACAATGCGTACCAGATTTTTATGGACTTCACAAAATTAGCATATCTACCTAAAATCCCCCAATAAGAAACTTAATAAATGAATAATTGCCCCCTATTCTAATGAACCCCCCCCAAATGAGACTACAGCCTAGTTTACAAAAACATGTTCCAAGAGAGAACAGGTTGGAGCCTCTAGTTCTGAGATAATATGAATGTTTGGTCTTCCTCGCCTTGCAGGACCCCAAACTAAGCTAAATATCAGACTACAAGGGTTGTAAACATGTAGGGCTAAAGTACAAGGAGTGTGTATAGAGGGTAACAGGGAAGGGAAAGGGTACAAAAATATATAAAAGTGTATAAAAAAAAATACAGAAATCACCGGCATCAGTGGCAGAATGAGAAGTGTTTAAGTGGGACTTCTGTATCTGGATGGCTGCTGGTGCTACTCTAAAAATCTGTGAGTGCTCCGTTGCACTCAGTTTTGTGCAGACAGACCCAACCTTGCAGGCTCCGAGCCAGCGGGATGGGAGCTCGTGGCACACTGGAAGCTGCACAGGAAGGTTAGTGCAGTGCTGTGCTCCAGCTGCTGATCCCTCTTGGCATCTTGGGCTTGCTAGCCTGAGTGCAGTGCTGTGCTAATGTAATAATTCCAGTTTGAGGCTATCTCACCTCTAGCCAGGTGAGATGGTGGATATATTGAATTTTCTGCAGAGATGTGTGGTTTGTTATTTGTTTCTTGCATTGCTATAATGTTTTAAAGCCCAAGCTGTGAATTAGCTGACACCGTGTTAAGTATTGTACAAATAGAACGTGAAGATTATTTCCACTCTCCAGGTATAAACCTACAAAAAACCCCAACCAAAATCTCTGACAGTTTTTCCACAGAATCTAAAGCTGTAGCCTATTTTACACTAGAAGAAACTGAAAATTTTTTTCCAGTGCAGACATTTGTGGTTCAAATTGAGAGGTTGCCATTGAAAGTTTTACGTTGCTGTGAGCCATAACCATTTTTATACTAAGTGGACCTATGATCTGTGGCAAATGCAGTGAGATATAGGATTCCATATTCTGGGAATTGGGAGAGGGAACAATCCATTTTGAGAAAATAGGTGGTTTTAAGCTTTATTTTAGAAAACTATTTTATATGTGAGAAGTTTGCTGACAGTGATAAAAAACAAATAATTCTCTGTTCCTGTTTTTTTAAAGGTGAAAATTGTTTTTTCACCAAACTTTCTGGCTTCCTGTCCAATGCAAAGAGCAAAGTTATAAAATACAGAATAGTCTTATTTTTGAAACATCTTCCTAAAGTCTAAACTAATTGACTATATAGTATTAGCACATTAGTGTGATAGGGTGAAAGTCCTGCTCCTTGAAAGGTTTAGGAAGTACAAAGCAGTTTTCTTTTGTTTTCATTTTATAGGAGCAGTAGGTAAAGTTACTGACATGCTCAGAGCATATGGATCAAGGGAACACTAAAGTATTTTTGGAATGAGGAAATACTGGCAGTACAGTTACCACATTACCTACAAGGCTAACAAATATAAAGCAATTTACAGGGTTTAGATACTTTCAAATATATACTATTTCCTCCCCTGCTTGTCCTCGATTTGTTATTTTCTACTGACATCAATAAATTATTTACCTACCAAAACATGTGTGCATCCAGTGGGGCTTTTTGTTATATTGCAGCTGTGGACTCTTCATTAGATGGGGATATTAGAAGAATAACCTGCATTGCCATTTCAAATTCCATATTAGACTACATTTTATATTTTGCTTGATGGAATAAAACATTTCGTCTATATTAAGTTGTATGGGGAAAGATTTATTATAGAAACTTAAGGATACTTTGATGCTGTGATGAACAGTAGCTCCCCAGAATGTGTGTATAGAAAATCTGGTTTTATATAAACTGTCTTGAAGCAGTAAAAACGAGACAACCAAATGGATAT
Organism: Origma solitaria; assembly: GCA_013397895.1. Taxonomy (NCBI): domain Eukaryota; kingdom Metazoa; phylum Chordata; class Aves; order Passeriformes; family Acanthizidae; genus Origma; species Origma solitaria. The sequence goes on along the minus strand of VZRL01005557.1, from coordinate 1,098,077 downwards.
GTGTGTGTGTAACAAAATAAGGATCTCCAAATACTTTGTGTCTTAGAACCTTAGGCCATCCAGTCCATTCTCCCACTGAAAAGTGGGGCTCTCATCAGCACCAGAGCAGGACATCTGTGGCTTTGTCTGCTGAATGCAGTGCTGAGCTGTCTGTTCAAGAATTTTTTGTTTTCCTGGTGTCCAGTCTGATCCTCTTAAGCTAAAACTGTGTCAGTTACCATTAGGTAGGTCATCTCTGTGTCACTTCCATGGAAATGCATAGCTGTTGCCACTGTAGGTCGGAAATGCCAAGCTAGAGGCCAGTCCTGTTACTGTCATAACACTATTTAGCGTGTGTGGGCTGGGCACTGTTTTAGAAAAGGTCATTCTGATTTTATCTTGATTTCAGCTGAATCTGTTTACGTTAGCTTTTTGTCAATGGTAATGAAACTATTTGTTTTTTGTGATGTGTTGAATAAAAAAAGATTGGCAAGTAATAGTACTGTTAAATCACTGCGCTTCCACATCACCTGATTATGCCTCCTAGCAGGCATGTATATGCTGCAGAATTATTTCAGGTCATTTACAGTCAAATCCATTCCCTTATCTTTACATGCCAAGAGGGAAAGCAGCTCCAGGACAAAGGGTGCTGCGTGGTTTCTGTGGTATTCTGCATCCACATGGGCATGGCACAAACTCTTTTGAATATTACTATGAATATCTGGACCAGACTGACACATATCTGCTGCTCTCATTCCAGTTATTAATAAAATATTTGGGATCTGTGGCAGCTCCTTTTGGTTTCAGCTTGATGGCAAGTGGTTTTGTGTTTCTCTTCAAGTGGATAATGTTCTTCAAATAGTTGAAGGCTTTTAGCAAGTAGATTTTCTAAGCTATAATAGAGGAACTGATTGTCCCATTATCTGAAGCTGAAGGATTTGCAAATAAAGCTAATTGTCTTCAGCAAATAAGAGGAGATTTTAGCCAAGATAAAAGGAAACTGCTAAAAAAGCAGCCTGGGACAGTTTGGCTGAGTAGATTTATAGCACAAGAAAGAGATGGTTTATCATTTTTTTCACTAGGAACTTATGATGTAGTTGGTGTCTGTAAATCACAGGAATTGTAGTGGAATTTTGAAGATTGCATTTTGCTTGTATCATTTTCTGAATTCATTTTTCCCAAGGTAAAGAATTGCTTTTAAAATGCAAGGCTTAGCACTAGTCAGTGATTCCCAAAGTAAACTTATAAACTGCCTCCAAAACTTAGAGAATCCATAGTGTCCATATTTATTCCCAAGATTTCTTAAATTTTAATGTCATTGTGATATCATGCCCCCAGTTTTGATACTAAATGTTTTCTTTGCTGAACACATTTGAATAGAAGCTACAATTTAGGAAGATAATTATATTGGGTTTTTTTTTCCATAGAATTCTCTTGGCCTTCCTGCTTGCTTTTGAAATGATATCCTAACTTTCCATGAACTAACAGCCTAGAGAGTTGGAAGAGGTTTATGTTAATCCTGTGTTTAGTCCCCGTTTCTAAGAAAGTACTGAATGAAATGAAATGGCATACTGTTTCAGTGGCAGATCAGACACTGAATTTCATGGTAATTTGTAAGTAATTTCTGTCTGCCGGTGTGAGGGGGAGATGGAATCAGAGAAAGAGGCCGTTGTGGTTAACTCAATGTTTGAAATGGTTCCCATAACCTCTGTATAATATAGCGACTGTATCATGAAAGCATTTTATATTTCTAAAAGGTTTTGAATGCCTGCATTCCATGAATCCACTTCCCTGCACGTCTGCAAGCTTATTAAAATCAGGGTAAGAAGATTTAATTGCAACTGCTCAGGACTTGGACATGTGAGATTATGATTCTATTCTTGGCTATTCCACACAACATGTTTGTGACTGGCCAGGCTACTTAGGCAAAATACTTCCAACTTGTTTGTCTGAAATTTAGGTTTGCAGTTCATTTCTTCCTTCAGCATGGCTACTTCTTTCAGAGAAGATTAGATGCAGAAATCTCATTTGTTGTTGCAGTTGCTTCATGTGAAATAGAAATGATATTTCTCAAACCAGGAAACAGTAGTGTCTTAAATCTTTGTGCAAAGATGTGCTATTGGTGAAATGTCAGAGACCTCTCTATTCCAGTCTTGTGTCTCAGGCCAGTGTGAGCCCTCAGCTTGTGTTAGACTCAAACCTTCTCCCAGGCAAACTCTTTCTAAAAATGGAACATTGTGTTTATGCTACAATGCAGAAATACAGTGGTTGCGAGGCAAGGAGCAGCACAGCATCAGGAATTGCATTAACCAAGCTGTCAGATCTTTGAGAAGAAGCAGTTTGTGTTAATACTGAATCATATGAATTAGGTAAATAGCTGATGTTGTGCACTGGTGATGAATGGTCCTAGTTTTGTTTTTATGGAAATGTTTGTGTACCAATGTATGAGAGGACTTTCTGCTGTTACAGAATTGCAGTCTGTGTTTCCCTAAATGGAATTACTTCTTTCTAATTTAAGGCCCAGGTGTACCTACACCACAGACATGAAGTCCATTGCATGGCCAAAGAGGATTTTTATAGAGTTGACTTGCCTAAAAGTAGCAGTGAGCTATAGCAGTGTGTTTGTCACACCAGTGCAATGACTGCATTAAAGCCTGCTCACGCTTCCTGATAACCCCTCTTAGTTGATTGGAATAGCTGTTACCAAACAGAAATGATTTATGAGGACCAAAATGCAATAAGTGTGTCTGGTTTTTATTCCAATGTTTAGTAGTCTTATCAGCATCTTGGTGGTTTGAATTATATAGAGAGAATCCTATTTGAAATGTTTTATGAAATTTTTTGACAGAAGCGATACTAAGTGGCTGTTTTCTGTAGATCTGAAAATACGAATAGTTGGAGTAGAGGAGGTAGACCCCACTAAAATCGAGTAGATGCTTTTCTTAAGAGTTCCTTTTTATCAGGTGGAAGGTTTTCTTAGGATCTATGGGAACCACATTCCAGCATCTTCCTTAATTTTGAAAATGTGTTTTTTGACACATGTCAGTGGAGACCATACTAAGGGAGAAACTCCCCCCAGGCCAAACCTAACAATTATAAATCCACGTAATTTTCCTGAAGCACAAGAAATGGATGAGGCTGTAAAGATTCAAGTAGTTTTGCCTGCTTTACAGTCCAGATTCCTACAAAGCTGGAAGAAGGGGTCTTGATTAACTTAAATGGTGTCTGGATCAAACCAGTGGGAAGTTATGCAGGCAGCATTTCAGCAACATGGAAAAACTCTTACAATTTAGTTAGTGCTATTGAAATAAATGATATGTTTTTAGGGCAAAATAAATGTCTTCTGTGTTTTCTCTGTAGTCCAGTCTGACTGTAGCTTTCCGACGTCTTTGTTTCCCTTCTGTTGTGTTTTGAGGGCTTTAGAACATATTTTCATCTGTGCTGCTGCCCTAGGTGCCCCTTTCATTCCCTAAGGCAAGAAGTTTATGTCAATTCCAACCACTTATCCATTGTCGTGTCAGAGCAGGTTTACTTCCCTACCTACTGCTCCAGATCAAACATTCCTGCATCTGACTTGGAGCCTCTGTCAGATCAGGGGAAAGGTTAAAGAGTCAGCAGTAGTGTAGCAGAATTTCATTCTTTGGTTAGGCAAATATTTGATAAGTATCTGTTGTTAATAGTTTAGGTTATATGCCCTGCAGAGGATGGACTAGACATAGTCCTTCCAGCCATATTTTCTACTGTTTCCATGACTGTCTCGCCACTGATTCAGAGACTTGACTCTCTTTTGCTTTGTCATTTGTTCTGCGGTTTATTACCCAATGTACAGCCAACATGATGCAATGATTCCAGGCTTCAGTCCAATTACATGTGCTGACATATTCTTAGATTAAGTTTCAGGGAAGCTTTATGTTGAAAGATTCTTGTATTCTCCTTGGAATTGCAGAACATTTTTTTTTTTTAAGTAGGAAAAATCGGGCTTCTTCCATGAATCTGGGCACACTTTCCATTCTCAAGCCTCAGGCTCTGCTGTAAATTCAAAATAATATTGATGGTAAAGGGATTATAGGATAGCTTACATTAATGTTACTTTTATGCTTACAAGCCAGTAATAGATTTCTAAGAATTTATTTGACTCTCTTGCTCTTGTTTCAAGTTGATAAAACTCTGTGTTCTTATTATTTCTACTGTAGACTTTATTATTGTGGTCAGAGCCATACAGGGCTTAGCCCTCTACAGAAAGTGATGGTCTGTTCCCCAAAAACTAGCAGTCTTTTCCAAAGAAGGTGATGGGAAAAGAAGCAGGGCATGACCGGGAGATGACTGTGGGATCTCCCAGTGCAGGTGAGCAGAATGACTTTATTGTGGTGGGTGAGGGGGCTGGCACATGCCTGGTTCTGTGGTGCATTTTAGCCATCTGTGGGGCTTTCTTGCCCACCATTTTTTGTGAATTGGCCCAGGCTGAGAATGACTGTCCCTCTTGTCTGCCCTGGAGCTGTGGGAGAGCTACGCTGGGCTGTGTGGTGTTTGTGACTGCTGTTTATGTCCTGAGCAGTACTGGATCCTGTCTGGCTCCGGTCGGGGGAGAGGCTGCTGCTGTTGTTGGCTGCCAGAGAGCCTTGGGACAGCCCCGATGCTGCCTGGCTGGCAGGGCTGGGGCTGCTGGTCTTGGCAGTCTGGGCTGGCATGGAGCTGGGGGACCTGCAGTGTTTTTCAGAGTTTTGTGCCTACTTTTGTCTCCATGAGCGGTGTCGGATCTGGTCTGTCCTAGGGTAACTGGAGAGGCTACTGCTTTCGGGCACCAGAGAGCCTGGATGGCACAGCCTAGATGCTGCCTGACTGGACGTGCTGGGGCTGATGAGCTCTGCAAGAAGAGGCACAGCAGCAGTTCCCACATGGGGAAGCAAATGAGTTACTGGTCGCGAGGACAAAGTGACAAAGGACAGCAAGTGATGGCCTGGCAGAGCCCTAGTTCTTAGTCCTTCCTCCCCGAACCCCTGTGGGGAGATGGAGCTGCCATGCAGAGCCCTGGATTGCTGGTTTGGCAGCTAACCCTTCTTCCTCTCTGTGCTCCCTGCCTCCTTGGCAAAGTGACATTCCAGTGTGGCAGCAGATCTGCGTCTCGTTGAGCTGCCTGACTGCTTGGTTGGCTCCCATGATGGGGGTCTGCTGGAGAAGGAGGGGAAAGTGTTGATCCCCAGCTGCCCCAGCTTCAGGCAGATCCAGGCAGTCCCTGCTCTTGTGCCTGCCCTGTTTCCAGCTTCCCCATGAAGCTGAGGACAAGTTATGGGACAGAAGGTGACCATGCCTGCCACGGCATCCCTAGGCTGGCACTGTGCTTGTGCCTGATGTCTCATGAGAGCAGCAGTGCACAGAGCATGTGAATTGGTTTGGGATGGGATCGAGTTAACTTTGTGTGGTGCCGTGTTTTGGATTTGTGACCAAAGCAGTGTGGGTGACACGCCACTGTTTGGGCCACGGCTGAGCAGTGAGTGCAGTGCCGAGGCCTGTTCTTCTCCTCACCCCAGCACCACTGAGCGGGCTGGGGGATGCAGGATGCTGGGAGGGGATTCAGCCAGGACAGCTAACCTTGGCATAGCCCACTCCTTATTATGTCTGCTCAGCAGCACAACTGCGAGCTCCTGCTGCTCCTGCACTGGTGAGGCATCAGGTGGCTGGGGCTGAGCCATTGTGGCCTTTTGCATCACTTGTTTGGTTTTGTTTTCCTTGTTCATAGAATCATCAAGGTTGGAAGAGACTTTAAGATCATCAAATCCAATTGTCAATCCAGCACTATCACTGTCAATCCAGCACTGATAATCCATATCACCCAGATATTAAATTGGCTTAGCTCATGGGGTTTGGTCCTACCATCCTACTGAGCTAGCCGTGATTTCCTAAGCATATTGAAAACCAAGATCCATAAAATGTCCCATCAGCATCCCTGATACCAGTGACATAAAGACCTGCACAATCTTGGTTCCCACCCCTGCCCTGTCAGGCTCTCAGCCACAACTCACAAAAGCCCCAGGCAGTGCCCCAGGCGGGGGAAGAGTGGCTGGAAAGCTGAGTGATGGAAAAGATGAGGGTGCCACAGCCATAAGGTCTGAAAGGCAGGAAATCCTCATCCCTGGAGCCCACTTCAAAGTCATTCTGTATAGACCCAAGCTCATTTTCTCCAACTCTTCTCAGCTATGCTGTGTTAGCTTTCCCCTTTATAGTAATTCCTTATGCTTTTTGTAATCTGTCTCCTCCCCAGAATTTTCTCCACTTCTGCGACCACATTTTGCTGTTCACAAGGGCAAGGGCAGAACAAGTTACTTGATTTTGCCTGTGCTTCCGTGTTTCTTATTGCATGAAAGGGCCCTGATCTTTCCTAGGATATGCTTAAGAACTCAGCATAAGATAAAAAATCATTGCAGTTGCTTGTGCTCTTGAATGAATCACCTTGACTGGAAGTCAGGGAGGTTACTTACTTCATCAGAAGTGATTACAGACAGTCTCCCTGGGTGCATGTTAATGGTTTGAGGATCTCTGCTGAAACTTGCTGCTGTTGTTAGGTGACCTGTGAGCTATTTTACAGCTGAGGCTGCCAGCTCTGTTTTTACTCAGGTAAGTGATAGAAATGCCTCGCCCAGCGCAGTGTTTAGAAAAGTTTGGCTGTGTCAAATGAGTTACACCTGTTACAGCTGCCTAACCTACTGCTTATGGTCTAGGATTTTCAGTGCAGCGAAAATAACTGCAGCCAAAGATTAATTGGGAAGGCATTGACAAAACTTGGTAGAAAGAGTAGGACAAAGTATGCACTTGCTATCTGCACCTACCTGAGATAGCCATCTAGGGTAAGAAAGGTAGAAATGTAACAATGAGAGTAACAGCTCTGGCCAGGGGCTGCTGTCAGCTCCAAATCCACTTAAAACTCTTGCTAAGGCTGGGTAGAACAAGCATTAAACTGACAGCTTGGCCAGAGGCACCAGGATGTCTTGAAATGGTTTTGCTTAAAATTGACACAGACCAGCACGTCACCTTTATTTTGACCCAGCTCATCATAGAAAAGATCTGTTTTGATCAAATGATGAATTTTAGTTTCAGGAGGTCATGTTATATCTTCTTTACTCAGGCTGGGTAAAGCTTTGTCCTGGAAGAAGCTGCATTGGCATTAACAGGCACTTATCAGATGAGGGGGTTTCAAAAAAAAAAGGGTGTTTGAGCCAGTGGCCCTTTGTAGGTGTAATGTTGCCATGTAAGCCTCCAAAATCAGCAGTATCCAGCTGGCTTCCCAACCACTCCCATTTGCCTACCAGAGCAATCTGATGCTTCCTGTTCCTTGCCAGAGTGTCCTGGGCTGGGATGTCAGCAGTACGTCTTGTACTTTCCTTTCTGCTGTGACATGGAGACTTTGCAGGCCTGGAACTATGCCTTTGTCATTTTACTTTAGGCAACAAGTGCCAAATAGCTGCATTCAGTAGACCGTGTGCCACATGCACTTCTTTTTTTTGTCTCCCTTATCCTTTTTGTTTGGCATTGACTGGTTTTCCTTCCAGTTTAATGGTTTTATTAGGCAACAGCGTCAGAGGTGCTTGAGAGCATGTTGATAAACAAAGCAAGCAAAACACAAGCCTAGTTGAAAATTCCCCTTTGTGTTGGCAGTACAAACAGCAGAGATCTGGATGGGTGCTAGTGCCAGTCCCTAATGCATCCTTAACATGCTGCTTTCCAGGCTTGGAGAATGTTGGCAAAGGCAAAAAGTAAATTGCTGTTCGTAAAGGTCATAGGTGATAGCAGGGGAGCACTGCAATAATGTTTTAATGAGCGATATTAACATAATAGGCATTGATATTTAATCAGTACCCTGGCCTTAGTCACCTGGCCTTGCTCTGCTCCCGTTTTGTGGGCTCTTCTGAGTGTTTGATTTCTCTCCTGGTGCTGCTTGAACAAGTGAAACCAAAAGGGTTTGTGAGCCAGGTGAGATGTTGTGAAGGGCATCTGACTTCCCAGGGACCCAGAAGAAGCTGAGGGTGCTGGTAATTCTTCATGCTGAGCACACTGTGAGAGAGAGTACTCCAAGGATGATCCTCCAGCACCTCCTTCCAACGTGCCATCCTCCACGGCAAAAGAAGACTGAATGTATTACAGCACTTGATGGTGTCTTGACATAAAAGGCATTTGGATTCTGAAAGATTCAGGTGCTTTTGCATGCTGTTAATTTGCACTGCTTGGTAAAAAGAGGGAGAAAAAGACATAACGGATAAGGCGAAAAAGTCCTAAGAATGGATATTAAGAAAGTAATGGTCAAAAAAGTGGATCTCCATAGAGCTTAATAGGATTATAAGAATGAGAAAAATTGCCTTTTTACCTGTTGAATGATTGTTGCCCTACTGGTCTGTGCGGTTTTAGCCTCTCTCTGAGATCTTACCCAGGGTGTTCCTACTGTCACTTGAAGGAATTGTTACGGGTCGGGTGTTGTACCTGACGTTGACTCAGGTGTTGGTGCAATGTCTGAAGGAAAGCTGGTTTCCCTAAATTCTGAAGGAGGTGAAAAAGATCAAGTGGGCTCCCTGGTCAGATTGTCCAGGTCCAGGAAGCTCTGTGGTCTGGGAACTGTCTGCTTCTTTTCTGGGTAAGGATCATAGTTACCTACCTCTCTGGGCTTTCTGCCTTCAAGGGACTCAAACTGAAATGCAGTGAGCATGTCTCTTCACTTGTGGCTGCAGCTTGCTGCTCCCTCTACTTGTGCTTGTGGGTTTATGAGAAGATCCAGGTTAACATTCTTCACCATCCTAAAAAAAAAGCTATTTGTTATCTCCAGCAAAATTAACAAACTGTTTTGAAATGATGCCTTTCAACTAGTTGTGCTAGCACGACTGAGGAAGCAGCAAAGGGAGGCACAAAAGCAGAAATCAGCACACGGATGGGAGTTCTAGGGCAAGAGGCTTCATATGGTTATTATGGTCCCCAGGCCAGTTCTTTGTAAAGATAATTAATTACCCTAATGAAACTGACCTGAGATGAGGCCAAGGCCTGGACTCCAGGGAGAGCTGTTGATACCACTGGAAGAGGGAGTTCTTCAGAAGCTGTGATTCTGTGCAGAGATAAACACAAAGATACAATTGTGTTCTACATACTCCAGTAAGCTCCACTGACATCCCTGCTCACACGTAATTGTTTTCTTGAGCTGTGTCTTGCACTGTGGATAATTGCAAACACTCCTCCGTGGCTTTTATTTTGATCCACATCTTCTATGTTAACCTTTTTTCTGAAGCATGTGATAAGAGGTTGCCAGGTAAAATTAATTTTAATTTCAGGACATCATTAGGTAGTTCTTCTCCCATTGCAGCATTCGCTTACAGAAGAATAAACGAAAGAGTTAAGAAGAGTAATTGTTGTTTTATCAAATTATGTATTGGTTCAACCAGACTAATGCACTGTAATATCTAGACAAGCCCTATAATTGGAGATAGTTGAAACAAGCTTTTAGGTATTCATGTGCTTCAGCTCTAAGTTAATTTCACATCTAAGCCTTTAAGAAAAAAAACCAACCCAGCCAAACAACCAAAGTTAAACCAAAACAACCAATCAATAAGAAACAGGTCTTTGTTCATTAAAGACATCTTATCAATTAGGTTGTTTACAGAGACGGGTGCACGTATTCTTTGTTCAAAAGCTTGGGACTGATTTTTGTCTCATTTTGCAAAATCTGTGCAGGGGGTGAGAAGTCCAAGTCACTGGTATTTCTTGCAGAAGCACCTTTTAGTGCACTTGCAAATCATTTGATCAGTATTCTGACCTACCTGTGTTCCAGTCCATTCCATATGCACCCAACACAGAGGAGCAGGATTTCATGTGAGGGTCTGTAATAAGGGACAGTGCTTTCTGAGTGATGTTAGGAAGGAAAGTGGAGCTTTGAGTATGTTTTTTTAAATTCTCCCTTGCCTCTGACCAGCACAGTTTAAATGCTCAGATGGCACTGGAAGAGAAGGGAGAGGGTGCATCAAGGCTCTGCTCACTTTGTAGCCCTCTCCAGCTGTTTAGCCCCTACCTGTATGTGAAAGGGGAGGCACATGTCAGAGATCCTGCTTTTCTTCTTGCCCTGATGTTCTTCAGGATGATTCACATCACAGGAGCTACCATAAAGAAAGTTAACTCCATCCCGGCCAAAAACAGTACAAAACCTTGTGGTGCGTGTCTACAGCTAGTCATGGCTTAGAGAGTCTCTGCAGTCCCTCATGCAGGGAAACATTTAGCCTTCTTTGCTAATGGGATCTTTCTAGGAAAATAAGCATGGGAATGAGGAAGTTACTGTGACACAAGTAACTTGCTGACTGCTGGCTCTGATTTCTCACATTGGTGTTATGTATTAAAGGAAAATCAGCGTAACATCTACTTAACTGTGAGGGGGATTAATTTCTGATGATCAGCTTATGTTCTGAGCTACAGCGGTTGGGTGTTTCTGGAACTTGTACAGATGTGTTAACCTAAGTGTCCAAGAGATTTCATTTGCTGATTTTGTGGTTTTATAGCTTTTACTGCTTCTTTAACTTAACAGAAATTTGAAATATGCTACTTCTTGTATAACAGCACGGTGTATATGTTTGCGTGCACTTTATGAATGCTTTGCCAGCTACTTAGAGGTTAGCTGCCTTTAGCAATCATGTCATTAAATATCCCTACAGAGAAAATATTAAGGCTTGTCCATGTTCACTGTTGCAGAATAATTTTTAAATCAGTCTGACTTAATTATTTTGATACACTTCATTTTTCTTTCCATGTTCCTTCAGGCTTCCGACTTGATTATCACCCCAGCTACGACGTTCAAGGAAAAACCAGACCCCACTGGTTTGGTGTTTGGAACTGTGTTCACTGATAATATGCTGACAATTGAATGGTCCGTGGCTTCAGGATGGGAGAAACCCTATATTAAGCCACTAGAGAACCTCTCATTACATCCAGCCTCCTCGGCCCTGCATTATGCTGTAGAAGTGAGTAGTAAATTGATTTGCAAACCATTGTTTTGTTTTATTAGCTCTGGAAGCCACAGCTTTGTAATACAGGGACTATTACTGCCTTAAATTCATTAGTATTGAGTTACACTTTGTTTTGTTAACTGGTGTTCTTCCAGAATAATTGCATTATTTACAATAGGGTTATGTATAATGCCAGAGCAACTGTGGCCTGGGGATTCCTGCACACTTAAAGTCCTAGCCTAGGGAAGGCGAGCTCTTAGTGTGTGGTGATAAATTTATTTGAGAAGCCATTCTAGTTCACGGGTTCAGTTACTATCTCTGATGTGGCAGTGAAGGACTGTGTAAGACTGTGAGATTCTGAGAGTAGCTTTAATGTGGGGAGTGAACATGCGCTTTGTAAAAGTTAATTTAAGCTGGTTTAGAGGTTGATAGCTGGGATTGCAGTACAGACTAGACAGGTCCATGTTTGAAACTCAGAACAAGTCCCTTGAGGTCAGAAGTAGATCTGATGCGCTCAGCATATACAAGTGTATTTAAGGAGAGAGCATAGAGCAAGGAACTTTGGGAAGTGGAATGTTAAGTTGGAAACCAGCGTGGTTGAAGTTTCCATGCTTAGCTGATTGCTGTCTACAGCTGCTTTTTGTGCCTTCAGAGCAGCTTTGGCTGTACTCACACCTGTGTGGGAAGCAGTAGGGCACAGACCTTGAAATGGGAGCCCACTTCTCCCATTTCTGGGTAGGTGGGAGTGTCTCCACTGAAGTATGTGGAGTTCCTTCTGCTGCTTTTTTTATTTCTTTTTTCCTTTTTTCCTTTTTTTTTTCTTTTCTGTTTTGTATTTTAACCACCTGTATAAGGGAAGCTTTCCTTGCTTGTTGTCCCTGAACTCCTGCCTTCACCATTTTTATTGTGACTGATTGTTCCCTGTCTAGTCACTGAGCCCCTGGAGGTCCTGTGTAAATTACAGCAGGTCCCTGTGACTGAGGCTGCAGCTCTTGATCTGCCCAAGAAGTAAGAAACCACGCTGGAGTCCCAAATCTGTGTTTCACTCTTAGTAGCATATTGCTTTAATGCTCGGCCACTGGCCTGGTCTGAAATCATTGCTAATATGAATATGCTCTTATTTTGTTCCCATTTTTTTTATTCTTTTACCCTTATTGCATCACGTTTCCTCTAGCCAAGAGGACAGACAGAGGAGAATCTGGTGCCATTGCTGTGGCTCAATGAATACACAGTGGGTATAATAAAAGTGATGGATTTGGCATTCCCTCCCCTTTCTCCTTGCCCTTCATGATGCAGTGTGATAATCTGGATCTGCTGAACTCCAGATCCAGTTCCCGTGATGTACGGATGTTGGATAATGCTGTTTTCACACCACTGTAGCAACCAACCATCAAGCAACCAGAGCAGTTGCTTTCATTAAAGCTGAGCATTTCTGGAACACATCACTGTCTCCCTTTTTAATGAGTGAAAGGTTTTACTGAGCTCTGGAAGGCTAAAAGTATTTCTTTTTGGAGAAAAAGATTTAATATCTTGAGAAGGCTTTGTGTTTCAGTAATGATGTGATTCTTACTTCTCTGAAACCATTGATCCGATCTTAGTAGTGACATTCCTCCCTTTTCCCTCTCATGAAAAGTTCTGTGAATGTGTTTGGGAGAAGGGTGGGGGGGAAAAAGTGTTTTATGATAAGAAAGTAACTTTCCAACAATGTGCTATTAGTTAGTACCTGGCCCAGTTCAAATCATATCAAAGTATCAGTCAGAACACCAGCTAGGCTATCCTATCCTTTATTAAATTTTTTTGGTTTTTTCTGGTGGCTACAATGCCTACCATAGGAAAAACTTTCTCAAAACTGTGTGCCAAGCTTTTAAAGGTTGCATTGGCATAGGACTAAAATAAATTTTGAAGACAAAAGGCTCTGGGTTCTGATTCTGGTTCTGCTATATAATTGGCACACAGCCTGAGGAAAATTGCCCGGATTCCTGCAACACAGTTACAACTCAATTAAAATTTGTCATGTGGAAGGACCTAGCTCTGCCATGGAACTGCACAAAAGTTTTCTGAAGGTTGCATTTCACTGATCCTTATGGAAAAGTAAAATAGAATTTGATAATAGTGAAACCTGTAATATTCTATTAAAATTACTTGTACACAAATACAGGATTATTTTTTTCCAAATAAAAAAGCTGCATATGTAGACTTCCAACTACATAGGGTACAGTTTCAGCCGTTTTTTGTGGGACAGTCAGAGGAGGAGAAGCCTGAGGAGATTGACAGCAGTGATGAAGTTAAATTAATAGAACTTACACTGAAATTTAATGTACAAAAATGGTAGAAGATAAATTCTGAACTGAAATTAAGAATCTGAACTGTTATCTATAAGCATAAGTGAGCCTTTAATACTTAATCTAAATAATACTGGTGTATACATATATATTAGTGTGAGCTTATATAATACATGTTTTCTGTCTATAAGTATAACCAGAAATTATCAATCTGCAACTGAAAATTACTGGATATTTTGTAGGCATGTTTTTCTCTGTGGTTAGGAGATGCTGTAGGGCATTCTGCTGGGAGGGCATTGATAGGATAAAGGTTTCTGATCGGATAAAGGTTTCTGATTGTCAGCATCAGTTGTCTGGATCCTGCAGTTTGATGGGATAATTATGTTTAATTTAAATTTCTTGTAAAGTGTATAGCGAAAATATTTTCATGCATTTAATCTGTAGGGTAAGGCTGCATTTGTCTCTCATGCAGGCTAAACCCCATTCCACAGCATCTGGATATAAGCAGGAAATAAGCAGCCAGTTCTCACTACAGCTACAGCAAGAACTTTACAAGAATTCTCTCAGTTACCTTACCCGGTGCTTCCTAACAAAGATATGTTTTGGACAGGGCCCTAAAAGTAATTAACATACATAAAATAAAATTCTATAAATCCCTTATGTAAGTGAATATGCTGTTTTGACTCAGGTATTAGTCAGGATGTGAGGGAATAGTTGCCAAACACATGCTACAAATTTTAATTGCTGTAACCAAATTACAAAAAAAAAAAGATGATATCATAAAGTTCCTTGTCAGAGAAAGAGCTATGAAGTTTATATTACAAATGACCTGCCAATACTTAAGATAAATCTCTCACAGGAGTGTATTGCCAGAATTTGCTAGTTAGCATTTATGTGTTTGAGTACTGTGAGCGGGAAGGTGAAGTTCTTTTGTTTCCAAAGGGTGTGTTCTGCTTTTGCACACATCATCATGAGAGTAACATGTCTCAATTATTACTTGATTTCTTTTCCCTCCTTTTCTGCCTTGGTAGTTGTTTGAAGGGATGAAGGCTTACCGAGGAGTGGACGGCAAAATCCGCCTGTTCCGGCCGACCCTTAACATGGACAGGATGGCGCGATCAGCACGGCGTACAACTCTGCCAGTACGTACCCAAGGCATCTCATGCTCCTTGAGTCAGAGCACGTTTTCATTTTCACAGTGCAAATCTCTCAAGCTTTTCAGTAGTAGCACGTATCAAACGGAGAAGTCTTTGATAGCTCGGTAGAACTTTGTTAACAGATCGTATTCATTGAAGGAAAGTGTTTGAAGTGCTTACATTAAAAAAAAATCGGAACTATGAGTGTTTTGCTTTCATCGTTGTCTCTGCTGCCTCAGATGTACACAGTGTTTCTGAGAGATGGGTGCTGTTCTGCAGGTATTTGCATGCTGACAGCTGTCTCATTTGTTCTGGTGCTAACGTTCTTCCTTCTTTCCACTTCAGTTAAGTTGTTCAGCCTCTTGAGTGCCCCTTGGTTTTGGTCATGCCAGTAACTTCACACTGCTTTTAGCAATTGTATCTTGGCCAGTGAACTTCCTCCCAGGCTTACTAGCTTTGTTGCTGGAAGAACTTGGGAACTTTAGGAGACTTGCTGGCCCCGGAGCTGTAACCCAAAGCACACTTCTGTGGAAGAGGTGGTGCTGTAACTTGCAGCATGCCTCGCTGACTTGGCTGCACAGGGAGTTCTTCACATGCTTTGGAGGCAAGAAGGGTCAATGGCTCCTTTTTGCCATCTCAGGAGGATACTTTGGAGCAAAGAAGGTCATCCAGGATACTGCACAGAAAGGCACAGTAGCCAAGACCATGGGATATTAAATTCTGTAAGGAGTGAACTCGAGGAACATGATGTATGTAGTCCTGTGAACCTCTACAGAGTGTCACTGTTGCGTATCCTGAGGAAGTGTTCCTGTAGCATATGGATCTGTAAAGACCACAAAGTGTTCCCACTTTATTTCTCCATCTGCTTTTTTCTTTTCCTTCCCAGTCTTTTGACCAGAATGAGCTGTTAGAGTGCATCCGTAAGCTGGTGGAAGTGGAACAGGAATGGGTCCCATACTCAACCGCTGCCAGCCTGTACATCCGTCCTACCCTAATTGGAACTGAGGTGTGCAACGTTTTTTTTTCCTTTTTGTTTTTTTTAGGTTTTTTTCTCTCTTTTTTGTTTTTGTTTATTTAGGTACAAGGCAAAATACTCCATCCATAGAGGGAAATGTTCAGCAGTCAGTAGATGACAAGATCAAGGTCGGGGGCAGATTGGTTTTATGGTTTTCCTGTGGAGTCCCTCAACTGTAGCACCACGGCACAAATTTAATGTTGACCACACTGCCACTTAGTGGCCACACTAGTTCAGAGCGCGGAAAGTAAACTTGGAGTAACTACTTACAGTGGGAATGGAACAATGCATGTTAATTTTGGGGTTGTACTGAAAGGATAGTTATTTGTGACATGGTAATATTAAAATCTAATAATTTAGAGAGAACGCAATGGAACCGAAATTACTGTGTACATTTTGTGATGTCAAGTCATACCTGAACTTAGGAGTTTTTGGAAGATTTTACCCTGTAAATTAAGATGTTGCTTCTGAGACAATAGAACTCAGGACAACTTCCTCTGTCAATTTATTCTTGAACCTGACCTTGTAAGAGACTCCTTAGCAAATAGGTATTAATGTGTCCTCTACACATTTCATGTGTGAGTCAATTCTATAGTATTGATAAAGGGAATTAGAAACAGAGTTTATTTTATTAAATATCTGAGGGTTCTTTTTCTCAGCAGTAGCAAGAGAGAAGCATATAATGGTAGAGTATAGGACAAGGAAGCAAAACATTGTAGGTTCCAAGCTAGGTAAGCTACACCTCTGCAATATCCATATCTGCAAGCAGTTACCATACTTGAGTATTTTACATGTCACATATGTTCCAGGACTCCATTTATTTAATACTTGAAAACTAGTTGCAGATTTTCAGATTAAAGAATCTCCACTCACTGACTATAAAGTACTGATATTAAAAATTGGGGGTTTTCCCCCTGTTTCTGTTTATGGAAGTTCTTTTGCTTTGAGCTTTGTTTCAGGATAGCTAACACTTGTGGCCTTTCTATTATGTCACATCTTGCTTCCAGGTCGCATGTCATGCTAAACTTTTATGAATCACCACAATTAGAAACCCAGGCAGCACAATCTTTTGAATGATCATGTCAGGAAAAAATACCAAGGTCTCAGTTAATCTTGTTAGAACTGTTTCTGAAGCAGTAAGGTAGACAGAAATAAAAGGACCCCTTCCAGCACCTGGGGAACTTTGGTCAACACCAGACTTCTCACCTCCACCTTCAGATATTGATGGTGATGACATGGAGTGTGAGAAGCCATTCTCAGAGAGGAGGGGGAGAAAAAACTGTTACATTCTTGGTTGTTTCCTGTGCTGTTGTGTCCACTATTTTCAGCAGGCAAATAATTTTAGCTGTCACACAGGCATTCACTGAGCCAGCACTCAACTCCAGCAGTGCCAGTTCTAAGTGGCATTGGCCAGTTCTTCTCACTAATGCAGCTGACAGTGCTTCTCCACTGTTGTTATTGCTAGGAGTGGTCTTGCCACTCCTTCCCCCAGAAGGCTTTGTGGGCTTCTGGTATGATTAATTCATATAATTGTATAGCACTTCGTTAAGCTAATCTTTGAATTCTCAAAAGCTTGAAACTATTTGAGAATACTAGAATAATATATGGATAAATGGAATGGCTGTAAGTGAATGGTGATAGTATATAAAATTAGGGTTGTTATGTTGCATGG
Source organism: Origma solitaria (assembly GCA_013397895.1). Taxonomy (NCBI): domain Eukaryota; kingdom Metazoa; phylum Chordata; class Aves; order Passeriformes; family Acanthizidae; genus Origma; species Origma solitaria. Next base: position 1,081,029 of record VZRL01005557.1, on the reverse strand, counting down.
ATGGGGGAAAGATATATAAATATTTTCTCTTCATTGCAGCACTTAGCATTGTCCTGGTAAAAGCATTCTCATGCTGCAGTTCCACTGAAAGCAGAGTTTCCAAAGCTGATGGTGCAGCACCTGATGTTTGAAGGATACCTGTAACTTTTGATTTGTTTATATTCCTTATTTTCAGCCTTCTCTCGGAGTGAAGAAGCCGACTAAAGCCCTACTGTATGTCATACTGAGCCCTGTGGGCCCTTACTTTGCAAGTGGAAGCTTTAATCCAATTTCCTTGTGGGCAGATCCAAAATATGTGAGAGCATGGAAAGGGGGAACAGGAGACTGCAAAGTGGGAGGGTAAGAGCATTATTCTGCATTTTCTACACAGCTCACAGACAAGATTTGGTTTTTATTGAAGTATCTAATCCAGCAGAAACAGAGATATTAAATGTAGTAGTTAAACAAACAATTAAGAGTTCAAAATTGTACTTTGCCAGTATTATTTATACAACTCAGTTGCATGTTGTTGTTTGAATAATACAGCCAAATGATTTCTTGTGGCATCTCAAGCTGAGGAACTGCACCTGGAAGGTATCCATGTAATACTTTGGCTCTTGCCCATGCAGCAGTTGACACTGAAGTTAGCACTTTGTGCTGCATCATCACTATAGCCGTCTGCTGCTGACCTCCTTCCTTGGATTGTCCTACCCAGGAGTTCCTTGGCTAGGCAGGAAGTCAGTAGCTGTCAAGTGCTGCTCAGCTGAGCTGGTGGAATAATCAGGGAGCAGGAAAACAGCTTTCCTTCATTCAAGCTGATGTTCTGGACCTTTATTCTTTATTTATTAAATTTTGCTTATTTTTAGAAATATATTTTTTGCTGTGCATCCTTAATACATCAGCTGTGGAAAAAAAGGAGTACTCTGGAGTCATTACTGACTTGATTTGTGCCCAGAGGTGAGAACTTGACTCCAGTGTGGTCAGCATTTTGGATTTGCTGACTTTGGGTCTTGAAGGTTCTTGAACATCAGAAGCAAAAAGGGAGTTTTTTCGCCCTCAAAGCAGCAGGCGTTATTCAGTCAGGTTCACTCTGTAAGCAGCATTTCAGAAAAACGTTTGCTCCTCAAGAAAATTGAATTCATCAAGGCACTGTTGCATTTCCTGAAGATGCTAGTTCTGTGAATATCTTTTACTAGGAAAGAAATAACTCACCTCTGGTGATATTTGTGCTCCTAGAGTTTCATCTAACATATATTACCCATCTGAGATGAAGTAGATGATTTAAAAAAAATCAACAAACCAAAACAAGCCAAAAACTGGAGGGGAATTGTTGCTCTCTCTCCAGGATGCCAACTGCTAAATAAAGATAAATGCTTTCTGAGGATATTTAGTTGCAATAATTAGAATGTCCAGAATATGGAACAAGAGGTATTTTTAAGACAATTTGGATGGATATGTTTGAGTTGTTGATGCTGTTCAGCTCTTCAGAGTTTTTGGGTTGTAGGTACAAATGATCTAGTAAAATACTAGTGGAGTACTTCCAATGAAAATATCCCAGGGACAAACAGTGACTGTTGCAGAGCACTTGCTGATAAGGTAGATGTGTTTTAAAATCTTGTTTAAAAATGAGGAGATGCCCAGCCAGGTACTCACAACTCTTTGGGTTTTTTCCTGAAGGAATTACGGTTCTGCTATTTATGCCCAGCAAGAAGCCCTGGAGTTTGGCTGCCAGCAGGTTTTGTGGCTCTATGGAGAAGATCACCAGATAACTGAAGTTGGAACAATGAATCTGTTTCTCTACTGGATAAATGAAGATGGAGGTATGGTAACATAAAGCACGAAAACTTGAACAGAGTAGACAACTGGCACCATAATCCACAAAATGCTCATTAGAATGCAGATCATAATATTTCTAATGAAGATGATTGAACAGAGGAAATGCCTATTCTCTTTTGAAAATTACTAGGTGACTGTTAGTGCTGCCTGCTGATAAGAGACTAAACTGCTGGGGCAGTCCATGTGCTCAGAAGGGCAGAGTTTAGCGGTGCACAAGGGCACACATCAGCTGTGGTGTCAGCAGGGTGTTTGATCTCCAAGGAGGTGTTGGCTCAGAAGCAGTGCAGACATGCCTTTTAAAAGGCAGCTTATGGCTGTTCAACTCTTCAGACTCTGTAGCTTTGAGTGTGAGTGGCTCCCATCATCACTTGCTGGCAAGTCAAATACTCCTGAACCATAGCCAAAAGTATTTCAGTATCCAATTGACGAAGAACTGTGTTTTCTTTGAAGAATTTGAAGTTCTGTCCGGTGGTGGCAGGGAGAGAGAAACATGTCAGTCATTGTTCCATGTCACTAATGCTCAAAAGATGCTTTCAGGACGTACCATCATTCTTGAACCTCTTTTTACCTCTTTCTGCCCACAGTCATCTCTGAGCAAGGTACATGCTGATTAGAACACTGAACACTAGTTAATGAGCAGCCAACTTTTTTAGGCATCTCGAAAACACCCATTGGGTATGCAAGTATTCAGTGCTTGAGGTGTGATAGCTGCACCAGATAACTGGTTTGGAAGACTACAGGCAAGTGAATAAAAGGATACCTCATGACTGCAGTGAATGCTGTCTCTCCATGAAAATGAAGTTTTATTGAATTTTTGCATGGCAGCAGATGCAGGGGTCAGACTGATTTCATTGTAGTGCCATGGGTACCTTTGAAAACTGTCAGTTTTCGGATGGTGCTCACTGCAGGAAACAGGCAACATTTTGTGGGGATAGCAGTGTGCTTTGGGTAATGTAGGATGCTCGTGATCCAGCTACCTGACTCCTGTCTGCGGTTTCATTGCTTGTTCTTCTGCAAAGTCTTCACCACTTTCATAAGAAGAGAGATGGTGCTCCCTCGGTGTGGAATGAGCCTGAAGCTTTATGAATGGAGTGATAAATATTAGACGTTTTCTTGTTGTTACAGCAGCAGTGGATTTGTCAGTGTAGATAGATGGCCAAATTTATGCCTTGTGGAACTTCGCTGGAGAGACATGAAAACAGCTTTTGGCTTGTTCTGCCCAGGGAAAGGACACTGAAGTGGAGACATAATTAGAATTCAATGTTCTCATTGTGCTTAAACCAGGAATATGCTGAAATTATCCAGCTGCAGCACCGTGCTGTTCCAAAGATCTGCCAATCACTGTGCTACCAGCGCACTGCTGAATGGTGCTATTGTGGGGTGGCCGTAGCAAACAACTTGTAATTCCTGCCACCCAAGCAGGCTGTGTGCTGGCAAACCTGCCATTTCACAGGACACGGGCATTATCCTCACGGAGCACTTTGCTGTCTCCTGGGGTGTTGAGTAACTCGTAATTTATGGCATCTTTGGCTGAGAATCACTGCTGCTGCCAGCATGTGTCATCACATAACCTGCCTGTGGCTTTGCACTGGGATTTAGGAAGTGCTTGTCATTGTGTTCTGTCACTTCACAGAGGACACTCACTTAGGCTGTGGTTTGGTTTTGTTATGCAAATGCTGCAGCTGAGAGAGGGATCCAAAAAACTGAGGCAGAAATTGCAGATCATCATCAAAGAAAAATGCCCTTCTTTGTGTATTCTGAGGTCACTACCGAGCTGTCTGAACTGCTCTCCTTGGTTTATAAGCAGAGGCTCCTCCCAATAAAACCTGGTGTGGAGGACATTCATGCTTCTAAAGGGAGTAGGCTTTCCTTGTAAGCCTTTGCTGTCTATTTTCAGTGACAGGATTGTGACTAAAAGTGACATGTCCTGGGTGGCAGGAGGAGCCTGAAAAAATGTCTCATTTGTAATATCAAAGGGGGCGTACTGCTCAATTTTTGGTAAAGTAGTGTGACTTGCTCTATATTGTTCTTGTATTCCCACTGCTGCTCTGACTGAGGCTTATAATATGACCAAAACTGGACCCCTGCTGTTGCATAAATCCGGGAGTGGGATAGTTCATTTATCAAATCCTAAGCACAGTTTATATTCACTAAGCGAACAGTGTACTCACCCTGCAGTCCCTTCCACCTGCCTCTTCAGAGCACGTAACTATCCCAAGAAGCTCTTGACATTGAAACTCACTTCTGTCACAATGTCTGTTCTTCTGCCTGGAATATAGGCTTGGCTTTATGGAAAACCTTAAAATTTAAACGTATGTCCAACCTGAAGGTTGCTAACTATGAAATCTGTGTGCACTTTTGAAGAATTCAGTTTCTTCAAAATGATTTGCAGCCATTTGGGCTCTACTTCTGTCTTTAATGTTAAGGCATTGTGAATAGTATTCAGGCATTATTTAGTATTTTTGTGCTGCTACTAAAATGGTGATTAACAGCACCTACTTCAAAATTTCATAAATTAAAAAGTAAATCTGTTAACAGATTCTCTGAAACAATCAGGTAAAATTCAAGAAAGTTTGCTTAGTATTCTGTGGTTAGAAGATTAGTTGTGCTGCAGAAGTGTCTTGTACAATTAGGCTTCTAGTGAAATCAGGATTGTGGCTTCTGTTCTAAGAGAGAGCCACAGCAATGGCACGGAGGGGAGAGCAGCAAATGATTGAGGTGGCAGACAAAGCCAAGGAGGATGAAGGAATTCCAGAAAGCAGATTAACAGACAGATGCAAAGACAGTGGTTGCATGAGGGAAGAGTTGAAGAAAAGCCTGAGAAAGAAATAGACCCAGAACAAACTGGTAGAGGAAGTAAGCTGTTAATATTAGTGAAAACAGGGTTTTCTGGGTTCTCCTTGACCCTGAAGTTCACTTGGAATTTGTTATCACTTCGGTAAAGTAGATGTAGGTGAATTTCTCAGCACTGTTACAATATGACTAGTACTGAAGGCATCCTGTGATCGTAATCTTACCTGCTCTATGTTCATAAGTACAGATGTCTAAAAATTGAAGCTGTGTAATATGCAAGACCTCCTTTTAAAAACTCCTCTAGGCACTCTGATGCAATTCTGTTGTTAGAGCAAGCCTGGATCAAGTTTAACAGGGCACTGGGTGGACAGTACTACTACTATAACAATAATAGGAGTCAACTGAAGAGAAACCCTGACATTTCCCTTCAAATGCCTTTCTCCCCCTTTTTGCAACTATACATTTGAAGGCTTCTAGCCCATCAAAATAATTCAGAAGGCAAATGGAGTCTGTGAGCTCACAGTCTGTTTTTTGGGAGATGGACAAACGGATGTCATATGGAGCCTGGTTTGGCATCAGTACACAGAGAGGATGAGCTTTTGGCATGCTGCGTTGGATAGTGTTATCATCTCTGCCGGATACCAGGGGAGCAGATGTTCCCTGGGTGGCCCCAGGCTCGTAGGCATCATATGTATACTTGACAAAATTCTACAGAGCAGCCTGTTTGGAACATTTTGGGACTTCCATGTCCTGTCTGCTCAGTCCTGTTTGGCGGCTGGTTTGGCCTGGCACTTTTTCAAACTAGCTCAAATCAATTAATATATGTTATTGAGCTAAAACAGGTCCTGGGCAAGATCTGTGGCAACATCACCAAACAGAGAAGTATAGTCACAATCATGGGTGTCAAAGTCCACAGTGTTTGAAGTTTTCTGTTAAAGAAAGGAGTGTATTTGATTGTTACTGGGTCACAAATGCAGAACATCAGGTTTTCAGTGTTTAGAATCAGGTGAGCCCTGTGGCTCATGGAAAGTTTCAGAGTCCTCTTCGTGTGATAGATGTGCCAGAATTAGGACCAGACATGCATCACAAGTAGGAGTGATGCTAGACAGACTCCAAAAAGAGAACACTGTTATTCCTTACTGTATGAGAAAGGAAGAGATGGCTGCTGTAATTAGAAGTCTGGGATAGTTTGGGGAATGACACTGTGAGCTAGTCAAACCAGAGTAGAACATACTGCCTGTTCTAGGACAGCTTTCCTATACATTTTGGCATGACAGTTTATACCTGTTACTTACGTGTGTATAGCTCCTCAAAAAAGGAACATGGAAGCATTGATAAGAAAGTCCAAATTAATAAATCAGTGGTGTTTGCATTAGAAAGGAGCAGGTATTTCATGAGAGAATGGACAGTGAGTAGCAGAGTCCATGAATTTATCCCCCACTTCCCCTATCCCATCCCAGCTCCCAGTGCCCCCTGTTGCAGAGTGGGGGAGCCCAGGATATAGTCAGGCTGGACCTGGCAGGCAGTTTGTGCACAGAAATACCTTGTTGAGTGCTGAAAACAGCATTGAGCAGCTGAGCTCAACCTGCTCCCACAGACAAAGGACAAATACCATGTTTCTCTCTTGTACCCAGCTGCAAGTATTCACAGGACCTATAGAAATATTTTAAAGAGAGGTTCTCCTTTTAGAGGGGTTCAGCCAGGCCTGGGTTCAGTGATCTTTTTGCAATCAGGGAGAAAGGGGACATAAGATATATAGCTGCATGTTTTTATTGGGTTTTATATGTGATCTGGGTAATAATAAGCAAAACTCCTAATAGTTTGTGGATTTATAGAGCAAGGATAGTATCCTTATAAGGTCAAGAAAGGGAAAGGGCTGTAAGTAGGGAAAGAAAATGGTTAGGAACAAAAAATGAAGAGTATTACTGAAAAACTCTGTATGTCTTGGCTTCTCAGTGCAAATGTGACACTGTCTTAAAGGCCTCTGTCTGAAAAGGGTAAGAAGTCAGTCTTCTCTGATAATGGAAACCAGAGAGTGCACTATGTGATGGTTCAAAATGAAAAAGATTAACTCTGATTGCTGCAGAGATCAGATGGAAGAGCAAAGTCTACATACAAACTTGTGGTTTAAGTCAAGTATTTGCCAAGTATGGATTGTTTACCAAGTGTTCATTGTTTACCATCTATCTACCATTTCATTAGTTTTCTTAGGTAAACATTTATTTAATGTTCTTTTTCAAAAGCAAACAAGAAACACAAGCTAGCAAACCAAACTAGTTGAACAGCTTGAATTGTTGTTGGATTTTTCTTAGCATTGATCTAATTGTGTAAAGAGAAAATTAGGAGGGAAAAAGGGTGTCTAGACTACAAGAAAAGATCATTAAGGAAGTCTCCTTTCAAGGAGGAGTGGCAAGATTTCCACTGTTTTTCTGGTTCAGTAAATGAAACTTCAGAATTTTTGGTAAAGGTTTTGTATTGCTGCTATGAAGTGGGTATACGAAATCCCATATTCCTAAATTAAGTAAAACATTTCAGGGAAAGTTGTGATCTGCCCTGGGATTATAAGGCATGGCTTTCCCTTTTTATTCTGAATTTGAAGACTGAATCATTTAGTGGTTTGCAGTAGTTAACCAGTGCAGTTATACACTTATATCTACAATGCATTGAGGAGTAAAACCTTCTGTGAGGCATTAGGCATGTATATATTAATGTATTAAATATGTTTCCTCCCCCCCCCAACTGAAGTGTACTCAAAAGGTTCCAAACACTTAACAGCAACTTACTTGAACTGAGTTCTGTTTATGTTCTTGGAGAACTCTGATTAATTTTGCATCTTACCGGGTAGAGAGTATTTTTGACGCCACAGAATCATGAAATATCCTGAGTTGGAAGGGACCCACGTGTTTGGTGTAATATCAGTAAACTTTTGTTCGTTTCTTTCTCTGTTTTTCAACCAGTGCTTCTCTTTCTTTCGTTTGGCAGAAAATGAACTGGCAACCCCACCTTTAGATGGCATCATCCTTCCAGGAGTGACAAGGCAAAGCATTTTGGATCTGGCACGTGATTGGGTGAGTGCTTTGGCCTTGGCAGTAATGGCTTCAATTATCATGTGGTAACATCAGCAGAAGTAAACATTTCTGGTGCTTAGCATCTTAAAGTTCAACTGCTCTGGTTAGATCATAGGATCATGGAACAGTCTGGCTTCCTAGAATCATACAATGGCCTGGGTTGGAAAGGACCTTAACGATCATCTCATTCCCACCCCTTGCCATGGGCAGGGACACCTTTCCCTAGACCAGGTTGCTCAGAGCCCCATCCAGCCTGGCATTGGAAAGGACCTTTAGAGGCCGTCTATTCCAGCCTCCCTGCAATGAGTAGAGGCATCTTCAACGAGATCAAATTGCTCAGAGTTGTCCAATGTGTCTCAAACTCTACTTTCAAGGTCCCTCTGGATGGTATCTCTTCCTTTCCAGTGTGTCAGTCGCGCCACACAGCTCGGTGTTGCTGACAGGACTTGCTGAGTGTGCGCTCAGTCCCTTTAACATAATTGGGAGCTAAGGGCATGCTAACTCAAGGATTCTCAGGAGCATCATCAGAATACCCACACCTGTCACACGGAACAATACCAAGCTTGTTAAAGTAGCTCCGTGTAGTATTTAACATGAAAATTCTCATTAAATCCACTTGTACCAGCAACTTAGAATAGGGAAACAAAGAATTACCATGCATGACCATAGCTATACTTCAGTCATCAGCACATTATTTCTGCATTTAGTTCTCATGCTTCCAACCTTGTTTCTATTAACTAGCATGCAGCTTAGCCAGCCACAGTCTTGAAGTCATCTGTCTGCTTCCCCTTCCTGTTCTGTAGTGTAGCGATCCAGGAACTTATTTGGACACTTGGGACTAGGTCATATATTGAAATGCAGCAAACTGTTCACTCTGCCTTGCTGTACTCAAAGGTTTTATTGCAGCCTGGGTGAGGATGCTGCACAGCCAAAGGCTCATCAAACCCAGTGTCCTGTCTCCTGGTTTTGGCTGGGCTTATGCTTGGAGTGAGATAACAGGAGTAACACATCCATGAAATGAAAATTTCAAAGTCTGATGTTTATTTTTTCCCTTGAAACACGTCCCTTCAATCAGTTGCTATACATTCTTCCAACTCTTGCAGAAGGTAAAACACTTCCAGTGTTAAGACTGTGCAGTGCAAATGGCTTTACTCATACCTGCAGTACAGTTAATTTTTGTTTGTGACAGCTGTGTGCAGGCTACAGTGGAAAATTTCACTAGGAATTAAAAAAATATATCACATAATTGGCCTGGCAGGTGAAATTAATCAACAGCATGTATCTTGATTAGGAATTGTCTGAGAGGGGGATGCAAAGGCCCTCTTGATATAATTGAGTAATTTTTGGACAAACTCTTATGTGCTAGAGACCCTAAGTAGAGAGATCCAGTGTCCTGTAACCCATGACAATTCTTCTGTGTTATTCCCTAATGTGGTAATGATATTCTGCACCAAAACAGAGGGAAGTACCACTTAATCATCAGCACTGTATCTGGCAAACCACTGGCTTCTTTGGATGATATTCTTTTGATTAAATTCTATCTTGTGTGATACTGGAATATGTAAAAAAATCTCAAGATCAGAGTCAAAACTTGACTTATTGTCACTAGGCTAATAGTTCTCTTGGAAATACTTAAATGTAGAAAACAAAAATACAAAGGTTTTTAAACTTCTTACTATTTTTATGGTTGCTTCTTGTGCAGGGAGAATTCAAAGTGTCTGAGCGATACATCACCATGAGTGACCTGACAGCTGCTTTGGAAGAGAACAGAGTAAAGGAGATGTTTGGTGCTGGAACAGCTTGTGTTGTATGTCCCATCTCTAAAATTTTATATAAGGGCAAGGTAAAAAAAGTCTCTTTTTTTACCCCTTTCCTTCTTTCTTCTGAATTTCATCACAATTAATTGCAACTGAAGCCAAAACCAAGGGAAATAGAAAAGGTGCACTGTCTGGAAAGATGAACAGTGTCACTATGTATGAAACAACATAATGTTGTTTGGTTGTTGGAAGTAAACTTTCCCTCTTGTCTTCGTGGTTGTTTTTTTTTAATATCTGAAAATACAAAATCTCACGTTCTGGGGAACTGAAAGAAAAAAGTAGTTCCCAGCCTTTTTTCAAACGTAGAAAAATCTTTTCTTTTGCATTTCTTTTATTCAGTATTTTTTGGGAGAGGTGAGGAAAGACTTTCACAGGGAGCCAAATTTCTGAGCCACTGCAGTCTGTCCTTCTCAAGTTCGTGTCTTCTTCACCCCTCATTGCAGGGATCCCAGCTCTGATGGGAGAGCTGTTTGAAGACAGAGCACAGCTGCTTTCTCCTACTGCTCACCATAGGGGAGATTTCTCCTGCACAGGTGGAATTCCCCAGGCATTCAGACTGTTAAGCTGACTCGATGCTGTTTAGTCAGCACAAAGTTAGTACAGAGGACTGGGGTAGTGCAGCTTCATAAAGGGTCCATTAAACATGATAAGTACAATAAATGTCTGTTAGGTGGTACTTCCTGAATGAATAAAATGGAATAAATGTGTTGGTATTACCTGGTGCAAAGATAATATGAGACATCAAGGTACTGAGTGATAGGTACTGTAAATATAAGTGTTGTATTTCTACACAATATACTTTGAAATGAAATACTGTATATAATGTTACTACGCTTGCCTGCACAATATTCCCTCCGTTTTGGACAGATCTCTTGGAAGGCTGAGATTAGCCTTTATTGAACAACAGCATAACAATTTAACTCTCTAACTTTTCACTGGCTCAGCATGCCCTCCTGTTAAAAAAAACCACAACAAAATCAGCCACTACTCATAAGGAGGCAAAGCCACCATGATAAAATATTAATATTTTTGGCAATGGTAAGTTATTCATATATATGTAAAGCTATTATTACATGTTATTCTCTTTCTTTCCCCCTCTCCCTCTCCTTTTTTCCATGCCAGCACTTGCACATTCCAACGATGGAGAACGGGCCTGAGTTAACAACCCGTTTCCTGAATAAGCTAAGTGATATCCAGGTAAGGTGTTTCCTCTTCTCTAACCAGATAAAAGAATAAAAGGTGAATATTTTAAAGTGTTGGAAGATAATATTTTTGGTAGTGATGATATAGGTGGCATTATATAATAATATAGACCCTTTTGTCTGGTGTGATTATTCTATCAATTTTCTTTCCTTCAGAAAGTATGATAGGGATCAAGTATAGTATAATTTTTCCCTGTTAATCTTGGAAACTGGGTAGGAGTTGTGAGATATTACTGTTATCAGTGAAATCTAATACTGTTGTTAGAGGTTCCTTTTTAAGAGAGAAATACAGGATTATGAAGCATCTTAACCACAATCACAAATGAATACAGGTTAATCAATAAAGAGAGGGGTGAGGCAATAAACACTCATTGGGCACAGCCAGCTGATCACCATTTCCATTTCGCATTGTCTTTCCAATCACACGATTGCTTCTCATTCTTGAAACAGTTCCCTCCTCTGTCATTTGCTAAATATCAAAGTCTGTTTGGAATCTGTGCTTTATCTCCATATCTGGCATAGGACCCAATACCATTTCAGGTGAAGTCAATGAGCAGCATGTGATGGCCCTTCTTATTTTAGTTGTCTGATTTTTTCCCCTTATTTAGTGTGGTTTATTGTGTGGGGGATTTGGGGTAGGAGAAGGTCTTGACAAGTTACAAGCCCCTTTATTTAAGATCTGATAGCAGTTGCTTCACAATGTTGTCAAGATTTCATCAAATTGAGTCTGATAGTTTCTGTTCCTCATTTTTGGCTCAAAATGTTCTTAGATTTGCTACTAAAATTTTTAACTTCCTTCCAGTAATTCTGCGATCTGTGTCTTTCTTCTTGAGATAGTGAGCGGCATGAGAGAAATTTATCCAGCCTTTTCCCTGAGGTGTCCTCACTGATCACAGAATCCCAGAATGGTTGGAAGGGCCCACAGTGGTCATTTGGTCTCACCTCCCCTGCTCAGGCAGGGCCATCCTAGAGCACAGGGCACCAGGATTGTGTTCAGACAGTTCTGGAATATGCCCAGTGAGGGAGACTCCACACACTCTGTGGAAAATCAGTTCCAGCGCTTGGTCCCTGCACAATAAAGTTCTTCCTCATGTTCAGGTAGAACTCTCTGGACATCAGTTCCTCCTGTTGCCTCTTGCCTTATCACCCTGGTTTTCCACCACCAACCAAGGCTCAGAAGGAGGCTGGAAAAGTGTGATTTGTTACTAAACATTGTCTTTCTTGGACCTTTTCACTTTACTTGCCGCTGATAGGGACCTTTTCACCTTCCAGCTGTGTACATACTCTGTGTTCATTAGTTACATGCCAGTAGATGTAAATTTTTTACTCCTGAAAAATGCTGGAGTATTACGTATATGCTTACTTCTGGGTTCTCTTCCTTAAAAAAAATCAGACAAGTTAGAAAACATAATCATTGAAAACATGATTTTAAAGAGAATGATGGTTGCTTCCCCTGTAAGAGTCAATCAGTGGTTGCTGGTTGTGTTTCTGCACCTTTCTGTCTGTGGAGAGATATCCAGAAGGACCCCAGGATGTCACACAGAAAACAATGCTGCAACACAAAAAATGGACTATATAATACTCTTAAACTATCAGAGGAGAATCGTTCACCAAGATCTTTTATATTCTCTACCAGGAGGTAAAAAATAAAGGATCTCTTTGCAGTATCATTGGACTATTGTCATATCATTTGGACAATCTGAGGCTGTAATTCCAAAGAATCTTCAAGTTTTGAAGAATAAAATGCAATGGAAATAGCAGTCAAACACGGTTTTGATTTCTGTGCTATTCTGTTGCTTGAACTGGAGCAGTGTATCCATTTCATGCTGAACAATGGGAATTTGTAAAAATGTAAAAATTCCCAGCGCCACCATGTCCTGCATGTGAACCTGTGACCAAGAGGTGCAGGCTCCATAACCACAGTCATTATAGGAACTCCCTTGTGTGTAGCACATGCTTCTTTTATTATTTCCATATTCTCTTCATTATTGTGTTTCCAAGCCTGTTTTCACGCTGCCTATTGTTCTTTTGCAAGTCTGCTGTGTTCAACAGAATTTCTTTGGATGTGAACAACTGTTCAGTGGAACCAGAGCTGGAGTGACAAATTAGAAACTCATGGGCAGAACTGATTCAATTTCTCATGCCAGTTGTGAGAGACAGTGATGGCACTGCAATACACATTTCCCTTCCTGTCACTGAGTAGATACAATGATTGCTAAAGGCTGATGAAGACTTCAAATTAAAGAATGTGCATTATATAAATTAATGGTGTGCTTATGGAGGAATTAGTAATAGTACACTCTTCCATAGCTCCTTGAGTTAGAAGATTTAGGGATGAGATTCTTTTCTCTTGGAATATGCTCACTGAAATACCACTCAGCTGTTCCTGTGGGTTTTCATCCATGCTTTGAGAATAAACAGGCTTTTGCTATGCCCTTTAAAACATAGATTAAGGAGCAATTTGAAAGGGATGGATAGAAAGTTACATGTTATTAAATACGTTTAAACACTGCAGTCAAGGCAGCAGAGAGCAGACATTTAATCAAACCCCCTTTCTTTCCCTGGCTAGGTCAGTGGAAAACAACCAGGAGGAAAGGACAATGTATGTGTTAATTTTTACAAAGAAGGACCTGGAGGTGGTGGACAGTGGAAGAGGGATGGGATTGAGTAGCCTGAGGTCACATAGTCCTTGACAGAATTAAAAGAGGAAGCTAAACCTGCTTTTATTTGTAGAGAGAAATAATCTTCTTTGTGGGAGCACATCTTCATTCCGCTTTTAATTCTGGAAGCAGGTGCAAACTGTAGTCAAATGGCAAATAAGGTTGGTCCTTACAACAATTTCTGTATCAGAGCATTAGATGATACTGCTAACCTAAAGACAGCAAAATTTTCAAATTATCCCCTGGCCTTTGCCTGCTTTCTGCCTTGGGGGAGGTGGGAGTGCCGCAATTTCTCTGAGAATGAAGGTCAAAGACATCCCTTTTTTTCCTCCCTCTGCCCCCATCCTCAACAGAATTGGCCTCACATGAGGGTAATCTAGTCTTTGTGGTTAAACGAATGATACATCTGCTTTTCCTTGGTTAGAATTACAAAGGCAAACCCCACTGACATCTGGGAGTGTAAGCTGAAATTTTTTCAAACAAGTAATTTGTGCAAAGTTCTGTGTAGCACCTGCCCACTGTTTAATCAGCTTCTTTGCAGGCTGAATAACAGGAGTTAGTAATGAAAAGAAAAAGTAGATGTGATACTTGGGTAGGTCAGTTAGAGGCCTTACCTGCTGGAGTAAAGGGTGAAACACAAGCACACTACACACCATTCCTTTTTGGTTGTAGAAGTCTGTTTCTTCTGGCTCATCATGATTTGGAGCTGTTGTCTTTTCCCTGCTCTAGTGTCCTGTTACCTCTTTTCCTGCTGATGCAGAGCCTGGATTGGAGGAACTTCCTTTTTCCCACTCTGGAGAAGCTATCATTAATTGATCTTTTTAGCCTACATAAAGCCTCTAAAATCAGTCTTCATTTCTTGGTTGAAAATGTTTTCAAGTTCCCTGAACATAACACTGTGAGGGAAAGGACTCCCAACTCACATCTATTGCTGTCTCCCCACCTCTGAATTATTTACATACTTGAGCCCTGTGTGTGTTTTGGGGTCCCTCTGGAGCATTGTTGACAGGACTGGTGACAGAGGTGTAGAACATGGAGCCAGTCTGGCAATCAGAAGTGCTGCCTTGGGGCTGTATCCTCCCCTGGAAGGGATATGGCTGCATGCCATCGGTTGCCTTCATTTCTGCTTGGTGATGCTGTTGGTTTGTGTACGGAAAGACAACTTGTTTTATTTTGGATTACAATTCTCCCTAATTGTACTCTGTAGTATTTGTGATGGTTTTAGTTCACATTCAATCAGAATGTTGTAATAAAAAGCCACCTTGACAATAAAAAGAAATAAAACGAAATGTGTTTGTTTACTGGTGCTTGAGCAGGGGCATACTTATGAGTGAATTAGTGAGCAGGCCTCGGGGAGTAAACTGCATTCCAAGCGATGGAAGTGAAGCAGGACTGTTCTGTGTCATGTGTAATGAGTATCAGCATTGCCCCTTCCTATCTACCTATTGTAATATGGATAAAGCTTCAAGATGTCTTTAGGCTGTGCCCAAATCAAAGACGGAAGTAAAGGCATAAGGAATAATGTAAACTACTATCAGAGCAGTAGATAGGAACATTTCTGAGGATAGTTAATTAAGAAGTTATCATAAATGTACACTGAATTTTTTTCACTTTCATTCTTAAACTTCTTTTTTTTGCTTTGTTTCAGTATGGAAGAGAAGAAAGTGATTGGGCAGTGCTGGTGTCATGAAGGTGGCAGAGTTCAGACCCTCCAGACAGACCTGACATCTGAATAATGACAACTTCTGTAGCTGCCAGTGTGTAGCGTAGTCTCAGTATCAATTTGCTCCCCAGGATGATTGTTTCCACAGTCTGGCAAATGTGAACACAATCATTTGATTTCTACTGTAATCCTGTTGGTAGAAGCCTATCTTCTTGGTAGAGGTGCTAAATGTTAGCAATAGAACTTTCCTAATGGTTTTCTTAGTGCCTCCTTCTATACAGTCTGAAAACTTGTAAAATGCTCTTCAACTGCTCTTCAGTTTGGTTTGTTTACTGCCACCATCAACAGAACACGTGTCACACGAGGATGTTGCCTGTTAGCTGCCCAGAGGGTTCTGTTGACACTATTCTGTCTTTGCCTCTGTGTTTGGGAAACAAATAGGTTTAGCCATGCACTCTTTCCTTTCGTCCTCTGCTTGTATGGGAGATTCGTGAGTTTGCATAGCATGCTAGATCCCCTCGTGCATACTCTGTCAAATAACTCTGGCCTTTAGCCCAGAATTCTCTGAGTCAGTCTAGCCTGCAAGGTGGTCCCTGTTGGCCTATTTCCCTTCCCTCCAAGGGGATATGCAGTGGCTGCTTGGGCAGTGCATAGCTCTCTAATAGTTGAGTACATCCTTCCAGACATGATTTAAAAGGTTGGGTCAGGCCCTGCCGAGACAAAAATGTCCCTTTGTTTGGCTTAGCACAGAGCTGGGCTCTGCAGACATGGTGTTGCCTTCCAGGTGAATGTCTAGAAAAGTGAGATTTGACAACTCTGGCTGTGAAAATTGAACCATTCGTCACAGCAGCCAGAACTTTGGATTAAGGAATTTATTTCGTCATCCACTCACATAATTTAGGTCAGCAAAATGTTTTTATTGTCCCTGTCACATACTTGCTGTATCCAACCTCCATTCACATGTGTACTGCAGAAGGGCCTTCCTATTAGGGAACGAGCAATGTTGTCAACAGAAAATGTTTAGAAGGAAAGAGATCTCATTCACACGCTGATTTCATTCTGGTTAAGCAGATAATTCTTCATATAAAGCTGCTTTCTCACACGCAATCTTGATACTTCGGAAGCACTACAGAGCATGTAGCCCGTAGCTGGGGAAGTAACTTCTGCAAATGTTCACTAACGATTCTGTAATATTTATTAGCTTTCTCCTTCTGCACACAGCTTTGTTGAACAGCTTTAAGATACCTCTTGCCAAAAAGGATAACCATATTCTGTATCAATGTTCCAAAGTGCTACTTCAGTGTAAAACTGGTGGAACTTTATTGACACTTTATTGGAGTCCTATAAGAAGTAAAAGTGAAACATTTCTTGTTCTAGTTTGCCGTAGAGCTGCACCAGTATTAAGGGAAACATTTAGCACTTTAATTTTTTTAAGACCCAACAGTATCTTTCCCATGCTTTGTAAGTCTTTTGTAGTTACTGGCATTTGTTAACATAGTTAAAAAAGGCAAAATATAATTTCTAATGGACCATCCATGCCTTATGCGACTGTTAAAAAGCAGCCTTATGGCTTCCTGTTTGTTTTTGGTCATGTTTTGAAGACCCCTCCTTAGCTATCACTTTCTTTTACTCCCTCAAATCATGACTTTTCCTATCTTTGACTGCAGTCTTACCTGATCGTTTAATGAAGAACAGTTGAAGGTTCTCTCTGACGATGTAACCATTGTTAAAATTTGATGGATAGCTTTTTCTTTAGACTACAACCACAAGCACAAAATGTTGTTTTGCTTACAGTAGCCATAGCGTTGTGACCATTTGAATCTGTATCATGTGCTGGTCTTTGTTCAGTATTTTACTATGTGTTATAAGCTGCTGGTAGTCTTTCCTTTTATTTAATTAGATGGGTGGAAAAATGAACACGGGGATTATGTCAAGATGCAACATGGGGTAGAGCGTTTTATCCAACAAGACCAGTATCGAAACTAAAGAGTGCCTTTAACCAGAGTGTGGCATGAAGCTCTCATGAAGCTCTCTAAAGATTATGTAATGAGCAACCACATGTGGCTTCCTGGTACTGAACTATCTCATCTAGCCCTTACGTTCATCTTTGATTTAGCAGCAAAAGGAAAAGTGAAAATATCTAACTTCAGATGCATGGCAAAGTGGCTATGGAATACCTTAACATCTCAGCTTTGATAGAGTTGATATATGATACCATATATCCAAAATCCCCATGAAGGCCTCGGTATACCAGCAGTAATCTATTCACTAGGCAGAATGAATAAGGACCAGTTAGAAGAATTATTTTACTGAAATGTAAACCTGAAAGTTGTGTAAAACTACTCTTAAATTGGTTGCAAGTCATTTAACATGAAGAAACAATGTCATTTGTTGTGTTTCGCACCGTTTTCTGCACTGACCAGAGAGACACGTTTCCTTTTTCTGCACATTTTGAGTTGATGGAGGCTTCAAAACGAGGAGAATTGATAGTGGAATGACCCACAGGAATGAGTGGTCTTTTCCTGCGGGGAAGAATGAAAATATGGAGTGTGTGTATGTTAATTGTTGTCTTTAACATCTTGGTTAATTGCCTTACTCTGGCTGTGTCAGCTCAAGGCTGTGCTTGTTTCCAAGTGCAATCCAGGGGAATAGGTTTTAGATTTTAAACTTTGAGACCTAAATAAGGGAGCTGGCAGGTCAGTACAGTACAGGAAATTCTTCTGATGTTTCATGCTGTCCTACTCTGAATTCTGGCACTGCATTTTTATCCTGTTAACCAAAGGAAAGAAATTACGTGTGTAAATAATAGTCAGTATTTGATATTGCATTCTCCTTGGTTTTGCTTGTAAAGTTTAGGAGGGAACTGTGATATTCCCTGAGCTAATAACAGATTGTAAAAGAACATCTGCACATCTTTTCTCCATGTGCCCTATTTTTTTAATTGCAACAGATTTACATAGAAAGAGTATGGTACATCATAACTAGGCAATTATCTGTTCTTCATCACTTAGTTATGGTTCTGGTAATTGATCATTTAAGACATAAGATAGTCTAACACTAGGAGAATTTGAAACTGTTCAAAAAAGATCAACAAATTAATATTGTTGTGTGATATTTGCATAATTGGCTGCAATTATTTAATGTTTAATTGGGTTGATCAAATGAGATTCAGCCTTTCACATGCTTATGTTTTACAAACACTGGTACTTTAAAATGATAATAGTGAAATCTAATTTTCATATGTTCTTTCTTCTCCCCTTCATTCTTTTGATTATTATTTTCAGTATTGAGCATGTCCTTAATTTTCAGTTTGGTTAGCATGATTCATGCCTAGGAAAAAAGTCCTTCAAATAAGAGAGTTTTCATGAAACTGGCATTTCATACAAGCTGTGCTGGTGCCAAGAGTTACAGCTTCAGCAACTGGCATTAACCAGATCGTTAACTGCAGTGAGGGCAAATTTGCTGAGAATTTACAGGGACAGACCCAGGTAAGGATGCTAATAAAGGTTCCTAGGGTAGATAATCTGTTCAGTCCACAGCAGTGCAAAGCAAACATGGTTTTTCTAGGGTGTAGAAGGGAAGTCTGGTAAGACAAAAGCAAGGTAGTGAGATCTCTCTGCCCAGCCACTGTTTACGCCTGTTCAACTATCTCAAGCCAAAAAGCAGTTATTCATCACTCCTCCTCTTTGTACATAACCTCTTGTTTGGGTTTGCCTAATTCAACATAGAGATGTCATAGACCCTTTCCTGTATACTTACTTTGAATTTTTATTTATATATATATAATATATATATTATATATTATATAATATATAAAATACCATTTTATATTATTTATCCTCAGGCATGAAGAATGGTAATTTGGAAAAATGTGATACTTGAAAGTCATTTGGAGTGCAAGTTACTTGAAATGTCTAATACATGGTCTTCCAAGAGGTAGACAGAAAAACAGCCAGGACTGATCTCAGAGCTGCTTAATTAGAGGAGGAGCCCTCTTGAATTCAATGGCCTCTCCAAAACAATCTGCATAATCCCAGCAGATTTCTGAGGGTGAGCTGTCTGTTCACTGTGCCTTGCTATGGAATAGAGTACGAAAATGCACGGAGATAGTGGCACAGGCTGGCAGACTATGGTACATTGTCACTCTCTGCATGGCGTCCACCCTGCTGAGGGTAGATTTTAATGTTCTAGTGGCAGACTCATATCCTGAGAGGTGGCAGCTGTGAATGATGGCTGAGCGTGTCCTGAGATAGCTGTTCTTTGTTGTCTTTCCCTTTCACACAGACTTGCAGCCCTTTTCCCCCAGCCTTCTATCATTGTCTCGTATCTAGAAGTGGTTATTTAAGCAAATTTGCATTCTGTTTGCTTTTAGTAGTAGTGACAATTGAAAAAAAAAAGAAAAAAAGGGTCGTTTTCTCATATTCCAGGTGTTGAGGGATTAGAATTGTGCTTTACCACCTAAACATGTAATCCCTGAACAGACTGCCACTGACTTTGTGACCCTGGACAAGTTTTCTAAACTCTTTGAGAGTGCAGAGTAGTAGTACTACCACTTACCACTTCTAGCTCTAATCCAAACTTTTGCATAAAAACTTACTTTATTACAGATCAAATAAGATTTCCAGAGAAAGCTTTTTAAGCAACCAGAAAGATGCTATGTAAAGTCCAGTATTTCAAGGATTACATTAGAATAGAACTAACTTGATTGTGGAAAGAAAAACGTTTCTTAAATGAGAAATACATTCAAGGTTTGCTGCATAAACCCCTAAATGTGTAACATGTAGTTCAGAATATAAAGATTAGCATACAGAAAGATCTTCACAAGAGAATTTGCCTCAAACAGGGATATCCTATTAAAGAGTGATGCTTGAAGGAATCATTGCACTTCTCAATGTAAAGTTATTAGCATGGGACTATTTTAGAGTTGCACTTGGTCATGTAGCACTGAGACAGACTTCTATATCAGTCTTGACCAAAAATTTGCCGAACTGCAATACTTAACCAATTTGGAAGTGTGAAAGACCTGTGTTTTACTGTATTTTGTCTCTGTCCTCAAGATTTGGAAAAATAATTCATAGGTCCTAAATCACTTAAGCTAAGAAACTTCGTAATAAGTTACTTGTGTTTTTAGCCATAGCAGCAAAAGAGAATACTGGCATTGGATTGGTGAAAATACTATTGTAGCAGTCCTGCTGTCCATGCCTTGCTTTGAGCCTGATGCTTATTAGGAAATCCAGGATATTTTCTCTGACTGTGCAAAATCTGAGTGCCATCTATAGTACACTTGGCAAATATATCCTCAGCCCCATAAACAATACTAACTTGGCCATTATCTTGAGCTAGAACAGTCAGGTGCATTAGGACTTAGCAGTTGAGGAACAATACTGAATTAGAATAGTAAATAGATTTGAAATAAATATAGTAGTCAATAGATTTGGAATTAAGTTTTGGAATTAGTAGTTCAGGTAAACAGAAGTCACATTAATCACACTAGTAGGGTTAACCACACCTAAATATACTAAAAATAATGGTAATTGTATTCACCAGTAGTAACAGCATGGCTCTAATGGAACATGAATTTATACTCGTCACTTATCTTAAAACTTAATTTATTGTTTCTGATTTTTACCGCAATCATGCATTTTCATGCCATGCTTTAAAAAAAAATCTCTTAAATTTCATGTTCATGGGAAGATCTTAAGGAGGATTTAAGACCTTGATACCGAATTTCTAAAATATATGCTGGGTAAAGTTAAGGTAGAGCCAGAGAAGACAATTTTGTGGAAGTGTTTGACTACAGTGTTCAAATGGTTTACCAACACTGGCCATTTTTGGTTTTTACTAAAGAGGTATGCAGGGAATAGAAGATAAAATAAGCTTATTGCTTGTTTTTCTAAGCAAGAGTTGGGGAAGTTTCTAAGAGCTGGTTCTCTTAATAACACTAACTCTTCATAATTCTCGATTCTGTCAGGCTTAGAGCAGTCATTTCAGGGGGAGATGGAGGAGCTCAAAAGCTTATCTCAGGCGGAACTGTCTTGCAGAAACAGATTTTCTTTCATTTTATGATCAAAGTGATCAAGGTATGAACATGGAATCTTTTATTTGCACCTTTTTATAAAAATTTTGGTTTTCATTTTAGAATTCTGATACAGTGTTGCCCAACTATTATCTTACACTATTATATTTCAGTAGCTTATAGGAAGAAAAGCAAACATTCTTATTCTTTATGTAATCACCTTCTTTCTGTATGCCAAATCCCCTGTTCACTGTGATTTGGTCACCACTAGAATCGTGACCACTTTGGGTGAAATAATAAATTTTTTTTCTGTACTGCACCCTACTTGTACTTTTAAGAAGTCCTAAGTGCTTGCAGCAAAGGCCAGAGCAGTAAGTGAAAAGTATGCTGTGTCCAGAACAGGCATGCCAGGAGCAAGAGTAAAAATACCCATCAGGTCAGGGAGGGCAGGAGGTCAGAAGAGCTTCATTGCTATTCTTGTTTAGTCCAACTGAGAGACTAGTCAGGTACACCAAAAGTCTAGCAGGATCAGAGACTGGTGTTGATATCTAAGAATGCTCTTACTCAGTTGCTTAAATACATTTGTGCCTACATTTTCATGACCTGGGGCCCATATCTTAACTGAAACCTGCTTTTACATGTTGTAAAACAGTGAAGTATTTGCTCAAAACAGAGAGGTGATTCTCCATATCATCTCACAGGTCAGTGATGTATTCTCTTCCCATAATTTGTATTAAGCCCAGTGGTTGACTAGAACTGCAAGCAGGAGACAAACACATCATTAACACTATTTTATAGTCAAGGATGTTCACAAAGAGTGGGTCTCTTCCCTCCCTCTAGCGGGGAGATGGCTTGGACTCAGCTTGGCCACTGAGTGACAAAATGTGAAAGGTTCTTTGCCATAATGGAGACAAGTAAGAGTTTTATCTGAAGCTATTTATGAACAGTTTCTGTTGAGGCAGAAATTTGGAAAGCCAGAAGTCCCGAACTACTTAACCTTTGAGGCATTTAGAAGGGTGCAGTAGTAATTACTGAAATCGTAGCACATAAGCAGTGGGAAATTAGCAACTTAGAGAGGGAGAAGTAAACACCTCTGAAGGGTCTCTGTTTTCTCAAATGTTGAAAGTTAACTGGGTATTTTACAAGGATCTGAAGAATATAAAAGCAGTAAAGGACAGATGTGTGAAAAAGTACTGGATAAACTAAAGGAAACTCTACCTCATTCTTCTCTAAAGGTTTTGTAGAAGCACAATAAAGAGCTCCTAATGGCATTGTTACGTACCGACCATCTGGCATGAAAGAAGCACTGTATTTGTATGTCTATAAATCCTGTAAGAACTGTATTTTGCTGGCAGTAGAAACAGTCTATACTATTTGCAGTTTTCCTCATCAAATCTGTAATTACGCAATGTTTCTGTCTCCAATAAAGGAATTTAATTGGCACCTGTTTGTGGCACGTTGTGAAATCATCAGTTGAGCACAGCTAACTAAGCGTAATTATCCCATAGGTGGGAGCTGCTATGAAATAAATTCTTGAAGGCTGGATTAAAAGAAAAAAAAGAATCCCTGAATGAAGTGTGGCATGTAAGAACAGCAGAGCAAGACTCAAGTGGCAGACATGCACCTACCCTGCCAAGCCTGGAGGCTGAGCCAGTTGTCTCACTTACAGTGAAATGCTGGACAAATTAAGCAGCAGAAGTACCTACCTGCTAACCGTGTAGGCATGAAACAGTTTTTAATATGCCAGGACTGTGTAGCAGTGATTGAATGCAGCTCCCATTCTAAGGCTTTGGGGATGGTGAAGTCAAGGGAGAGAATGCCAGAAAACAGCTTTATACTTGGAGCACTTACTTCACAGGGCATTTTTGAACAGTCATTACTCCAAAGTGTGTCAACCAGTGTGAAGCCTTTTGAAGATGGAAAGTACTGAAAGTGAGTGTCATTAAAATCTTGACGTTTGCCATGTGTGGTGGTGGTATTTACCAAAAAAATTGACGTATTCCCCCTTTCCCAGTGCAGGGAATACTGTGATTAAAGGCAATACTGATCCATGCTGTGGTAAAGTAAATATCAGGGTACATTTTCCACCTGGTTTGGTTCTCAGTGACTTCAGAGAAAGCTGGCATGGATACAGGACACTTTAAAGAAGCTGTAGATAGGTAAGTACTAAGAATTATTAATTACTGCTAGGAGAATGAACCTAACATGTCAGAATCCGACTTTATTCCTGTGTTTTGGCTGCTGCCCCTTTCATCCTAAGGGAACCTTTCTTAACTGTAACTCCAGCTTTCAAAACTCACTTATCCCACGAAGTAGTAAATTGAGGACTGATCATACAAGGTGCTGAGTGGGCTTCACAGACAGACCTGTGCCTTTTAGCAAAATTCTAAAAGACTCTTTGTTTTTCCTCCTATTTGAAACATGTCAGTTGCCGGCAATAGCTCTGTCCAATAAAGCACTTGCAGTATCACCACAAGCACTGTGTTCTTGGGGCTGGAGAGTACCAATTCTGAGGACTTTGATCCAGGATACAAACTCTTGCTGATGTCACCAAAAAACTCTTGAACTCTTACAAACTACAGTTGATGTCACCAAAAAATCCCAAACCCACAGTTTTAAAATAATACAGTTAGAGGGCAAAGCAGAAAGAAAATAACCTGCACTGTGCTCATATAAAGAGGGCATGAAAACAAATTTGGGGATTCCAATATAGGCAGTTAATATTAGAATCAGAAATGCCACTTTTGTGAGCATATCAACATAAGTGCTGAATTTAAGCTTTTCTTCTCCCTTTAATCTTAGTGTTGTAATACTGTGGCATCACAGTGTTGATTTTAACAGCTGCTAAAGACTTAGTCTGTCGGTCAAGAAGAGCAAAATTTTCTGTAGTAGCACCTTTGTTGTTCTGGATGCTTCTCCAATGATGAACTTGTAAAAGAAAATACAAGAATGTGTAAGGTGTACTCTCCCCCAAGGGAATGATTTTTGATGCCAGGTAAGAGAATGTTTGTCCTGCTTCACCCACAGGTGATACTATATTGTATCCATAAAATTTTTGGATTTTAAGTACTGAGCATTCAAGGAAATTGTTCTTCTGAAATTATTTCTGAACAACCTCTGTTTATTAACACTTCTTTTGCACATGGCGTAATTCTTTCAGAAGGTTCAACTTTGGTTTATTTAAGCATTTAGTGGTATTTAGACAATTAGCTTTGATGGTGGTGTAAGTTAACCTTTTTTTTTAAAAGAGTGATGTAAAGAAAACTCATACACAAAGCATCCTAACCAAACTGAGTATTTGTGAGATAAATAGATAAATACCTTACTCTAAAGGAGAAACACACCAAAAAAGTATTTAAAATGGGTGAGTTCAAACCACAGACTGTACAGTGTGCCCTCGCTTTAAATTTCAACACTATGTAAGTAATGTAATATATTAAGTTGTCTTCTTATTTAGTTAACAGTTGTCTAAGGCACATGTGCATATGCATAGCCTTTAAAAAAAAAGGCTGATTAAGTTGATACTGATTTTCTCTGTGGGATGTTTGAAGTGGCATTTTGTAAATGCTCAGGAGCAGACCAGCCATCCCCAGTACACAGCAAGTGTTCAGGGAACCCTCAGGGTCTACCCAAAGGCAGATGTAGGCAAAGCCCTGCTCTAGATGGGGCCTGTGCAGGTGAAGCTGCAGCATGATCTGGAATTGGGTGCTTTGCAGGATTGTTATGTGTGAGGGAATTGATTTTATATCTGTCCTTCATAGATGTATACATTAAATACGTGCTGGGAGGCTGCCACTACCAGAGACACCATCCCCTGTAAAACAGCCAGGACAGTTCTGATGCTCATTTTGGCAGGGATGAAATTCATCTTATGTACCCCGCCACAGTCTGAAAACTGACTGTGACCTAGCTGCCTTTTAGGTGACATTTACATAGCTCATCACCAGGCAGAGCCAGTGGAAATGCCCGTTTCAGCAGAGACTTCAGCTGGTGTTAGCTCAGAACCTAACATGAGGTGACTTTTGTGCTCTGAGAGTCATCAAGGGAATGGCTCCACTGGTTTCCAGCTGCCCTATCCCCAGCCTCCCCTTTGTGGCACTGCAGCAGGTACAGGGTGACCCCATCCCTGCCTGGCCCCAGAAAGGCAAAAGCACACGCCCAGGTGCCATTCACAGGAGGAGCAGGGCTGCTCTCTTACCCACAGCAGCATCTGTGAGGAACTGAAGCCACTTGAGAAGTCACCCCATGTGAAATGTGGGGATTTGAGTATCTCCCAGGTGCTAGCCACTTTTATTATGGCTCTCAAACTTTTATGCACCAGGCCTTGCTTAAGTCATTGCTGAATTCTGGGTTAATTTTTTTTTAACCTTCCTTTAGCTCATACAAGCCTTGTGCCTGAGTGAAGTCTGTAATACTTGCTTCACTGTGAAGTCCCAGGTTGGAAAGAATCTTCTGAAGATTTTGTATCCTCATTGTGAGGGCATGTCTGAAAACTGACTAGAGCGAAGACAGTGGAAAATATGCCCATCTATTTAGGAAATCTTAGTGCTTTAAAATTTGCAGAAAAATGTCACAGATCATTGTCCTGATCACTGTCCTAGGATTTCTTACCTCTAGGGATGGAGTTCTGACTATCCTATCGATCTGGATCTTACCAGCTACGAATCACATTGCTTTTAAATGCTTATAAACTTCATATCATTCCCATCCTCCACTGCAGAATCTATCCTTACTTGTATCATGCAAAGAACAGTAAATCTGGGAGGTTTGTCAATTGTTTGTATTCCTGTTTTGAAAATGCAATCCCACAAATACCAACCTCTAAGCATAACTCATAGCACGGGTACCCTTTGCTACTCCCTCCTTTTGCAGGTGCAACGTTTTGATGGCTCTTGTGGAAAAAACAATTGAGCCTGATCTAAGTTCAAGGTTAGAAATCCTCCCTAATCCCAGCTGCCAATTACTCTTCCATGGGGAGGTTCTCCCTTTGGAGGAGTGGGTCAGTCACTCAGCAGTGGGGACAGATCCCACCTGTCCTCACTTTGTTACAATCAAAGGGTTGACTCTGCTGTCAGGTGGCAACAATCACCACACAGTTCCTCTTGCAAAGTCATTACTTGGCTTGTGAAGCTGAGACAAGGATTCATTGTCCAACACACATTGCCTTGCTAAGAGAAATGTCATTTCCCTTTGCTCTATTTTGGTGTTTCCATCATCGGTGCCTGTGTTAGGCTGGGAAGAACCAGTTGCTGCTGTCAGGTGAGTCACTAATCCAAAGCTCTTCAGATTTCTCCATGGCTGTGCCAAGGACGTCTCAGACTGCTGAGTTTGTAGGCTCTGTGTGTGCTAAGGTGGGAGCCACGACACTTGGTGTTGTGCGTGTTTTTCTGAAGGAGCAAAGAAACGCGGTTTTGGGAATGGAGGCTTTGCTTGAGTGGCACACTGCAAGAATTCTGATTGAGGAACCTCTGCCTTTTGCTCTCCGGTCCCATCACATTCCTGAAATAAGGCTTCTTTTTAACAAATAAACCAGCTGAAGACATAGTATTACCTAACTTGATTGCCTGTATTTTTGGTGTCATGGAAGGAATCCGGTGAGACCCCAAATGTTGCACTTTTCACTTGTGCAGTGTGACTTCCCAAAGAGGCAAAGCACAATTTATATATTTATTTTTTTTTTACTTCAGGGAAGCCAGACTGCAATCTGCCAGCCTGGGCGGAAGCTTACTTACCAATATGTGCTTGAAAGCCTTGTAACTGAGACTGGTATTATGCATATGGACCATAACCAATCAGCACGTTTTTAGGTCAGATGGCTGTCTGTTTTTGAGAGAAAAATGTTATAGAGCTCCTACCTTGCAATTTTTTGCATCTAGTAGGGAGAATCTCAGAGCTTGATTGTACCTCTTAGCTCTTTAGCTCTCAAAGCCCCTTGGAAGGATTCCCTTACACTGGTATATACAAGCGGCACAGAGGTAGACTCCTTATTCCACATTGCATTCACATTTCAACAACAAAAAAATATTCAGCATCTGTACTATTTCCCCATTTTCGCTTATATTTAATAGTGACAAGTTTCTTAGTCTTCTCTTAACTTCAACTCAGAAGTTAAGAGATGTCAATAAGGCAAAATTTCAGCCTGACAAAAGGGAAATTCCCCCAGTTTTACAGGATAAGATCACATTAAAACCCCAACTTTATTTTCTGAACATGTGCATATCTCTGCCAAGCCTCACAGCCTCTTTGTGGCAACTTTTTCCCGGAAAGAGAACGCATGAACAAGGCTTTATTATCTGTTACTGCAATTTAAGCAGCATGAAGGAGAGCCAATGTTTGATTCAGAGAAACTCTCATCAAATTATAGATGAAGTTCTGGGCAAAATTCATCTGCTGTAGAGTTGTTTAACGTGTGTTTTTCTCTGATAAAATAGATATCATCAGGAAAAATAATTTTGTGTTTTTGTAGAGCAGGTAGCCAGAAAGTCTTATGGGTTTCATTTTAAAAAATGAAAAGTAATTTTTCAGGGAAAAAAGAAAATTATGGCCCACAGATCATCAGTAATCAACCAAGAATATTTTAATAGTTACTGTTTCATTCAGTCATAAGATGATAAGTTGGAGATCTTTCACAGGAAAACTGAAAATCAAACTGCAATTGCAGTAAATTGAAAAAACCAGGATGGCTTGTAATGATTTATGTTTAAAAGACACTGCTTCTCTTGGTGTGCATAATATGCACTTCTCTGCAGAGTGTAATGTAAGTTTATCAGATAAGTGATTTTCTTCAGGGAAAAATTATAAGCAATCTGGAAAGGAAGAAGAGATTAGCAGTTATCCTTGATCAGATCCTTTCTGTGCCTTTGAGCAAGACCGGTAACCCTCCTAGCTCCTATTTTCCAGCTGTAAATTGGGGATAATAGCTCCCTGGAAACAGAGTGAGTCCTGTGAGGGTAAATGCATGACAGGCTGTATGATCAATGAGCAATGGAGGACCATATGGACCTGAAGACAGATTCCACCATGGCTGCCTTCTCCACATTAATTTGTAATAGCAGGCTTATTCTTTCAATTAAACCCTACAATCACATTTCTGCCAAGTTCGGTGTTGCTTCCAGTCTCAGTAAAACTTCACAAGCCTGGAACATTGCCTACAGCTGACAGAGGCATTTAAATGCAAGAAAACTCAAGCTTATACATGGCCAAACCTTCTATAATTCCAGGCCTTGTCAGCCTACAGTATGGATTCCGGTTTAAACAAATAAACACCCAGCTCATTTTCACCTAACCTTGGAAGAGTTTGTATTGCCTAAACGTTCCACTTTGAATCCCAGGTGATATCTTCTGGGATTATGAGTGTTCAGAAGCAAATTAATTATACCAACATCAGGCATCTGGGCACAGTGTTTTTGCATAAGAGTGTCTGGCCAATTTAAGCTCCTCTCCTTTGTGCATGGGGACCAAACACAACTTGAACCTCAGGGGAGGAAGCAAGTTGCAAGAAGGACTTTGGAGTCTGTTCCAGAAAGTCAGGTTTCTGTGCCTGCATGTTTAGTGGCCATAATTTTTGCATATGCAGTTTTCTTAATTGAGGACCAGCTGTTTTGCAAATACAAAGTACTTTTATGTGACTAACCAGCATCGTGTAAATGAATCCACGCAGGTGAGACTTGAAGCATTTACTGTGTTTAGCTTTGTGATCTTGACCCAAGCCCACACAACCGGGAAGGCCCACAGCCATCTGTGGAAAAAACAACACCAGTTATTGCTTTAGAGAGAAAAAAATGGTCTCGAGCTGCAGTTCAGTGACTTACCCAAAAACTTTCAGCTCCAAAACTGCCTGGCTGCATGTGCAGCTCGTAACTGCAAGAGCCCTTTGGTGTCTCTGTGTGTTAGTGAAGAATTGGGCATTGTGGCCCCTTGCCTGGTCAGGTGAGGATGTGGTCAGGCTGGCTCTGCTCTCTGTGCCTGCAGGAGAGTCCCCTGCACAAGGAGGTTATTCTGCAGCTGCCTTCCTGCTCCCTTCTGTGTCCCCACAAGCATTTAACTGACCAGATAATCCTGGGGCGTACAAGATGTGGGAAAGTGGCTGAGACACACAGAGTAAGACCCATGTTTGGCCTCTTCCTTCCTGCTCCTCACAAGTGAGCTATTTTTGCTGCTGGAACACACGCTGTAGTGATGGTTTGAAAGAAAAAGGAAAAAAATAAAAAAAGAACCAAAAAGGTTCTTCTGTGACCTCCACCGCAGAAGTAAGAGCTGGCATCTGCCCTGGAGCCACCGCAGTCAGTATCTATTACATTCATGTCTCTATCTTGTTCCTGCTTTTGCTTTTCCAGGTTAATGTGATTTTCAAATGCCTGAACTGCAGGAACATTTGTTCCCTGATAAAATACTGAACTCCCAACTTTTCTTCATTTAGCTTGCACCTAAAACCTGCCTTGTCTCCAGCAATCAGGTTGTGACCTCTCTGATTTCCACAGGCAGAATGACTCTAGGTTGTTTATCACACTTCTGGCTTTCTAAGCAAATTATTCTTATAAGTTGGCATGCCTGATTGGCTCTTTCTTCTTACCTGAAGAAAGACATCCATTGAGGGATATGTGGAGTTTCTCCCCTCCCCTAGAAATTGTAGGGAATGCAAGAAGTGTTGTTTTCCACGCACAGAAGAAAAACAAAATAACCTTGCATATTTTCACTTCACAACAGCTCCCTCTGCGTAAACATAACACCGCAAAGAGAACAGTAAAGCTTCTGTGAGGAAGCAATGGGTTTTTAGACCTGCTGTACGTAATGAACCTCCAGCCCTGCTTACAGCCTGAGTGTGACACGCTGTGCCCTTAGCCTGTGCCTGGGGGCATTTCAACCGTGCAGACAGACGGCTGCAGATCTGCCAGCGAGGCTGCCTTTGGTTTTCTTACAGTAAAACCATACCTGGCCACAGCCCCGCACAGGAAAAATTGTACAAGGAAAAGCACTATTTTTTCGCTAGAACAACGGAGTCATTTGGGGCTTCGGTTGGCACAGCTATGCTGGGGAAATCACAATTCACCATGCTCCTAGCTGGCATTGCTGTTAGCAGAAGTTTGGAACGGAGTCCTAGTCTCACAGGACTCTCATAGCTCAGGAAGAACAGATTGCCTTTAAACTTACTGATCCCAGGCAACTCAGGTCTTTGGTGTTTTCTTGACAGCCCTGGGAGCTTGTGTGAGCTAGAACAGGCTTTGCAGAGCTTTTGTAATGTACCGTGATTTGTTTTAAACTAGAATATCCTTCCTTCATCCGTAATGGCTTCTACCACATTGCATTTTGGAGCAAATTGGAGTACCTTTCCAGAAGGTAATTTGTAACCATTTTTGATTTAACCCACAACCACTTATTTATCTGATAGGAGAAATTTGCTGATAGGTTGGGAAATTGGATTTTATTCTGGTTACCTTCCCAGCTTTAAATGTGGTACAGGAAAAGAAATAGGTCAACCCTCCAAACAAAAAAATATCCTCTCTTTCCCCTGCCATCCAGCACCCTGTCCTCTTTAAAAAAAAAAAAAAAAAAAAAAAGGGGACAAAATCAAATACGGAGAACAGAGAGTGTATTTCAACATGAAACTTTCTATGTCAGTCCTGCCAAGAAACACAACACTATTAATTAATTTTGTACTTATTTAAAAGCTTTAGTGCTATGTTTCTTCCAAGCCAAACAAAAACCGAAATAAAATTCCTCTTATGCTGAAATAATGTACAAAGGGGAGCATTTGGGACAGTCTACCTAAGAGCAGACCGCAACCATCATCATCTTAATCCCATGAGTGCTACCTTGTAAGTTTATTTTCTTACACCACATTCTCTATTTTTCCATTTCTACTCCCCAGATCATTACCAGCAGTATTCAGATTCATAACAAAGTAATTTTTAATTCTTTGAATTTCAGCCAAATTCAGCCTTTCTGATGGTCTGTTTGGTGACATTCTCCTGGTGGGAGGATGCCCTGGGCAGACACGGGGCAAGGTTGCTGCTCCTGGAGCCTCCGTGCTTGTCTTCCAGAGAGCTGAAGGATTGGCCAAGTGTCTTTGTAATGTTGCACCCACCGTGTATCAGAGCTGAGTCCGTGTGGAGATGTCCTGCCAGGAGCACACTCCTCTGCTTCAGTGCCTCTTCATCTCACTGGCGATCCTGCCCAAGGACCACCACTCTTTCCTTCAGTAGAAGTAGCAGCCACTAACAGATTTGGACAAGTTTTCCACCACAGCCTCTCTTGCTTTGTCCTCTGTATTGCTCTCAATTAGACTTGGCCCCTGGATGGGTGAGATCTGGTCCATAACAAAGTTTTTCTCATACCTTCTCTCCTCCTGGCAATGCTGACAGGACAACCTGATTGCTGCCACTGCTGCAAGGCTCTGGGAGGTGGGAAAGAGATGGGGATAGAGCAAAGTCAAAGCTTTGGAACAGGCTCAGCCTCAGGGCCATGTGAACCAGGCCATGTTCTCCTAACTCATATTGGGACATGAAAATGGTCTCCTACCTTCTGGGCAGCAGTGGGTAATTACCTGGGCTACAGTACAGTAAGCTGAGGGAATGGAAGAGTCTCAAGGAGAACACACCCGAATTTGAATTATTTAATTCTTATTTTGATTCCTCGTTCACCTTTCTGTTACTTAGTGAGGAAAAACAGTTTTTATTCATTTGCAAAAAGCAAAGAGCCATTAGCATGCTGATTATACAGTTTAAGTTGACTTTTTTAGAACCAGTAGTAAAGCCTAACCTAAAATCATGAGCTAGGTCTTAGAACCCTTCAGAACAGCCTTAAAACTCATAAGGATATTTTGCAAAATAAACAAACGTCTCTCTTTCTTGGCTTATCAGTTTTTAAGCTGCCTGATACACGTATTCCACCTTTCCTCTTCATCATATGTGCTAGAAAATAATGTTTAAAAATAATTTTGTCCTTTCTACAGCATGTAGAGCTTTAGAAAAAAAGGTACCAGGTATTATGGAGCTTGCAACAAGCACAGACATCTGTTTACACTGTATCAGATATACTTTTTTCTAACAGTTTGAAGATGTCCCAACTTTATGGCTGCAGACACTTCCAAGTGGTGTTGCTCATCTTTTTTTTTTTTTTTGTCATCTTTAACCTCTCCTTTTCTCCGGAATCTTAGCAGCCATATCTATTGGAAACATCACAGAGTCAGAGAACATGCTCCTGGTCTTTGGAGCTTGAGTATAGCAGCACTTTGGTTTAGTGTTTTCAGATCTCTAACCATCAGTCTTCCTAACTTTGTCCTCACTACAAAGTCCTTGCAGTTTTGTGGAAAAGATTGCAATAGTTGCTTAAAGTGAGAAGCAGAGATTAACAGCATCATCACCTGGAGCTAACAATTAGCACGACTTCAGATATATTCAAAAGTCATATATGGGACTCTGAAAAGATATACAGCTTTTGCTTCTGTCATGGAAATTTACCCACCCTACACTCTTGATAGTATTTTCAGAGTTTTGTCTTATTAGGCATATGGATTTGTAAATTATTTTATCCCATACAGGGAAAAGTCCCATGACCTTTGACAAGAAAATAACCTTCAGCTTCACATTATTGTCTCCTTAGCGAGTCCTCTTCCCACCAGTGGCAATGCTGACCACTACGCTCTTCCTCAGGTTCTTGGAGTGCCCCTTGGCTGCAGATGCGTGGGGGAAGAGGCTTGCCTTGGAGAATACTCACTTCTTTCACATCACTTGCTCGCAGTTGTAAAGGGGCTACAGCCAAAGGCTTGGGACTACAAACTGTGTAGAGACCAGCTTTATAGATTGCCTGTGTTAGATATAAATACCAGAGAGAGATTAATGCTGTAATATTTCAGGAGAAAATTAATTACAAAATTATAGAAATATTCCAGGAAAGCTGGTTCTCACAGTATTTCCAGGTTGAAGAAATTAGCTAGGGATACATCCCGAACTTACAGATGCATTTTCTGGAAAACTGCAACACTTTAACCATCTATTCAAAGCAGAATTGTTTCTGGCGGCCGTGGGGATGCTGCACTGGATTGCAGGAATCCTGTAGCCAAGGCTCCCTTTGGAAAAGGGCTGTTGTCGCATTCTTACCAAAGCATCCTTTTATTAGTTAGCAATAGATGGCGCTCAGTTTCCACCTGTCCGACGCCGTCAGGCAGAAAATGTATTTGAAGTAATTAGGGCTGCGAGATAACACTTAAAAGGGTTACTGCTGAAGTTGATGAAAGTGTGTGGGCATGGAGAGGCAGGAGCGCCAAGATGCTTCACCAGCTGGAGAAGTCTTAGGTGAGATAGTCTGGCTGCCAGAACAGGCTGCCAAGATAGTCAGAGGGAAGGAGCCAGGAACTGGAGAACGATTTGCAAATTCTTGAGAACAGCTATCGCGATCCCCGAGCTGGCTGGGTCAGGTAATGCCTGTCATTATCAACGACTGAGGATCCCAGGCCAGACGTGTTAAAATTCCGCTTGGGATTCTCAGTCTAGTTGGTGGTTTGTCACAAACTCCCCTCGTCCTGGGATTAACCCCTTCCCCAGCTCAGGGGATGTCACTTGGAGTGAGGCTGGGCTGGCAGAAGCAGAGAGAAGGGCTTCAGCAACTTTCCGACAGTCCTGCTGGCTTGTCACCTCACAGCTCTTGGCATTTACAGGTGTGGGGGGCAGGCACAGCCATTTTCCACATGAAGCAGAAGGGCAGGGAATAGGCTTCCCTGCAGAATTTTGTGCTCATTTTGGTGGCGCAGAGCTTGCAGTTTTCGTTGCACCGTCTCTTTCTTTTGTGTGATAGCTCGGCAGCCCGAGGGTGACAGGTACAGGTGAGGAAAAGGACGGGAACAGCTTATTGCAATAGCTAATCTCTCTTGTGCATGCTGAGGAAATCATATTCATGAGAGGAGGGGTTGTCCTGCTGGGAGGCAGAGCACAGCTGGTGCCATATGGCCTTCCCTTTCCTTCTCCGATAGCTATCCTCACCTGGCCACACTGAGCAGCTGCCTGCAGCCCCCTCATGGATTCCTTAATGCTGTGCAGTCTGCCCTCACACAGGATCATGCCCCAGATCCCTGCTTTTTAAGGTACAGAGATGCAGTTACTTAGAAAGGTGTGGAGTGTGTTTGCCGTGATTAGTTTGGGGTGTGCATCGCATGCTAGGCACTTGTGGGTACCAGTAGCCCTCAAACACTTTGCCAAAATAGGATATATCATGAAAAAAACCACTGACAAACGAGTTTTTTAAACAGCTTCACACACACAGGCACACCTAAACATACCTTGCAGAGCTCTCTTTTTTGCCATCATGGAAAAAATCTCTTTCTGCATTTCCCAGAGGGCTTCTCCCCAGAGCTGTTTTGCATAATGGAGTGAGCTAAGTCAGTGTTTTGTGGATGATGGCTGCACAGTGCACACCTTGCAGTACACTGGCATCTCTATTAGGTGGGCAGGAGCTGGCGCTGCAGGAGCCAGCACAAGTAAGGTTGTGCAGAAAGAAAAGGAATAGCCCAAAAAATGAAATCCTGACCCAAGATGTGAATGAGGCATGGAAGATACAGAAGCACAGTGTGAAAGCAGGGAATGTGGGCAAATTTTGCTCAGAGACACACCGTTTGAAAATTAAAAGCAAAATGGAAATCTTGTATTAACTTTGCAAAATCATCAAAACTTGTCAGATCTGACCCTGGGCTGCTCATCAGGAAGAACCAGACTGTGACTTGCCTTGTGTGAGGAAAGGCATTCAGGTTTACAAGGCTCATCTGGACTCTCAGTCCATCGTCCTTCAATCCAACTGAATGCTGCAGGGTCTAACAATCCTTCTTCTCAATAATGCCGACTGTTTTGGAATGAGACCGTTCACTAGTTTGGTACCATTAAAGCAAATTTAGTGCTTGAAATGTGTAGCCCCAAAGTTTAAATGTGGAAGCTCTTTTGTCCCTCTCCTTACCACGTCCTTTGACAGTGCCTTTCACTGAGGAATTCAGTTCTCTCTTTGTGTTTCTCTAGTAGAACTCATCTTTACAATGGTGGTGTGAAAATGATTGCTTGCACCTCTTTTCAAAGATCTAATCAGAGGTGGTGTTATTATTATTATTATTATTATTATTATTACTACTACTACTGCAATTACTACTACTACTGCTGCTGTAATGGTATCTCTCTGCAGTACTTTGCAAAAGAAAATACTGCCGTAGATTGAAGTTAAAGACAGTTACAGGAGTCCTCCTGCCACCCACCCTCTGTTTCCTACTTGTGCTTGCAAAGCTGTCTTCTAGCAACACTCAGAAAGGGCCGCCTGTCTTTTTTGGCAAAAATTTAAAAGCCCCAATGCCAAAGGCTCTTCGAGGCTCTTCAGGGACAGAGTTTTGTTTATAAAGATACCAGGAAGGCTGTGGTGCTTATCTAAGATGATAAGGCTCGGCTGATGTTAAATGTAGGTCCTTGCTCATCGTTTGGTGTTCTGTGGTTCTGGGAGCTGAGCTGCAGGGTTTGGGAATGCTCCCCTTCGTGCTGGTGGCTCGTGCTGTTCTGAGGGGAGGAAAGGTGGCTGCTGCCACCGAGCAGCGGGGTGCTCCTCTGCTTTTTCATATCATCAGACAAAAGGGGGTACAGACCAGAGATTCAGCCCCATAAATCCGCTGTCATTAAAACCCTGAACGTTAACTGTTGGAAAGTACTCTGAACAAAAAGGCTCTGAAAGAGATATTAAAAAAAAAAAAACAGCCAAAACCACGGAGTTTTCAATTACTGCTAAATGAAGCAATAAATGCACATACAGTCAGTGATGTCTTTTAATTATTAGCCTGAGCTTCTGCCTTATTAGTAATGTACACTGGCTGGTGAGTGCAACAAGCTGCAAGAATCACAAAGGATTCTCTAGTGTTTCCCTTCTTCCAGAAGGTGTTGCTATTATACAGCTCTGCTACAGACTCACAGAGTCGTGTAGAAAGCACGGTGGAATAAAATGTGGTGAGGCTGGATAAAAAATGTAAACCATACTAAGTATATAGAATTCAGTCACAAGGATTTCTATTATGCAGGGAAAAGAGAGCCTTTAGTGTAGTATGTGTCCACAGTATAAATAGTTCAGCAAAATGTAAACACCAAATATTTCCACCAGAGTTCTTTGCAACCTCACATACAGTAGCTCTACTTTTCTTTTTCATTAAGGACTTCTTTTAATAAAGAGGCTTTTGTGGACTGAATTGGGAAAAATAGCAGCCACCTGTAACTTTTTTTTAAACCTAACAGTACATACAGTACATCTATCAAAAGTAGAGGAATTTGAAACCTGCAGACTTTTAAAAGAAGCAAGTTCCACACATGATATAAAACAAATGCCATGTGTGCACCAAGCCAAGCAAATTAACAAAAGGGCAGGGGCACTTCCAATATTGCTTAAATAACTCAGGCTTAATAATGGGCTCTTTTCACACAAGCTCACAAAAGCTAAAATGTGTTTAAGAAGAAAAACATGCATTTTTATTGTATTGTGTGGCAAGGAACCTGATTTTTTTATTATTATTATTATACTTTATTAAAAGCTATTAGCCTAAGCACATGAATTCTCTATGGGCTTTTGGGGGGTGAATGTAGCACCTTGGTGTAGAGCTGTTCTCTGTGGATGAAGGGGAGAGATTGGTTTTCCTGGACCACTATATTCCGCTGGCCTGTCAGAAGTATTGTAGGCATCACAGAAGTCCCCTGAGCATTGCTTTGTTTGCTATCAGTGCTCGGGGAGAAGCCAAGTGTGTGTGGGTGCAGAGAGTGATGCAGTGAGAGTCTGGTTTGCAGAGAGGCAGATCTTGTTCTGTTACTGTGAGAGCCAGGTTGGTGTCTTTGGATGCTCAACAGTTCTGTGTGTCAAACTCTGAAATATTCCCAAAGGTAGCACCCTTAGGTCAGGGCAAGTGTATTCAGTTAAATTATTCTTCAGAGTTAGCAAGTCCCTTATTTTTCACAGCCCCAGATAACTTATAGAGCCCTTAGCACGACCTTTCAGCTTCAGCTCTTGGTGTCTGCTGTGCTTGTGGTGAGCCATGGCGGTGCTATATAGAGGTCTGGAGTCATTAGGGTCTCCTTACAAAGGAAAAAAAGTATTTTTAACGTGATCATGCTTATGTTTTTCAGTTCAGTGGAGAGTGACAAAGAAACAGGACAAAAAAATAACAAAAAGTGACTCAGGCAGGAAATTTAAAATTACATGTTGTTTGATATAAACAGTTCTTTGTATGGAACTTTCGGGCCCCATCTTCATTGGCTTGGAATAAGCAACACAACGTGTCACACTCTGCTTTTCCTGTTAGCCTCTATTTAAACTCCGTTTCCTGTGGCCACATCAACATTAAAATATCTTGAGCATAAAATATTTGCCACCTTGCTGTATAAAAAACAAAGGATCTCCACCAGAGATCCACTAGAGCTGATCCTCTGTCCCCATGATACAGAGCTGTCTCTGACTGCAGCATTTAAAAATCCTTTTGACTCCAGCCCTGTGTGATTGTGTTCAGCCAGAGATTAAATACTGAGATATCGCTGTGCCAGTGCTATTCTTGCCAGGTATCTGGAGCTGTCGGTGGCTTGCTCTGTGTCTCAGGTGTTACTGAGCCTTCTGCACCAACTGCTCAAATGCAATTGGCATTCAAGACATCCCAGAAACTCTCCAGGTGATATTTTGCCAAAGCCAAGGGCCAAAGGTGTGAACGAGAGCCACCTGCACCCACCAGAGACTGTCGCAGTAGGGTAACCTTGAGCAATCAGCTAGGCTTGGTTGTGGTCCCTCTGTGCTTCCACGGTGTCAGCCAAGATTTTCTCCTCTAGTTAAAAGTGCTGTGCAGTCATCAACAAATAACTGCAGTATTCAAGGGGGTTTTTCCCCTTTGGGAAGCACAGAAATATGTCAGGGAAACTGAGATGACCAAGAATCACAAAGTCACACCAAAGATGTGAATAGAAATTAGTTCCCAGCTCCCCTTTTTCCAGCCATGGGGCTTTGTTCTAATTTATTCTTAGTGATCTCCCATTGTCTTGCCATGAAATTAGATATTTTTTTGAGACAGAGGACATCACCTTTCTTTTTGCCTCACTAATGGCTCCCTGTAGGGACATAACGAGTGTCATGAGCATTACTGTTGGGTTGGACTTTCAGCTGTTTGGCTGTGTGATTTCAGTGCACTTGAATTAGAGCCTGCACCTCAATTCAGCTTTGAATGCAATGGTTCAGATGTACATCCAGGTCATTCTGGACCCAACACCTGCCGAGTTATGGCAGTTTGGATGCTGATGCCTGATGCTGTTGCAATTCCTCAATTTTCTGGTCATTTTGGAAAGATGTGTCTCCGTGTACAGGCTACCGTGGCCTTTCCACCTTCTCTGAAGTGCAGCTGTTATGGCTGCTCTCTACTAAAAAAAGACTTCTTTTTATTAAGAATTTTTGATGTACAAATTGCATCATAATATATGTGACGTATATCTGTCAATCTAAATAATTTAGTGTAGTGTATGTGTTTGCATATCAGCCAATGTAACTCAACTGGTAGCGCTGAAGTAGGGCTGAAATTTGGTTGTTTTTTCCACATGTACTTATTTTTATTTCTTATCACTTTTTAAAACAAACAAAAAAATTTTTGTTTTAACTGGGAAATAAGTGTCCCCAGCCTCTCACCGCATTCTTCAATATGGAAAAGAAAAAGAAATTTTTAAAAAGAGGAGGCAGTCCAACAGTTAACAA
The DNA here is from genome assembly GCA_013397895.1 of Origma solitaria. NCBI lineage: Eukaryota > Metazoa > Chordata > Aves > Passeriformes > Acanthizidae > Origma > Origma solitaria. Next base: position 1,042,271 of record VZRL01005557.1, on the reverse strand, counting down.
AATTGCATTAAACTGAAGGATCTTTAAAGAGCAGAACAGTTATTTGCAAAATACTCTGATTTGTAAACAGAAAACCAAACAAAAACCAACCAACCAAAAAGAAAAGTGATGTTTTTTTAAAAAAAAATTCAAAACAGTCTTCAGGATGAAACATTGCAACCAGCTTTCCTGCACAGATATCTACATTGGTGCTGTTTTCCCTGACCTGGCTCTACATTACTTGCCTGCCATAATAAAGTGTAAAGCCGTCTTTAGTGAATGCAGAGTCCCCTCTCATGGCTGGCTGTACTCTTGACCTGATATTTGTTCTGATTAAAGATGAGACAGCTGAAAATGACTGTCACACAGTGCCTATTTGATCTCAGGCTGCCCCTTGCCTCTCCTGGGCAGGCAAGTCCGCCCTCAAAACCAGACAGGCTGAGTATTTCAAAGTCCTCTTCTGGACAGCCGAGTCACTGGATTAGTGAGATTGCAAAACAACTTCTGATCTACCTGTACCAATAAAAATGGGCTCTCTTGAACAGCACAGGAAGAGAGCAACCCCTGGCCTCCAGTGTGAGCAGCACAGGTCACTGCTGTGTGTTTGCAGCCCGTGTCTGCTGAGGAAGCTTGTTACGCCACCAGATGCAGAAACCAAAGGAAAACAATTGCATCACGCAGGGATTTTTTTTGGCCTCCTGTGCAAGGAAGGGCAGGCCATGCAACAGTCCTCAAGCTGCAGTCTGCAAGGTTTTGTTTTGTTGTTCTGTGCTGAGCAGTGTGGTCAGATACCCGCACTCAGCCGCTGAACCTGGTGTGTCCCAGTGCCAGCTGCTTGTGGCCTCTGTCTGCTGGTCAGACACTGAGACTCTGTGGTTTTCAGGCAATCCACGTTTGAACAGGGCTCCTCTGAGGCTCTTCCCATGACAATTTCAAACATAATCCTCACAGACAGGAGGTGAGACCCATATTGCTTTCCTTCCCTTAGCCTTCGCCTTTGTGGCACCTATGGCACGGCACAGGCAGAAGTCAGCTCCTGCTGCTGCCCTTCCTACACCATCCTGACCATGGGAGCTTCTTTTGTGGCACGGAGGGAGGAAGGGAAACCAGGAGGAAATTCAGCTATGATTTTCAAAAAACAGTCAGATTTTGCTGGGGAAATGGCCCATACATGGTTTGCTGGCTGGATTCAGCAGCAGCAGAGCCCACAGTTAATCAGCTCTGCCTTTGCCACTGGATTTCACAGCAGCTGGAGCCACATCCCAGAGGAGGCACAGATGATTCAGCTGCTGGACACTCAAGGAATTAACACAATACTGTTAAGCAAGAAAAATCACCATGATATTTCTTTCCCCTCTTCCCTTCCTCCCCTTATGTATGGCTGAATTAAAACCAGACCTTGGCCAGTGGTTTAGAGAAGAACATTTGATATGTGATGTCATGGTGAGCTGGACAATTGGGGGCGGTTTTGGGGCTGCCTTTGGCCAGGGCACAGCTGGGAAGGAGGCAGCAGAGCTCGCTCTGCAGTGCTGGGCGCTCACGTGTGGCCAGCAGCCCTGCCCACCTCCAGCATTTCGGCACACCGAGCTCGTGGTGTGTAGCCATGGCAGTGTTTTGGGGGGCAGGGCTGCTGAGCAGGGTCCTCCCCCAGGCTCAGGATGGTCAGGTGTGCCAGAGCATCACTTCGTCCCAGTGGGGAGAAAGCCTTCCTGAGCCTGGGGGAGGACCCTGCAGGCTCCTTCCCTTCATTGTCTCAGCCCTTGCCCCTTCATAAGCAATGCCTGAAATCTGCTCAAGGCCAAAACAGTGTTAGTGGGAGCTGAAAAACATGGGAATGCACGGCCTGCTCTTTGATCCTGAAAAGCTTCTTTGGCTGGTAAATAGAGAAGATCCCGATGTATCTGCTTAGGATAAAGGCACAAGAGGACACCTGGCATTCCTGCACTTTCCTGCTCAGTCCTGACAAGTAAACAACTGATGAGTATTGTCTGCTTTTATGGGATCCAAGGTGGTAAAAAGAGAAGAGGGCTGCTGTTGACATCCAATTAGAAGTGCCCAGATGAAATCCTATGGTGGACATGACCAGCCCACCACGTCAGCCAAGAGTGAAATGTTGGACATTTGAAGGACATGTATTACCCTCACAGCTGGAAGGAAATTGTGATCGTAGCTGTCCTTCACTATCCTTCAGTATTATTTAATGCTCCCATTTCAACAGTGCCCTGAGGCTTTGATTCAGAACTGGCAAGGAAGTGGATTGCAGTCACCCTGCTCTTGCTCTTCCTGCAGCTGTGCCCTGTTACTGGAGAAATCACCTTTCTTTGAAACTCTCCTCCAGGCCTTCCTCTGCTTTCCCTAGGCAGCATGCAGGCAGGTTGTCAGCTTGCCCTCCAAGGAGTGAGCTGTCCTTGCTGGATATTTATGCACTGCCTCTTAGATATCAGTCACAGTACTTATTTTTGATTTGTATGTGCTTTTGGAGATGTAAAATGCTGAGCATATGCTGACTGGTATGAGTGGCAGAAAGTAGACGGGGAAAATAATACCGTCTTAATCTAGAACTTCACAAATTTTAAGAACTGCTCTATGTTCTTTACATTTTGGTCTTTTTTTGTAATATGATTAATAACAGATATCTCTCCTGGAACTTACTACATTGCTTTAGTTTCCTCTCTTTGTCAAATCCACTATGTTTATTATGTTTTATAGTTGTCATATCCATTTGTTTTGCCCAGCCACTGATCTTGAGGTGATATGTCCCAAACTTTGATTCTTTCCATTTACCCAGTCATTACTCCAGTAGACTGTGGATAGCAATAATCCAACTGACCTCATGCAATTCCCATAAAACAAAACTTTGCTTAATCCAGTCAGGAAAAAACCCAAACCCAAACCCTAATAAACCCCATAGAAATAATCAGGAGTTATTTTAAAGGAAGAAAAATACACCAATACCTGTGTCATATCAACTAGTGAACGTTATTCTAGTGCAGCTCTCTAGTCTTCACACTTAAATATTCAAAAGGATTGATCTTTCTACCATTAAAGACAAATATAAGTTATTCAGTCCCTAGGAAGACATGGGTCCTCTGTAACAAATAGCATTAAAAATCTGAAGAAAAGAAAATAAAATATCTAGACTAAACAAATTGGGAAATTTGAACTTACAGGATAAAGTGTTTGAACCAGAAAACAAATAAGGAGATTGGGAGTATCAACTGTAAAGTCTCAATTTATTCTGAGAGATAACTGGGGCTTTTATTATTGTTCACTCACTCCTAACAAAAATAACTATTGTGTAGAACCCACTGGATTTGTAAAAATGGTTTGTTTAATTTACAAGGCATTTGTGAAGCATATGATCACTGTGGAATTATAATGCTTACAAACACCACCTGTTGAGGAAACTAAGTGTTAATATTTCCTAATTTCACAGGGAGAAACAGAGAATGAGGAGATTAGTCTCAGACTAGAGGCTGAAAACCAAACATTTCTGCTTCCTGTGCCATTGTCTGCAGGCATTAATCCATGGAATGAAGATGCCCTTTCCACTACAGAAAATATAGGATGCAAAAAGTCTTCCAGAGAAGTCATTGGTAACAGCTCAAAGAAAACATCTACAGATGCTGTAGGCAGTAAGTACTTACACATCCAGTATTTTCTATATTTTGCTTTGCTCATGTATTGATCCAATCTCATAAATTCACATAATTTTTCAATACACTATGTTGACTATTTCTAGTTTCTTGATTCATGAGAAAAGTTTGGGATCTTGACAACTCAGGTAACTTGGCAACCCAAGAACTCTTCAGTTTTTTTTTATTTTTTTCCCCCTCTCATGTATCATGTTAAAGCTAACTAAATTGCTGAAAACTTTTGCAACTCAAGAAGTCAAACAGTTAATTGAATTATGCAGTCAAGGGTGTGCTTCTTCCTACCCTTGCGTCTTAGCGATTTACAACTGCTGTGAGTACATGAACAGCTCTGATGCTGTAATATTTAGATGCTTACTTGGTTCTGCGGGATTGTTCAGTGTGAAATGGGATGAAAAATCTGATCTCTTGTCTTCCCTGAGCCAGGATGGGTGCTGGATGGGCCTCCCCTGCCCCGGTGATAATACAGTGTCGTATTCAGATGGACCAGTTTAGCTGAGTACATTCTAATCAAAGCTAGCACGAGAATGACTATCTGTTGAGTTAGATGTCCATGATTTTTTTTTTAATGGTAAATGTTGGAACAAATAGTATCCCATATTGGTTCTGTAATTAAGATATGCATATGTTGGCTCCAAAGATCCCTAATTACATCTGCTTTGGGGATGCTGTTAGAAGATAATTGTATACAGTTGCTGTAGGGACAGCAGAGGAGCTTAATCTGAAGTGTAGGGAAAGCTTAGAATAGCAGCTTTGGACCCCTGTTTATCTTGTGAGTTCTTATCCACAGAAATTACTGCAAGTGTGCATTATCCTGCATGTTCTATTTTAAAAATGATACACATTTATATTTTGGATGTAGCTTTTCTACTCTGGGCTTCCTCTTCTTTATTAAATCAATGACAAAACTCCCATGGATTTTAATGGCTCAGTCTCAAGACCCAAATAATCGACACTTCTCCTGATGAAAATGGCTTTCCTTATGTAGTTTCTTTCACCCAAAGACTCCTGAAACATCCCAGACTACACGAGCCAAGTCCAGAACCATGAAGGATCCTTACGACCAAGCACAGAGCTTTGTCAAAAGAGATGTGCGGGTATGTCAGTAAAAATGTCCCATAGGAGATTTGTGTTGATGGGATGTCAGAAGACAGGGACCAAGAAACAGCATGGTGTGGGAATAAAAACGGATGGGGATAAAAAGGCATGGAGCTTCCAGCCCCAGTGTACCAGAGGCTTGTGGCAGACTGCGGAAAAAGAGCAGTGGTGAGCTGGGTTAGACATAGCAAGGCAAAATGGCTACAGCCTGCCAGTGCCTAAAAGAGTCATGTTAAAATTATCCCTGCATGGATGCTGTCTGGTGGTGTGGGCAGGATTTGAAGGGATGCTTCCCGTCTGCGTGCTGGCAATCCTGCAAACAGCAAGAGTTAAAAATTAACAATCTGAGGACAAGTCAAAATACACTCCCTGTCTGTAAATCAAAAAGTACTGCTTCAAACTCAGCCAAATCTGGCTGCTCCCTTATCCCCCACAACCACCATCATAATTACAGCAGCTGATTTTCCTCACACCCACCTCAGAGATTTCTGGGGGTTTTGGCCAGGTTTGCATCCCCATATGATTCAGCCTACTTTTACTTATGTTTAGCTCATTGTGTAATAAGTGAAGCTTACATAAGCTAGGGACTGTGGCTCCAGCTTCACAAACCTTCATCAAAAATAGGAGCTTGGAAGCAGAATAACAACTCATGTCATTTTTTCCTTTAGCATGGATACAGAATCAACCATCTTTGGACTAAATGCTCTGCTCTTTCGCATCTGTGCAGAATCATTAATTCCTACTCAACTAAGCTAATTTACACCTTGCTGAAGGTCTGGTTCTGATCAATAAGGGTACCAGTGTTGAGATCTTGACAGTAACTAGTCAAAAAAACAGGGATGAAATTTTGACACGTTAAATTCACGGGGAATTTTCTCTTTACCACCAGATAAGCCCTCACCTTACCCCAGAACAACCAGCTATTCAAAGTAGAAAACAGACCCTGCTGTGTATCTCTGCTCCTGTCCTGAAACTGTTCCCACTAGAACAGCCAGCAGCCCCTGCTCCAACTCATTTTATCTGGAAAAGGTAAATAGAGGACGCCAGTTCCTCCCAAGAAGTTTGAGCATCTTACTGAATTGATACAAACTGCAATCAGTGAGTTGCAGATGCATGGAACATTTCCACAAGGTCCAGACCATAATAAGATTAACTGTGTTTCTCTAGCACCTTACCAGCCAAGGATGTGTTTCTTTGCAATAGGTATTGCAAAAATACAGAGTAAAAAATCTTTAAGAAGTCAGTGCTATCTACATGATACTGACTAGCCTGAATGATGTTTTCTAAAGGCTGAAATAATTCCACTGCTATCTTTTGGGGTAAAATGGTTTCTAAAAATATACATACTTTCAGCTGTGGGATGAGTCTCTGATCGCTGTTAGATTGCTGTAGACCCAGAACTGTGTTGCTGAAGTAAATAGTTATTGCAAAGTTATGCCGTAGTGGAGACCAGTCTCTGGTCTTGTATTTTGAAACATGTGTGTTCTTGTAAATCTAGTGGGTTTTACTTTATGGGAAATAAATTCATGAAACATGGCTAGTAATGAAGGAGTTAAAAAGTACAGTCCCTAAAGGGTTGAGCTACAACCCAGGCAGTTTCTGTATTTAAGGATTTATTTTTTCAGTGTCTCTGCACCTTCAAGATTTTGTTGTTCATTTTGGGGTTTTTCTTTTGCTTTTACAATTTAATCTTTTCTATAATGGGACAGACACAAAGCCTTGGTTGGAAATCTCCCCCTAGCCTGTTGCAATATTTATAAAGCCGCGCTTTTTAAACATGCTGCAAGATGGGTTTAGTAAAACAAAAGGCATTATAATTTATTGTTTCAAGATTATTGATTCAATAAATTAACAATAATTTCCATGGAGGGTAGGAGCCCTGGCACTATAAAAATTTATTTATCTGCACTTTAACTAGCATTGATTAGGGTATTCAAATTGTCCCAGTGCTATATAATTGCTCTTTATAGGTGGAATGTCCTCTGCTATGCAGGAGACAATAAAATAAACATTCAGCTAGAAGTGACAATGGCTCTTTTAAAAGCTAGGANAATTAAATGATGAAATAGAAAGTCCAATAAAAGCTCCTTTTTTTTTTTTTTTTTTTTTTTAATGAGGAAAGAAAGAGTTTATGTAATGTTTTAAAAACACAGCCAGCTTTGGTGAAACTACCTTGCAACATTGCAAGGACAGACAAGGAAAAGATTGCTAAAGTTTGCTATTGTTTTGAGAGGCACAAGGCATAAATATAGCAGTTATATCTTTATATTTGACTATATCCAAATGAAGAAGCCTTTTTCTGCTGCTGTTTCAAAGAGCCATTCTGTGTTGCACTGAAGTGCCAGGTGGAATTTTTTGTTGCACATGCTTTTCCCTTTCTCCCTTTTGTTTCTAAAGTGCCCACTGAACCTGTTCAGGGTAACTCTGAAGCTATTGTAGATATGTTAATAATTCAAGCAAAACAAGCCATACTTCCTGATTCACATTCACCAGGCAGGGTTGCTCAGAAAGGAACATTTTGCCACCGTGGAGAACAATAACTGATTTAGTTCACAAGCGGTTGTGCTCTTATGTAAAATACTTAAGACAGTTACATTTTTCAGACACGGAGTTATGCCAGGTCTATCTTCTGATGCTTATGATAACCCTGCTTTTATTTTACAGCTCTGTTGATGGAAAAGATTAACAGCACCTTTTCCCTCTTTTGGTTTTAATAAAACATCCAACTGCTAGAAATGTCACTTAGAACCACGAGCTCGCAATAATGAAAACAAATTATGCATCTTAGTAACCCAAGGTGGATGATTAACGCAGGCTTTAAATGATTGTTTGTGTTAAATTGTTTCTCCAAATGCAATTCAGGAATTTGAAGTTGTCAGATTAACTGCTGTATTTACTGGTCTGTTTGATTAGGTGAGCATAGTTTTATATTCCCTCTTGGAGACCTAAATAGCAACCATTTCCTACCAAAACAGCACACAAAACAAAGGCCCCATTCAGAGGACTATGCAGAGTGGGCAATGCTCTATAGCCCTTTGTATCCTGAAACAACATGGTTACTGAAGTGCCTCTAAAAGGTGCAACAAATTTTTAAAAGAAAATAATAATGGCCATTATAATAATAGTTGGAATATTATGTTTTTGTCTGGAGGTAAATATATTCCATCACCAATTAATGGATTAATTTCATTAATGAGCTTAAAGACATCTCTCAGAGTTCTTTATGATTAATACTGTAAAATTGAGTTTAATGAATGCTTCTAAAAGGATGGCTAATATTCATTTGTAACTGTAATCCACGCTGCCAGAGTTTGTCCACTCTGGACTCTTTTCATGAACATCCCTGGACTTGAATTTTAATAAGCATTCATAGGAAAAGGATTCTAGGCTTGGACATTTCAATTTTGAACCAAAGTGAATTTTAATTTCTTCTTCTTTGGGATTTTTGCACCAGAAACTTGGTCATCAGAGCCAATCAGGGTACAGAAATAATGTCACGTGTCTTCTTTCTCTTTTTACGTTCAACAAGTGCATAATAAGCACAGCTTGAACTTTGATCATCAGAGTTCAAATATCAAAACAAATGAAGTGTTTACAGTAGATTTTGATTAAAATTGCATAGTATCTTTCTGTGTCCAGATTAGATGCTAAGAATTTTTCTCCTAGTTTGATGATAAGTGGTTAATGCACCTTTCAAGAGCAGCTGGCTACCAGCTTTGCTGGGACAGTGGAAAAACACTGAGGAATAATAAATATTATTAATAACTTCTTGGTATTTCTGGGCAAAGCCAACCTGATTGCCACATCATTCCTGAGAAGGGAGGGAAATTGCAGGATACAACATCCTTCACCTTCTCTTGATGTAATTTCTTTTATTCCTTTTGTTCCAGACAGGATAGTGGTCTGGGTGATCTGACCCACTGCAGGGTTTTTGCTCCTATTTCTTTGGGATTATCCTTCCTAGACGAATGGGGTTCCTTTGTCATTCCCATGCACAAAGGTAAAGCAATGCAGCAAGTGCAGCATGGGATTTAGAGAGATCAGAAAATATCTGCCTTCACAATTACTGCTTTGAGGGAATCAAACACCATGTGGGATGAATGCCAGCGAGAGGTTGTTATGCTTTTCCAGCTCATGAAGTTATAAAGTTTTTAGCAGTACTAAATCTGAAGCATCCTTGGTAAGAAGAGTCAGCTATTGCATTTCGCTTATCCTCATGGATCCATGCTGCTCTGGCTGGTTAGCAGCAGAAATATGTACCTCTAGGGAGTTTTTGTGTCTCTGTGCCCCGGATTGCTAAAACCATATTAAAGCAGCAGACAACTGGAAAAATATAATGGATGTGGTCCTGGCCATGAGGACAACATGCTCCTTCCCCATAGGTCTTTGAGTTACAGAGTTAGAGATCTTCAGAGGATGTCTCTGCCGTCTCCTTTCTAGGATCTCAAGATGTTGGATGGCTGTCAAAAATGGGTGTACTACTTCCCAGTCTGCTTCCCAGCCACTGGCAGCAAGGAGACACTGTAGTTGCACTGTTTTAGAAATCTTTCTCTTCTTTCTCATGGAGAATAGAGATAAGTTGCATTTCTGTACTTTTCTAATCTCTGTGTTTTGGTACTGGAAGCTGTAGGGTTGTAACCTATCGTTTTAGGGGATGGAAAACTGCTGACCAATAGTCAGCTGACCAGATCCTAACTCTGACCAGACACTGCTGACCAGATCCTAACTCTCCTCTTTGTTAAGGAACTGCCAGGTTGCAAAACTTCAACGCATTGAAAATGCTTTGCTCTGCCAAAGCAAACCAAATCCAGTCACACTGAAGGCACTCAATTTCTGAAAGGTGTTCCACTAGAGCAGCCACCTCTGAACAGAGCACTCAAATGATATTCACAGGCTGGTGGAACAACTCCACAAATATGAAGCCAAAGTTGCACAGCCACTGTGGACTACGCTATTTTGATAGTATCAGCTGATTTTTCTTTTACATTGGATATTGTATGGGGGTTGCTTGGCAACGTTTAGGTAGCAGTGGGGCTACACAAGCGGCTTCTGTGAGAAGCTCCTGAGGCTTTGCCCTTGTCTGATGCAGGCCATGCCCGCTGGTGAGGCTGAGCTCCTCAGGGATGGCGGTAGCACCTCTGGGATAAGGTATTTCAGAAAGGTGGGAAAACTGCACAACAGCAATCACACAGAGGAGTGGCAATATGTGAGAGCCACAGCTCTGCAGACACTGAGGGCAGTGAGGAAGGAGAGGCAGGAGGTGCTCCAGGCACTGCAGCTGAAATTCCCATGCTGCTCAGGGAGGTCCATGGGGGAGCAGAGATCCACCTGCAGCCCAGGGAGGACTCACCCCAGAGCAGGGGGATGCCCAAAGGAGGCTGTGACCCTGTGGGAAGCCCTTGCTGGAGCAGCTCCTGGCAGGACCTGCGGGGAGAGAAGCCAACGCTGGAGCAGATTTGCTGGCAGGACTTGTGACCCTGCGGGGACTCAGGCTGGAGCAGTCCATTCCTGAAGGAACTTCCACACCATGGAAAGCTACTGAAGAACTGCAGCTTGTGGGAAGAACTCAGGCTGGACAAGTTCGTGGAGGACTGTCTCCTGTATGAGGGATCCCATGCTGGAGCAGGGGAAGGGGTGGGGAATTCACCCCTTGGGGAAGAAGGAGCAGCAGAGTCCATGTGGGATAAACTAATTATTCCCATTCCCAGAATCCCTGCATCACTGTCAGAGAGGAGGTAGAGAAATATGGAGTGAAGCTCAGCCCTAGAGAAAGGGAGAGGTGGGGAGAAGGCATTTTTAAGATTTGGTTTAATTTCTCATTACCTTACTCTGATCTGATTGACAATGAATTAAGCTAATTTCCTTAAGTCAAGTCTGTTTTGCCAGTAACAGTAATTGGTGAGTGATCTCTCCCTGTGCTTATGTTGACCCATGAGCCTTTTGCTGTATTTTTTCCTCCCCTGTCCAGCTGAGGAGTGGCTTTGGTGGACATCTGGAATCCAGCCAGGGTCAAGCCATCACATATATAGAAGCGCTCAAAGATGACATAAAGACCTAACGATTTAAAAGGCCCTAAAGACATGCGTTATATATTGCAGTTTTTCAGTTCATTTCTCTCTGCCTATTGGGTATCTCTGACAGGACTAAATGCCACAGAAGATGTCAGTCCCTAGGTCACAGGTGACACATATCTTCAATATCAGAGCTTGAGCCTGGATGCTCAGTGAGACCCACTGAAGTTCAGCGCTCAGCTTCTGCTGAGTGTCATCGTATTTCGGAAGCTAATTTCCTTTGAAAATCCCAGCACAAAGGAACATCAAAGAGCAATGACTGAACATCATATTATTGTGAAATGAAAGAAGTAGGGAATATACAGTGAAGGGTTTTTTGCTTTTTTTTTTTTCTGCAAGGCTCCATTAGCAGTAGAAAACGTAGGGAAAAGTGGAGTCTAGTAGAGGTAACCTCAAAATATTTGTGGCTAAAATACTCAAAGCCTGTTGATTTTAACAAAGTTCAGATGCTTTTTAAGGAAATATCACGCTAATAAAAATGTTGGCTAGCAAAAAATCGGTCTGCTAACACAGAAGTAACAAAATAATAACAAAAGTCTTTTGGCTAGATAAAGATGTACCATTGTACATGAGGGAGGGCCAGGGGACTGAGTTGTTCCTAGCACTAAAATGGAAGAGATGATATCTTGCTCTGAAAAAAGGTTGTTTGTCCCTATCACTGTGTTAGTGACTGGGCCTGAGGGTCCCTGCCCAGGCTCCTTCCCCTCTGCCCATGGCCCAGTGATGCCACAGCAGGTCCAATCTCCAGCTCCCCACAGCCCTGCCCTGCCCAGCTGTGGGTCCATCCCATACTGAAAATGCTGTTTCTGGTAGCCACATACAGCACAGAAATAACTCAGCTACCACTATAGAGGCTGCCTTTTGCAGGGCTTATAGTAAAAAGAAAAATCTATTATTGAGAATTTTTTTAATGAAAAGAAATATTTCCATTGTCTTTATCCTGCTTCCATGGCCTGCAGTGAGATTTTTTTCCCCTTCAGTTTTCATGGGATCAAAGGCAGGTCAGGACTGAGCATTTTGAGATCTTGTCCAGTGTTGTAAGTTGAAAGCTCTTGAGACAGAAATCACTAAGGGTCTGTTTTCACTGATGTACGAACAAGTGTATCGCCCCTAATATGGATCCTGCTGACACAAAAAACTCCTTAACTAGTAATATGATTTGTCTGCCTTGTTGTGGAAAGGAGGGGGAATTTGCTGTGGTTCACACACCTCAGCTGTTGCTAGCCCTGCAGCAGCTCAAGTACTATTTTTCAGCATGGTTCTTCTCACTTGATCCTCCCTAGCTGTAGAAGTGGGTAGGCAAGTGGAGCTAATTCTGTAGCAAATGTATAGCAAGAGATGGTTAATTTTACTGAATTATTTTACAGCACAACATGCTGAATTACAGCTCATGTGGCATGGGACCACGTTTTCTTAAAATTCTAGAGTGAAAAACCCCAACCCTTTATTCAGGGCTGTATTTAGAGTTTGCAAGGAGAATTACACTGAGTAAAGAAATGGTATCTGTAATTGGTGACCTTATGCTAAAAGGAGCAGAGTTTGCATGGCTACTGGAATTTTTGTAGAAAACTTTAAGCAATGACTATTGACTGGATTAACATCCTGCCTTGCCTTCTGCTGATCTGTTACTCATGACCAAAAATGGCTTGCAACTGTGGAGTGCTTGCACTATGCACAGTCCTGGAGCTCGGAAGCAGTGGATTCACTGGTAACAATCGAACCAGTTAGTTAATGAGTCTGGGAGAGCTGGCATTGGCATCCCTGAGCTCACAGCAGTCGGGAATATATAGACTCTGTGTGTATACATGCCGAAGCTTAATTTGCAATCCTATTTAGAGTGGAAAAAAATGCCACACTCAAAAAAAANAAAAAATGCCAACAGCAAAAAAAAAAAAAAAAAAAAAGAAGTGCAAACAGGGTTCTTTTCACAGTGGGCAGAGAATACTGTTAAACAGAGGAAGCACAATATCCCTTTTCATAGCAAGAGATCAAATGTCTTCAGAAGACTTTAATTTATACTTCTTCATGTGCCAGAGCTGTGTCTGAGACATTGCAGCATTTCAGTACTTTCAATCAGGTCATAGTTTCCAGCACAGATGACTTCATCCCTTTTAAAATAGAACAAATAGAATAAATGGAATTCCACATAATCATGGTAGGAGCTGGGATTATAGGAAATTAAAACACATATTTAAAAGCAGAGGTCTGTGCGGTAAATAATCATGACATGGTGCTTGGAAAGCAGAGCTCAGTCCCTTCTCAGTAGTTAGTGGGCGACGAAGGTCCTTGGCTCTGCAGCTTTCTGTGGCGTGAGGGTGTGGGTGTATCCTAGAGGAGGATGAGGAGAGTGATGGTGGATAATGTGCAGCGTCACATGCAATGAAGTTGCTGCTTTTCCAGGCGGAATATTAAAATGACGCCATCTGACTCCAATGCGACCTCGAACGAGCGCTGGCTGCAGTGGCTCAGACGTGGCTTTGGAGCTTTGATTGCCTTCCCCGCTTAGGTCCTCTGTTCCCTCGCTCTTACAGAATATTTCACATCTCCCAGCCACAGCTCTGCGTTGGCAGTCAGAGAAAAGGTGTTGATGAATTCTGTCTCAAATTTCTGCATGTCTGAAGAAAACCCTTATAAAGTAGCAGCATATATTATAGTGATATCCCCCAAACAGAAGTACCTCACTGCAACCTGGAATGCTTTGAACTAGTGCTGTGAGACAAGTGTTTGCAGTATTTATTACAACAGGAGAAAATGAAACTAGAAACATGTTGTTCCTTAATTATAGAGTTTGCCCAACACTGCCCTCATTGTGATCCATTTTTGGCATTAAACCCCCCCCTCCCAGGACTATCAATAACTTATTTGTGACATGACTAAATTCCAGCTCATGTCAGAGGCTATTTCATTAGGCAATAGACAATTATGAAGTGAAGAACAGCCTTTGCCCCCGGAGGATTGTTTTGTCTCCATAAGTGAATGAGACTAAGATATTACATGTATCACATGTCCAAGTCATAGAAGAATTTGGGGGCAAGGCTGGGAACTGATTTCTTCCTGAGTCACAATCCTTTGTCGTTAAAGATAAGCTCCCTCAGGCCGTGTGTGTTTTATGTGTGTGTATGTATGCATGAATGCAATCAAATCTGTCTAGTTTGACATGCAGGCTGGACTGTGGGCCTGTAAATCACATATTTGCATCCTTTTTTTACATCGTGTCTAGCTATGGTAAAGCTTACCCTGACAGACTCGTTCCGTTTGCAGAGGTTTCTGTTTAAAAGCAAGTGAAACTCTGGAAGAGAAGTCAAATTCATCACTGGTGAGTTGGCTGAATTCAGTCACATGCTGTATAATATAACTTATCCTTAGGAATTCATGCCTCCATTGGGTCTGCCTACCAGATAAGCTACACTGAGATGAAAGTGAGTTGCATCAGATCCTGGTGCCCAGAGCACACAGTTCAGGCTCTGTTTCTCCTTTGTTCAGCTGGATGCTGTGTAGCAAACAGCATTCCCTTTCTCAGAAAGAGAAGTTAATCAAGGGGGAGATATGCAGGTAAAAGTTTTATGCATGGCATAAAGTTTTATGCACTCTTAATACTATCTGTGAACATTTCAAAAGTGTATGTGAGTTACTTGTGTCGATTCGGCTTCTTTAAAAGTTTAACCTGGATTGCTTTAGTCACAGAAAACAGAGCTCTCTTGCTTCATTTTGGTAAATGCAGTCTCCTAGTGACATCAAAGATTGTAGCAACTGCAAGGCACTGGTTTGCTTTTGTAGTTCCAAGTTGCTCAAAAAACTTTTAATGTATTCTTGTAGGTGTAACCATGTGTCATAAATATACCCGCCAACAAGAGATAAACCCTAACTTGAAAACAACTGTTAATCGATTACTGCAGGAAAACTGACAAACTCGAAGTGAATAATGCTAAAAGGTGTTAATTTGTGGATTTCTGTAGGCTTTGAACGGCGAAATTAAGTCTCTATGGGATTTTGGATGTGTGACATAAACCGCCGGCCATGTGCCTGTCTTGCATAAATCAGCATTGTTGCACTGCGAGCCAGGAGAGCTCTGCTGTGCTCAGCTGAGAGAGTGGCCCATGACTCTGAGCACACAGCGATCAGCATCAGTTTTTGTTCAGTTTCATTTATTTGGGGAGGGAGGAAAAATTATCCAGTGGGGATTTGCTAAACTACTACTCAAGTCTGTAATAATTTTTCCTTTTCTGCAGTAATATTGCTGCTCCAGCCTGGCGAGAACTGAGTATGAACAATGTTTTGTGCTTGACTGAGCTCTAGACCCCCAAGCCTTGGGGACCCTGGAAATGATGCTGGGAGATTATATGATCCACAGCAAAATTGTTCCAGGCAGGCAGCAGACAGTAGCCAACACTGGCAATCAAGAGGGGCAGTGCTGGCAGCTCTGTCATTGCCCTAGCTCGCTAAACTGCTCCTCTCTTTTCATGCAAAAATGCAGGCACACACAAAAGCACTCATCTTCAGAGCTAGGCAAAATTTTTGCAGTGAAACTTCTTACCAGCTCTGCATATTTAGCTCTAGAAGAAACAAATTCACAAATCTGTCAAAAAATGGAAATTTTTAATTTCAGAAAGAAATGTTTTGACTTCTTTTATTTGAAGTGCTTTGCTTTGTTATCTTAAATTTCATTTGCATTAATAATTTAAAAAATAATTATGTCAACAAAATGAAGGGTGCATTCAGGTAGAACAGAATTAGAGGAAAAAGGGAATGTAAAATTAGAAGAAAAAAACCCCGAATTTTGCTGGTAAGCAAAGTAAAAGATCACTTTAGTCATAAACCTCACTGCTTGTTTTCCTTTACTATATCCTTTTCTGCATGATTTTGCAAGGTGTACAGGAAGATTTAATGAACAACCAACTCAGATGAAAGGCCTTTAGAATATTTGTTGAGATGGATACCAGGTGATAGCTAGTCCAGTGTCCTAGAAAGTCAGGTGAACTGTACCTCTGCCTTCCTGCTAGTGCTGATGTGGGGAAAGGCAAAGAAGAGAGCAAACAAGAATCAAGTTGTATACATGTATGTATGTATGGACACGTGGGCGTTATTACTTCAAGCTAGAATTGGGAAATCTCCAGCCTGCTTTTGGTGCCTTCTGGAGGGGTTGTGGTCACCTCTGGAGTGGGAGAACACTACGTATTCTGCAGCTGAAGTTCCTCCACATTGGCACAAACTTGTGAGATGGCCATCCTGGCATGCAGGCAGCGCCTGGCCATTGTATGATTAGCTGCCTTCTCAAAACAACAGCAAACAAAGCAGCTCAGCCCCACTCATCCTGCAGTTTTCATTTTAATATTATTTGCCTGGTTTACAACCCTGATGGTCCTGGGAATTTTTCTTTCCAGTGGGGAAAGGTCTCCTACTGTAACTGTTAGTTGATCTCAAGGTGCACTGAAAATGAAACCTTCACGCTCCGGGGTTTGTTAGGACCCATTGTACTGGATCTCTCTTTGTACTGCCGTAAGTGAGACTTTTTTCACCATCTTGCATGACTGAGACTCAGCAAACAGGAAATTTACTTTTCACAAACTGATGCAAAAGACGAGGCATGTGCAGTGTGTCTGAATTAATTGTGCAGGAGAAACACGGGGCCAGATGCATGGCTATTATCGATTGAACTGAAGCCAGAGGCTCAGCCCCTTAACTTTTCCAGTCTCTGACTTCCTGATGTTTCCTCTCCCTCTATCACACTGCATTAACTCAGAGCATAGCTGGAACGTTCCACAGTTACTCACAAAAAAGGATCTGTGTGGGAAGGTGAAGGAGGATGGTGGGGGTGACAGGCAATTCATGGGGAGGAAAAGAAAAGAGCTGAAAAAATCAAGAAATAGAAAGAACATAAGGGGAATTGCATCTTTCCCTAATTTGAGTGGGATACTCTTGGCATTTCTGCCACTATGAAGTGCCATGTGAAGTTATATATTGGCTCACCTTTTATTCAAATAATTTAAGATGGCATTTCAGAGCAGTCAAATTTTTTGTTACACTCGGCCTAAATATGTATTCCTCCATCAAAAAATGGCAGTGAAATAAGTCTATTTAACTGCCCTGAAAAGTTGTCTGAGAGTCCTGCAATATTTTGGAATGTGGATGACAGTTTTTTTATAATTGGCATTTGCAAATGTGGTCCTTCAGAAATCCCTTGGCCAATTTGCCTCAGACCGTACTTTTTCAAATGGGGCTAAAAAACTGGAAGAAAATACGTTTGGAGTGTCTAATTTTGGCCATTTTTTAAAAAGATACTTTTGAAACTTGCAGCAAAAGTGTTTTCCATCCTACTGTCATAGCATGAAATGTCTAAGCAGACTTTCTTTCTCAAACTTTCTGTTACCTTCCATTGAGACCACACATGGAATATTTCAGTGCAGAATTTATTTCATAAAACACACAATAACAAGAGATTAGAGTGGAATTCCAGGGTATTTAACTAAAGTGTCTGCTCTTCTCCAAAGTTTTATGTCCTTCTGACACATATGTGTGCACACACAAACGCAGACCTACTACAACGTAAAAATCATCATCTGCCAACAGACAGGGCAAATAATTGCATTTATTTCCTGTTCAAGGCAACCGAGAGGAGCCAGTGGTCTATCAGGCCCTGGTGTGTGATAAATAATGGCCAGTGAACGGAGATCTATTTTTTAAAATGATGAGTGTATGTGTGCATACTCACAGAGGTGGTGGGCAGTTGCATCTGCTGCATGAATTTGGAAGCTGTTGGTGCACACGCAGAGTTTGCTCACAGAGACAGCCAGGAAGGAAGGTCATTCCCAGAGTGTGTGTTGTGGGGAATGGCTTCCAGAGAGCCACTGTGACATCCAGGGGGGCTTGAATATTAGGTGGCCACTGAGAGTGGAAGTGCAGCAAGGTCAGAGAATTCCCAGATTTCTCTTTATAATCTTCTGATCATCACACAGTAAAATGTCTGTCTTAGCAAGTGCTCCTGCTCTGTAAAATGGCTGGTTTTTGTCCTCACCTCAAACCTCTGGGTCTTTACTGATGCCTGTAAAACATCACATGCTGGGATGGGATGGGATGTGCTGCAGAAATGCAGAAAATAAACTTAGTGTTGCTGTCCAGTGGCAGAGCTTGATCCAAAGCCCACTGGCTTCCCTTGATCTTGGCTCAGGTCAAATGATTCGTAAGTACTGCAATTGCACTGTAACACTACCGTGCCTCTCTGATGGTTTGGTCCTCGGTTACACAGAGGACATAAGAAGCAGAGGGAAGAAGAAATGCTTCAGGTTCACTGCTGAGCATCTCATAGGAAAAATTGTTATCTGTACAGGGCTGCTAGTGCCACCTGCCACCATCAAACCTGCGAAAGCGCCACTCAGGGCAGCACAGGCCCTCCACTTTTTTTTATTGTTTCCCGTCTCGTTCTCTCCTTAACCCGGGCACCAATGCTCTGTGACAGCACCTGAGAGCAGGGACAGCCATGGGCCGCCCAGCCGAGCTGCTCCAGGCAGCAGAGCCAAGGCAGCCCCGGCTCTCTCCAGCAGCTCTGCCTGGAGCCAGGGACATCCTCTTTGAAGTGTGGCCACTCTTCCCGGCCCCATTCCCTCCCCTCCGCTAGGTGTTAACACAAACATCACCCCGGCCAAAAGACTTCCATTATTTATTGGAGGCTACTTTTCTGCCGGCTGAGTCCCAGACTTCAGGAGCTTTGAAGGAGCCAAACAACTGGATATATGTCTCCAAAGATATCGTAAAAGCTTGGGTAGAATGGCTGTTGAAGGTGCACGTGGAGCACCTTGTGAAAGGAATCCCTTGTGAGTGTCAGAGTGCCAAGAGAAACAGCGGGCGAGCCCTCTCTGCAAAGAGGTGCTGACAGGGACAGGTATTAACGCTCAGATTACAATGGAAACGTTTGTATATGAATTGCAAACCACTCAGACTTACCCTCCTCCCTGCTTTGCCTTTTAAACATTTTTTTTAAAGAAAAAAGGTGGAGGAGGGAGGTTTTTATTATTGCTGATCAGGGAGTATTACTTGCATCTCTCCCATGGCATATGTTCATACGCCTGTGGGCTCACACACGGAGCGTTCTCATTTTCAAAGCTGAGCAGCTCTCGTACCTATTTTTCTTTTTCCTTCTTCAGGACTTCAAGGAGTGAGTAGGATGTAATCTCAGAGTGAGGAGGCTTGGTTCTGTGCCAGGCACTACTGACTTACCACGTTGTCCCTGAGTAAGTCACCTCACCTCTCTGCTCCTTCATCTTGCCACCTGTAAAAAAGGGAGTGATATTCTCCTTCCTTTGTTTAATTAACTGGCGGCGCTTTAAAAATTCATAAGACTGAAAGCCTTCACCTCACTTCTTTTTTTTTTTTGTTAATTAAAACCTAATTGACTTGAGGGCATTGTAGAAACTCCAGAAACATGCAGTTTGAGTCTTATCTTACATGATTACTGTAACCTCACTGCTTTAAATAACTTCCATCATTGTGAGTGCCACTCTGCCTGTTGCAGCTGGAATGAGAAGGCAGACCTGATCCAGCAAGGTTTGTCACTGGGACAATACTTACATGGGCCTTTGCTGAACACTTGTGGGGAAGTCCAACTTCACTGAGGGATATGAGAAGGAAATTTTACCTTAAGTAACAAGAAATGGACATCTTCCCAAAGCAGGGACTGAATTTGTACCCTCTTGGAAAAGAACCCAAGTCACAGGGAATAGGTGAGGAGAAAGCTACACTGCTGTCACCTGGCCCAGCTTTCTGCTTGTTACCTGCCTTGTGCTTTTAAATTTGTCTATGTTTATATCATTGAAACGTAAAAATTAGAGATGGAGAAGGACACCTGGGTCTTTCAGTTTGGTTCTGTGTACCGCAAAGTTGCTTCCTACATCTTATCTCCTATTTTACGTATCAGCACAAAGGGCAGAAAGGAGCAGACAGGTGACTAAAATAAGGGCAATTGCCCAGCCCAGAGATCCCGATTCACACTTTTCCTGTAAGCCCTTCTTTCAGGTAGCAGCTGGGATCTGATTCTGTGATTCCTGCTAATTTGAATATAAGCCATTTTTGTATGCAAAGGATTGCTGACACCAGCAAGTTTCACTGTAATGATTACTATGGAAACGTTTATCTATAAATATAAAATTCTTTAAAGCTTAGCCTTTTATCTTTATAGAAAAAGGCCTGTTTATGTCACATCTAAGCTTCCAGCTTTAATGTAGACATGAGCTGTTCTCATGCCAAACAAGATAACCTTAGTGTTAGAGCTGTGTGAGCTTTGAAACATGGGAATTTGAGCTAAAACTATTATTTTTTTAATACAATATTAATAGCTGAATGGAAAAATATCTTAAAATGCCTTTCTAAGCCCAAAACTCTAGTTCACTTGTAGTCTTCTTTTCTATGTTTTATTGTAATGCAGCTTGTATGGAATAGCTGCTTTCAAATGCCAGTCAGTCCTTAAACTCTGTGTGTGTGCGTACACATCCGTGTGTTTCATAGGGAGGATTGAGGAAGCAGAGAAAAAAAATGGAGAAGTTCCCCACTCATTAAGCATTTTCTTTGTGGTTTTTGATTTTGGTCTTCAAAGCCTTCAAATATGGATTATAAGTTTTGGTCCCCAAAATATGTTTTGGATGTTTTGGGGTTTTTTTGCTAAATCACAAAAAAAGAGACATGATTTTAAGTTAATAAGATTAAGGGGTTTGTTACTTAAAACCTACAGTGAAAAGGGTGTATTAGGAAAGATGAGGACTAGTACTTTTTCTTTGCATTTCTATCTTAGAATGTTTTAAAACTATTTTTCCTTGACTTTGACAATTACACTTGAGAAATATCTATATTAACATAGTTTTTTTTTTTTTTTCAAACATGCGCACTAATACCACAAACACCCACATTTGAAGATACTCTAAAGCTATTCCATTAAAGCTATTCTCAAATAAAATGGAATCATGGGGTTAAGTAACACAGATTTAGGGTCAAAACTTAAATGTTCCAAAATATTTGCAGAATCAGGTCCCTGCAGACTTTGGAAACAGAATTCATGGCATGCACAGAGTAAAATCATAGCTGATGATGATCAGAAGGTTAATTTGTTATTCATTGCCAAGGAGCAATTGATAGCAGCAACCTTGTCTACAAGGGCACAATTCATATATATGTATTAAACTTTCTCTTTGTGTAGATTTTGATTATTAATACTGATGATTTTTTCCTTCCACTTTTGGGTGGAATGAGAAAATGGACAATTAAATATTTCATTTAAAGTTCAGCACTAGCCTGATGAGCTAAAACTAAGAAGTCAAGTTCAAGGGTAGAGGGGTCTTCAAGCTACCTTTTGTTCTTCCAATTTTATGGGAGAATTGGGGAGATCCTTGGCATAATTTAGACACTGGGTAGTGTAATCTTTTACTTTCAAATGTCTTTTCTGGATTGTTCTGGGGACTCCAGTCTCATCCATAGTTCTTCCTGTGCTGGAGTTTGTGAGGGAATTCCGTGTTACAGGAATGAAGAGGCTGCTGGCGGTGGGACATGGTGTGATCCTCCTCTTTGAGCCTCCCTTTGTTCATTCCCTCTCCTTGGATTTCCTCCCCAGTGCGCTGTTATTAAAGCTCTCTGAAATTTTAACTGGAAGTTAAGTACAGACAAACCATCCCAGACCTCTCCCTGCCCTCACTGTGCTCTTCCAAGTTCACTCACAGTGTCATGCTCTGAGAAGAGCAGCAGTCAGAGGAGTCAATTGGACACTGTCAGTAATTGCACAGATTGCCTGGAAATAAAAGATCTAAGAGCCAGCATTAAACTCTTAAATAGGACATGCAGTAAAAGCACAACAATACAGTGTGGCTCCCATAGGGCTGAGGAAAAAATCAAATAATAAATGTCTCATATTGGATTCAGAGAGATACTCCCAAATTTAGAAGCTTATTTGACGCCTATCCCAATAATTCAAACTTGTTGGATTTGTAAAATTAGCCTGTAAATCTCACAGGAAAGGCTGTGGGGTATTTCAGCACTTTCATTTGTGCTCCTGCCAGGAGCATGAGTATTAGTATAAAAACATAAAAATGACCATGAAAGTAACTTTTAAAGCAGCAGCAGCTTTTTATTCTCTTTCAAATCCTACAGAAGGATTAGAGTTGTGGGAAAAGATTTAGCTCACTTTCTATTCAGTCCTAATTGGCTTGCCGAGCCTCAATATATTAAACCATACGTTGTTAATGTCTTTATTACGTCTTTATTTCTTGTCCTGTTTCAAGGTTCAGATCGCGGTCATCAATCCTCACCAGAAAACAGTCTCCTTTCCTAGAGGGCTGCCTTGTAAGAGCAGCAGTGGTTAAACTGGGAGGACTGAGGGCAGGGCCTCAAGAGATCACTGGTACCTGGAAGGAGAGGTCTGGAGGAAGATCCCTGAAGTCAAGACAGGAATGTCTGGAGGGACTATTTCTCTATTCTCCTTCTCACAAGCTGTACTCGCTCTGGTGCTCCGGTAGCACCATAACCAGGAGCAATGGAGTGGAATCCTTAGGATGTGAAGGATTCCCTGCTGGAAGCCTCTGCAACCTCTCACACTGCAGCAGGTTGTGGGGAAATCATAAAATCATGGAATGGTTTGGGTTGGAAGGGACCTTGCAGATCATTTAGTTCCAATTTCCCTGCCTTAGGGCTGGCTAGCATTTGGGGACGATAAGTGATGGTAACCTCTACTGCCTGCAGATATGCTGATACTAGTGGGATGCCTCATCCCTCCTCCAGAAGATGAAGACTGTGTGACAGTAAAGAAAGATCCAACAAATTTTGCCTTCTCTCACAGAAATATCTTATATTGCAAGGCAGTAGTATTGAAAGAGGTAAAAATGCAAGGCAGGTGTGCCCTGTTTGGTCACACTGGGATATTTTGGGTTTGCATTCTGAGAAGGTTCATGTGGTTTTGGGCACCCTGGGGATGTTCACACCACCGTCCTGGCACAACTGTGAGTGTCATGCAGAACAAGGTGTACATCTATCACTTGTGTGTCTACACACACATGAATATCAGGCCTGAGGCTTGGGGGGAGAAATAGGTCACAGCTTCATCCAGTTCAGTCAACACCTTCTTTGCTGGGAGATACTGCTGCTGCATGGTGACAAACATCAACCTTCCTGTTGTGATTGAAGCTGGAGGTTTTTAGCCTTCTTAATCAAGTGCACGTAGAGGTGATGAATTATCCGATGAACTAACCCATAAGGGTGGACAGTTTTACAAGCCAAGAGCTAGAAAGTGCTCTTTCTAAATTAAACACGTTGTTGTGTTTCTTTGGGTTCTGTTTCCATGTCGTTTGTGATGGAAGTACCTGTTTCACAAATGGATAAACACAAGAATGCATTTACTCTTCCAAGTCTCTGGGAAAAAGTTGGCCAGCAGGCTGACATGGAGGGGGCCCAATGTACCTGGAATGATATGAAACACCTTTTTTGTGTGTATTAGTTTACATACTGTGTTCAGGAAACAGGGTACAGAAACTTCCTTAAACGTCCAGGAACAATAGCTATTGTTGGTTGTTGATATGGCATGAGCTCATATCCAGGATACCGAGAAAGGAACTCCTGACTACAATAAATAATATACTTCTTAACTCCCGGTGTGAAAGACTGTATTTATTGTTTTTCCACAGAGAGATGGAGAAGTAGGGCTTTAAAAAGAGGGCTTTCCTTGGCAGGACAAAAGCTGCAATTTTTTCCTTTTCTCTTAAAAATTCAATTCAGGAATTTCTTAGGGAAGAAAAAAAGTTTTATAGCCAGGTTCCCAACAGTCTGTATTGAAATATATTTTGAATTTGACTGTATTATATGCAAATGATAGGATTAGTGGGAGAGGTCTATAAAGCTCTTCTTTCTAACTGTTTTCTTTCTTGCCTTCATCTGCAGTGGGGGTGGGAAACTCTTCATCACACAAAACTCGAAGCTCTTGGTCCAAAGTTATACAGGAATATATTTCCCTGGATTTTTACAAAGTTGATTAGGGTGAAGGAGCTTCTTTAATGCTACACTCTGTCAGTCCTTTAGGAGCAGAGCCTTAGTTGTTTGAAAAAGAAATTTGCAGAACCCTGGCTGCTCTATCTCAAACTGACACTTACACTAGATTTAGTGGATACTCATGACTAAATTGTGCACTACAAAAGGAAAGGCCTTGAGGGAGCCTAATCTTTAAATGGAATGTGCCAGTTAAAGCACAGGAGTGGGAGTTAGGGGGCTCTGCAGCGCTTCTGATACTGTGGCACCAGTCATGTCACTTTGCAGAGGAGAAGGGAAAAGGTTCCTATCTGTCCTGGGGATCCTTCACCTCCAAGGAGCGTTACCTCTTTTCATCCCTTTAATGCTTCCCGAGAGAGCCATCTGGAGTACTTTGGGCAAGTAAAACTTTGTCACATACATCATTTTATTGAAATGTTATCCTCTGCAAAGCTTTGCTGCGATGGTTTTGGGTTCAGAGGGAGTGCTTGCTGGAGGTCTGGACTGTGTAAAGCTGAAGCCAAATCCCCACTCCCTGCTCGGTCACTCCGGCTGGACACTCACACCTCTGCATTCCCAGCCTTGCCATGAGCACCCAGCTGATGCCTCTGAGGTAGACTCCCCTGGAAAATTGAGGTACCTCTCCTTGTTCCTAAGATAAAAGGAAGCGGACATGCCAAATTGTTCTTGTTTTTAAAAATGTCTCCTGCCCTGAAGTCTGATTTTTAACTACTCAAATGGCTATTTCAGTTGTTCTGTGTGCTAATGTTGCTGTACAGGTGTTTTGTAAGGGCAGCTACTAAGCCTTGCAGTGTCACTTCTTAAATGAAACAGTAAATTTAAAACCCTGATAAATTCTAAGCACCAATGTCTAGCAGTAGGGGGTTTTATAAAGATGTATATGGTCTGAGGCACCAGTTTCCGTAGAATTTTGTATTATTGGCTACTGCACTGTAAGGACACCATATAGGTGTCCCAGAAATAAAAATGCAGTGTCAGTCACAGGCTCCAATCCAGAGCTGAAAAATGGAGAGTGACCTTTGATGGGTTATTTTTTCTTGATTTCTCTTAGTCACTTGCCCCTACTAAACTGAACCACTCTTGGATTATCAAAGTCTTTTGCTAACTTTTGCATAAATAACCTTGGTTAGAGATAACTCAGATTTTTCTTTTTAAATATGTGCACTTTACGTGTTCTTCGAAAAGAACATGGCATTCTTTTGGTTCCTTGGTTGCAGGGCTTTAAAAATAAACTCAGTGCAATGTTGCAAATGAGATAAGATGCATACTTTGACATTTATTTTTGTTTCTCCAAATTTTAATGAGAAATTTAAATAACTTACTACCAAACATGCCTAGGAAGTGGTAAAGCTGTGCAGCATGTGGCTTCAAGGGAAAAGGGGTCCAGTTCAAGCTGGTCTCTACGAACTGGCCAGTGTTTGCTCAGCCTGGAGCTGCTGGCAAGCTCAGGCCTAGCTCTTGGATTTTTCAGATGAAAAGCAAGAAACTTTGGATGACACTTGTTCCGTGGTCTTTTAGGCTTTCTCGTTTGGAGGGAACATAGGAAAAGACTGAGAATCAAACAATCCCTGCAGGGTGAAGTTGTGAAGCTCTTTGTGGCACCTCTGGGGTGCCAAGGCTGTGACCCCGCAGGGACATGGGGACAGACGCTGGGCACTCGTTCAGAGCCTCTGCCCTCTGGGGCACATCCCAGCCCCCCAATCCACACTCAGATTTGTCATGAACCCCAGCCAGAGCTCCCCCTGTGAAAAGGAGCCCGAGCAGGGTTAGAACCGCTTGCCAAAGGGACAGCACCCTCTCCAAACCTGCCGAGAGCTCTGGCAGAGATGTGTAAAACCCATCTATCAAAAATGGGGCCACATTCTGATATCTGAAAGACAGGCACTTTTAAAATTAGCTTGGGTTTAAAGTGAGTGATAGAATAAGCATGGCTTTCTTCTATTGGTGAATCAACAGCCAATTCCCTGTGGGATTTTCTGGTAGAAAATTAGGACCAGTTTGTCTATTGGTGGTTAAAAATCACACCACTTAGTGCTGAAATAATGAAGACTTTCTAGTCTTGTAACAGCCTTCAACACTAGTGCTTGTAATACAATGTTTGTAACTCATGTATGATGGTGAGAAAAGTTGTCTAGTTTTAAAAAACCAAGCATCACACTTGACAGACAGAATTGAATGAAATAATCTTTAAGAATGCAGAAACTTTGCTTATTTGAGAACCCTTTCTAAAATGTTCATTTTCCATGACAGCTAGCTCAGGTAATATGAACCTGAGCAAGGAGAGAAGCAGGTTTAGCACAAATTTTGTAGGATTACTTTTGTTTCCTTGGGAAACTGCAGAGATGTTGGTTCAGCAAGTTGCAGCTTTGACTAGAAGGTTATATAATTCTACACTTTCCATTGTATAATCCAGCTACAAAAGCTGCTGTAAAAGTGGCCTCTTAGATGTCTAAGGGCAGCTTTGCTAAATAAAAATGACAAAACATTCCATCCTAATAGGATAAGCCTCGCTCTCATACCTTCTGATGTGTTTGTATCTCCTGATTATTTTACAACAAAAAACAGAAGTTGCTGGGCCAAAAGTACTGAAAACACTTAATCCTCACATGCCAGGTTTTTCCTGCTGGTCTTGCTGCCAGTTCTGCACCAACGTTTATAGACATTCTTCCTCTCCCCCTTCTCCCCCATGCTTAGATTCTCATGAAAGGAACAGTGTAGTTCTACAAGCACCCCAAAGCTGGCTGTTGTGGGATGGCAATGAGACAAACAGCTTACAGAACTCATTTGATATTTTAGCAGATAGATGAAGCACTTGTATCAGTACAAATAGCATCCCAGTATCTGGGACTAAAGGAGAAGGACTCCAGTCAGTGCGAATCTCCAGAGGGGACACTTGACATCTGGGGCTGTGACTCAGTCTCTTCAGTATTAGGATGAAGGACTGTGAAGTGCATCATGAGTAGCTTTTTCTCTCTTCTGATGTACCATGCAGTAGCTTTCGTTACAAGCACGAGGCTGGTGAAAAATGATACTCACCCATTATGTGTTTGCAAGCCTTAAAATAATTGTTATCCTCAAGATCCAGCAACTCGCACACCAGAAGGGAAAAATATTTCCCTTACCTTCACCCTCAACCTTTGTTTATTTCTGCAAGTTTAAATGAGGAAGGTTGAAAGTTATTTCGCACTGCAGTCTAGATTGTGGTTGAGTTTTGTAAAGTTCAGAGAAAAGATGGGAAAGAAATATATAAAAATCTAAGTAATGTTTTTTCATCTGTGTTCTGGTCCAAAGACACAGCTTAAGGAACTCTCCCAAAAGGAATTAAAGCAGTCTTGATGGGTGCCGGGATATTAAAAACATACTTGTACACTTGTACAGGTTGTCCAGAGTTGGCAGTCCCCTTCACCATGACATCTGCAGTAGTACCTGCAGAAAAATGGCCACATTTGTTCTAGTCTGTCTTGTATGGTTAGAGGCCATGGGCCACAGCTGCCATGTGAAGAAGCCAGAATGAGCTCCTCTGATTTTTGTTAAAATAGATGCCCTTTTAGATATGTTTTTAGGATGAGTGTTAGTTAAGCACATTTGGGTTTTCTGAGAAGTATTCTAAGTGTACCAGAGTAGTTAAAACATCCGCCTCTATGCACAAGGGGACAGACTCTTTTTAATTTACTTTCTATCTCAGCCATCTGTTGGCTTCACTCTTGTGGCTACCAACATTTTTTTAGTACACCTTAGATCTCTACTTGGACAAGCAATTTTTTTATGCAAGCATAATTCAGCTTTTCAGACTACCTGAAGGCAGATATATCTGTGGTATATTATAGAATTCAGAGCAGGGATTGCTTTGCCTCTCTTTACTTCTTCAGAAAACACAATAGCTCAGGTCCAGAGGAATCCCTTTGGTCAACCTGGTGTACTCCAGAATAATCCAGTTGCTGTAGTATGAGCTTCAGCCTAGATAAAGACAGCAAAGGTATAGTAAGATAAGATTCAGCGTGAGATATCTCTGTTTTGTAGTTTACAGGAGCATTACTGTTGCGCTGGCATAATCAGGATGGAATTGCAGGACACTGCAGAAAGTATTCGGAGAGCAGATAATAAGACAACGTATAATCCAAAGCTTCTCTGTCACAGTCAATATAGATAAGGGAATGGAAAACTGATAGGAGAGGGGAGGCCTCTTCCAGCTTGTTCTGTTTCTTTTTAGTGTCAGACATCCAGAGTCATCACCAAAAGTAATTCAAGTTATTCAAGGACCTCCGTTTCATCAAAGCATTGCAATTCCTCTGCAAAGCTGATGTAGACAGTTCAGCAAGGGGAAGAGGATCCACAGAGCTCTGTAGAGGGCACTGAAACCAGATCCCTGTGTGGCAGCTGCCCTTCTCAAAGCCATCCCACAAAAAGGGCAAGATTTTGCTAGGACTGACCCTTCCAGTTTCCTCTAGTACTTTTAGCTTTCAGCTATAGCATTGCAAGTGTCTTTGAAAAAAATTGTATTTGTGACATAGCTTTATATTGCTATGCCATGTGGATTTTTTTTTTTTTTTCCTTTTGGAAGCTCTCCAGTATTTCCAGGATTTGCACTCTTTGCCTCCATCTCTACTGCTGCCATTTGGAGCTGTTGAATTTCAATCCATTAAATTATAACCCCTTTCCTCAGAGAGCAACTGACTCCATTTCAGCAATTAGGTGCCCTTCAGACACGTGAGACCAAGCCTCCAGTGCTATGAATGACTTTTTAATCGTGGGGAAAAATGCAACAATTTCAAGAGGAAAACCAAGTATCCCTTTCCTCAGCTTTGCTCCCACCCATACTTGTAGTTCTGTATCCACATGCCACAACAGACAAGATCACAGCCTATTAGGAGGCAGCTTTTAAAACTACCCCTCTAGA
Source organism: Origma solitaria (assembly GCA_013397895.1). Taxonomy (NCBI): domain Eukaryota; kingdom Metazoa; phylum Chordata; class Aves; order Passeriformes; family Acanthizidae; genus Origma; species Origma solitaria. The sequence goes on along the minus strand of VZRL01005557.1, from coordinate 1,013,565 downwards.
ATGGGAGTGATCCGTATTAGAATTCCTGAATTTCATCATACAGAGGAAGAAGAAAAATCCAGAACACTTCAAATCCCAGCTGACCACTCAAATTCAGAAGACACTGGCTGCTTTTTTACAGCCGAGTTTATTTGTAGTGTTCAGAAGGAAATTGAGATTTGGCATTAGTTGAAAACTTTCAAGTTTGTCTTGCTGAAGAGGCAGATCCTGCATTCCCTGTGACTTTCCTGTGAGGTTTAGTAAAGAACCTGAGATGATAATCTCCAGCATCAATTTTCATTTTATATGGCAGACATCCCTTACAAACAAGGGACTAGACAAGAACAGGATGGGCAAGAAATTAGTGCGTTGAGAGGGAACTCCCTGACTTCTGGAGGTAGTTTCTGGCATGCCCAGATGGAGGAGGGCTCTGCCTAACTCTGGGTCATGGCTTAGCTTTATTGCTGGGCACTCAGGGGGAAGCTGTGGCCAGGGCTTTTTTTCATTAGTGTTTGTCAATGCCCTCCTTTTCCCAAATGGAAGCAAAGGAGTTCAGCAGAGACATAAAGCATTAGCTCAAAGGCAGAGACTCATCCGAAGTGTTTCCTTTGCAATGCTTTGCACTAAGAGTGTGTCAGAGCACTGATTTCAAGTTGGGTGAATACTCATGTCCCTGTGAGCGGCTTCCTGTGGGACACCAAAAAGTGCTTAAAGAGAATGTAGAGTGAAGACCTAATGGGCAATAACCTGGCTTGCTTGGATCCAGCTGGTTATTTAAGTGAAACGTGGCTCAGGTGGGGCTGCTCCTTTTAAGGTGACCAGCTGAACATAGGAGGGGAGAGGAGTTTCCAGCCTGCAGTGGTCAGGTGGAAGTAAGGTGAGTGTGAGGAGCAGGGATGTGAGACTGGTGCTCAAAAAGCAAGTGTATAAATCCTACAGCCAGGTCTCTGGAAATGGGTGGTTCCTAAGCACCAGAGAGGACTTTCTTATTTGTGCAGTTTGCTGCAAAGCAGAGCCGTTAATTTCTTTGAATACGTGCTTGGAAGAAATTACCTAGTTGCAGGAATGTAGCTGACAGGGGGTATAAACCTTTTTCATTTCTGTTCTGCTTTGCCTACCCTCTTTTGAGTTTTCTCCACTTAGAGCCTGCTAATTAGTTTATAATCTAATTAAATTTGGCTTTTTATTTTAGTTTGGTCATCTTTAGGGAGCTCGCTCTCAGGAAAAGCTCTGGGAAGATGTAGTTCAAAGCTGTAACTGATGAAGAATCCCATCGGGCTTTCCCCTGCCTCATGCAGGGAGACCCAGCCTGCACAGTTTGCAGCCATGGAATATTTGGGCGATGGTGCAGCCCTATCCCCACCCCAATTCTGGCAGTGCAAAGAAAGGAGCTGCTGCAGGCCAGAAGCTCCAAGCCTGCTGAGCCAAGCCCTGCTCCTGTTTTCATTCACAGCATAAATGGTGGCCTTGCATTAAGGTCTGCAACTCGCTCTGGTTGCTCTGGTTGGAACATTTTTGTTACAGAACTGCTGAATTACAGATTTGTGTTTTCTGAGGTTGTGACTGTGGCATGTGATGCCATTGTGGAGCTACCGAAGCCCTTCAGATGAGTTAATAACTATGGCAAAATAACTCAACTCCCTGCAACACTGCTGGGCACAGGAGCGCCTGGCTGACATCTTAGGAAATGAAAAGGGGATTCTGGAGAAACGTTTCCTATTAATTCATGCTGCCATTTGGTCCTGGAATTCCTGTGGATATTGCTGAGAGTCAGCCATCTGATTATGAAGGGTCTTCAGTGACCATTTGATTCTCTTACACAATGATCATTAGAATCACAAGTTTTAAGAGCTTTATTTTTCAGTTCTGCCTCCCAATAAATTTACAGCTCTCCACCCACCTCTTAGAAGGGACTATTTTATGTTAAAGACATTCACGCAGGTTTTATTGTTGGGCTTGCTGTTAGTTATTTATTTCTAAAGTAAACTCAAGGTTAGAACTGACTGCAGGCATGATTGTGGTAATTTCTTACCATAACTAGTATCCATGCAAAAATCTCATTTCCATCTGCTTTTGAAAAATCTTGGCCTTCAGATTTTATTGTAAGGTTCTTACCAGGTCACCCAATTAATAGATTGACCTATATTTATTTCATTTCTCTTCCTACAGGTTAATTTTGACCTCTGGAACTCACAGAAATAAAGCACAAAATAATGCTGCATCAGAGAAAAGAAACTATTGCAATGTGAGTTGAGAAGCCAAAGCTGAAGGGCAAAGGTGGCAGGAAAGAAGGCACAGTACATAATTTCTAGAGGTGATATTCATGGCATCTCACAGTAAGTGCATTCAAATACATTTCTAGCAAATCACAGTTGCTTCTTTTGGATGGGGCGGGGGGAGAGATTAGCAGAAACAGGAGGTAGGATTTTAAAGTGAAAATGTATTAAAATAGTCCGCTTACAAAAGACCATGGCTCCTGCAATCTTTCCAGGGCTTGCATCTTCACTGCTCTGCACTGTGTTTGCATCAATACAGCAATTTGTATTTGCAGCCTGCAGAAATTTAACTTAGCACCTGCTGCCACCTTATTTAGAGGACTGTATGTTTCATTGCTGTTTGTTTGTTATTTTTCTTTGAAGTAGGTGCAGTTCTTTAGCACATTTTCTGTCTCCAGAAATAATACTGTAGGTCTCAGGCTAATTCCTTGCTGAAGGACTTGCCTGCCTGTTCCTAGTCTACAAGCAGGACTATTAGGATGCAGGCTGGCCTGCGCTGGAGCTGGTTTGGGCACCACAGGATTTAGAGCTGTAGCCATTCAGAGGGCATTAGCATTTTGAAAGGTTTAGCCAACAAAAGCACACTTGTGGCTTGGGGAATACAGATGCTGAGAAAATGTTTAAATTCATGTAATGATTTGGATCTTCAGGACTGCTTGATTCACCCTTGCAACCTTGTCTCCAGACAGTGCCACGGGCTTAACTCACCTGCCAAGAAGTGTGAGCATTCCTTCGAGTCTCTGTAAAATGCATCTGTGTGCACCTTTGATAGCTTTTACAAGGCATAAAATTACTGTTCAGAGTAACTCCCCTCAGCTACTTTTAAGTCAAGTGAAGTAAGAGTAAATATTTCTCAGCAGGTTGGAATTCCAAATGCCACTTCTCTTTCTGTCTTTGGAGTCTCTTTATATTTTTATATGCATATATTTCATGCAGGTTCAAGCTGAGACATTTAGGGGTCAAGGCAAAAGAAAAATCACAAAACATTCTTGATACATATTCACCAGTATGGTAAATTCCATGAAAGTATGGGTTGTTTTCTTTAAAAGAAATATGCATACGTGAAGTGCTAAATCCATAAGGAGAACTTTTTACATGGTGATAAAATAAGAAAAATTTGCATTTACCTTGAATTTTTGTTGGTACTTTTAGTATGTAAAATTTCAATTAAGCATAGAAAATTAGTAATGGGTATGTTGATGAATCTGGGTTTTCCTGAGAAGGCAATTGTACAGTGATGTGACGGGCATTGCGCTGTGGTGAAATACACCTTGCAGGGAGCTGTGTCTCTGGAGCAGAGCTCCTGCGTCACTGCTCAGTAGCAAGGGTTGACTCTGACAGCAAGCCAGTGGGTGGTGGAGAGGGTTCCCACTGTGCTGTGCTGCTTTGGGCTTCCCAAATGAGCCCCCCAGAGCACTGTGAGAGCCAGTTCTTGCCCTGACCGGGAGAAGATGCAGCCTTGATCTCAATGGGGCATGGATTTTGCCCCAGCAGTATGGGGCTGTGTGCTAGAGCATCAGTGCCTCTGTGATTCTTACTTTTTCAGTCCAAATTCACTTTCTTGTAAGGCAATGAGACATTCTGCTCCAACTCCGTTAGTCAGACCATGAAAGTGGGGGTTTATTTTCCTGTTTTTAGTCTCAGAACTGAATGCTTCTTCCAAGGGGCAGGGTCAGAGTGTTGAGTCCAGCCTCTCCAATCTCTAAACAGGTAAGAGACTGTCAGGATTAGGCTGGATTAGAACAACTGGATTAGGCCTTTTGCATGTCCTCAGCAAACACTTTCTCCTTTGGAATCAACATCATGAGGGTCATGAAAGATGAGTTTGTTGTTCCTTATTCAGAAGGTGTGCTGGCTTTGCTGCTTTACACCTGTCTTAAAAAACCTTCATTAGCTCATTATACATGCTCTGTTCCAGTTTGTATTTCAGATTATGCTTACCTTCTTACAATTCCTTAGGTTTTGTTTTCATTTTTTCTCAAGTCATGTTATCACCTTGTGTTAACTGATTAACACAGAAAAAAAGGGCTGGATGAATAATTCATTGTGTATGATTTAATCAAAGAATTTACGTTTCCTTTTGTTTCATAAAATGTCTGCAAATATATCAAAGCTTTCTTTCAGCTATTTGTTTTTGCAAAGTTATTTTGCCCAATAATTGCAATAAATATTCCTTTGTGCTGAAAGTGAAGCATTATTTGTGTGAGAATTTGACATGGGTGTCTAATACCATTACAGTACTGGTAGAGACAAAAAGGAAGGTTGTTATGTGTTGAGTTGGTTGGGGTTTTTGAGCTCCACTCCAATAATTTTTGTGCACACCTCATTTGAAGAACCAGTGGAGGACAGGACTGATCTCAAAGTAGGAAGAGAACCAGATTTAGGCAGAGGATCATGTAATAATTACACTTCAATTTCTATTTTAGAGTTAAAATGACCAGAAATAAGATGTTATACACTGATCTTCGATATTTGCCTTCCTAAATCCTGATGTTTATCTGTCTGACAGTTGTGTTATTAGGCATGCACTTGTAATATGTATGGAGCAGCGCAGACTGGCTTGTCCCCAAAAATTTAGTCCTGTTATCCATCCTGTCACGGATCTCTTGCATTCTGTCTAAGAAAGAGAACGAAGTGGCATTTGTTATTTGCAATGTTTCAATCACTCTTTGAAATCCACAGACAAGTACTTCAGCTGGTAGAAGTAGATTTAAAATGGCAGAAGCTTATTTGGTGGAGGAAAGATTTACTAGCTGTACAGAAGAAAAGGTCTGGAATCTGGGGGCAGTGGATGGGCTCTGAGCACTTTTTTCTCTGTAAATGGCTAAACTGATAAGAGGATGTTGGTATCTGGCAGTGCCTGTCAGCTGGAGACCAAAGCATCTTTACCAAGAATTTTCCACTGCAGATTTTGTGTCTTACAGGCACTTAAAAAAAAAATTATAAATAAGTGCATTTAAAATTATTATTTTTTTTAATGTCGCACACAATGTGTGCCTATGTGTGTGTTTTATTTTCATAGCCATTCCTACGGAGATAGAGGGAAGATTTGCCCTCTTAAAATAATGGCAAAAATAGCAAATCAGATGGTGGTGGGGGGGAGGAACAGCCTTGAGGAGACTGTTTATGAAGGCTTTCATTCCATCATGTACCTTGGACATAGCTCAAGTGAGGGAGAATCTGCTATGCCAAATCTAAACTTGGCCCTGGTAGAGGCAGATAAGGACCTGTGCCTAGTGCAAGCCATGGGAAGAATCATCTTTGGAGACAGGCACAGCTGATGGAATCAAAGATAGTGATAACCTGTGGATCAGACTATGCATCTTTTTGACAAGCATCAGCTGTTCGTTCCCAGCCTCTGGGTGACTCCTTTATACCAGATGCAGTATTTCAAAAAACAATTGCTAGTGATGTGGATTAGGAGGCAGAAAAATGTAAATTGGAAGCGACCCAAGTTCTGACTGTGTATGGGTGTCCCGTGGGTCAGATGAGAGAGACTGTTTCCCAGGAATCACAGGCTAGATGACATTTGCAGAAAATGTGGAGGGAAAGGCTTTTAGAAATGGGGTTGTCTGAATAGGAGGAGGCCACATCCGAAGAATTAAAATTTGCTAATGCAGCAGGGTCACCATTAGTATCCCCAGAGTGGGCAGCTGTCCCTAAACTGATGCTCTTATCTTTCTGGAGACGTCAAGAGATAAAAGATTACCTTGGACAGAGGATTTAAATTTGGTGATCCCTGGAAAATGACTAATATAGAGGACAAGTACACTCTTCACCACAGGAGGTAGACAGGTGGGCCCTGCTCCCACCCAGCAGGAGCAATCCAGCTGTTTATCTGAGCAAGGCTGCTGCACAGCTACACATTGTTTCAAGCTGGACCAAGCAAAAGTAAAAGCAAATGGGATTACTGTGCAGTCAGTGGAAAAATTGGATGTCTAGAAAGGAGTTTCAAAGTCATTCGCAAGGGAAAGAAGACATCCACAGCTTTGGGCAGGACTTGCCAGAAGCTTCTGCTGATGACAGCTGACAGAAATACACAAGCAGTTGCTTTTGCAATTTTTTTCCAGGAACAAGGTCTTTGTAAGGCTGTGCTGAAATAAGGGAGTGTTCAGGCAGACAGATTTCATGTCTTGTTTTTCAGAAACAACAGGTACCTGATGTCTACCAGATATCTACCCTGATTGTCAGGTGAGTTTTACAATCTCACATGTGCTCTGAATGGCATCCGTTCTGCCAGCAACATGCATTTAGTGAGCTCAGGGAAAGCCTCAGTATATTTCTGTGATCCACAAGAAGTATTTACCAACGTCCAGAAAGATTTATTCTTTCCGTCCTGCTCAAATTGATACTCATCTGCCTGTGACTTTCCCTCCAAGATGACTTCTGAGAAGTGTAACATCTGTGCAAGTTGGTGCAGGGGCAGTGGCAAGAGGCTTCCCCAGCCAGCAAAAGGACTTCTGCCAGAGCTGAGCAAGGCAATCCTTGGGGGGAGTCTCTTACAAACCACCCAGGCAGGGTGAACGGGCAGATGAAGTGTTTTATAAGTGCCTGGCTGCTGTTTTATGATTGCCAGCCCTTGGTCTCGTGTGAGACTCGAACTTGCTGGATGTCTGCTGGAAACTCAACGCAGCAGAGAGGAAGCAGCCTGAGAAGTTCCTGCAGTGTGTGGAAGAGAACTTCCCAACACGAGTGGTAAATGAGCCCCCGGGCCCGGAGAAGGGCTGCTGGGAGCTGTGATGCCTTTATAAATACATCAACAACAAAGGAGGGCCAAGGGAAAAATCCAACCTTTACGGAGATCTTGATGTGAATCAAGCCCAGCTTCCAATGACAGCCCAGCACAACTCCTACAGCAATGGCAGAGGCATAAGGCAAGTGGGCTGCCAGACCCCTCAAAAGTCACGAATCCCTTCCCTCTGTGCTTGATCTGGAAGGACAATAAGCAAGTTGTGAGATGACAGAGATTCAGAATTACATGGGAAGATTAACAGAATGCTTCCTTTTTCTCCCAAACATTCTCAGCAAATCTACTCCGACTTTTTAAATATGCTAAAAAGGAGAAGAGGAAAGGCCGGTTTTAACATAATACAGTCAACTGATGGTAGTCATTGCTGTGGGATAACTATGAGCCCTGAATTTTAATGGATTTGAAAAAGAGAAGTGGGCATGTTTAAACCGATGGGAAGATTAAAAGATTTAGAACAGAACCAAAGAGAGTTGCACTCAGCATCGTGAAGATGAAATCTAAGCACAAATTGACAGGAACTGGCAGAGTTTTCTTTTTTTGGTGAATCTTTCTGTAATTGTCCACAAGGGTTTCCTTGCCCTTTCCTCTGAAGCTTTGAAGCACAATTCCTGTCAAAGACAGCAGAAGTAGCACTGCTGTAAAAAAATGGCTTAATGCTTGAAAATAGCACTTTGCAGTGAGCATTGGAAAACAAATATTCCCAGCCAGGAAGGGTAACTGGTGGTAGACGTTGAAAGTAAAACTTTTACCCTTTATCCAAAGGGTCTGCTTAAGGCTACCATTAGAAGGATTAAACCTTTTCTTCTCCATCAGACTTTATTCTCAGCTTGTACATCAGTCTTCCAGCAACATAGGACTAGAGTTGTCCATTTGAATCAGCTGAATCCTCTTTGGTGTGGGAGACAAGGGCTTGTGGCTGGGAGGAATAGCTCTCAAACTCCAGCACCTTGACCCAGAGCACTTCAGGATGACCAAGGCACTGTTTTTTAGGAGGAGGGATTAGGAAGAACCAGGTAAAGACACTTTTCCAGTGTCAAGTGGTTCGTGTCAGAACTACGACAAGGCAAATGGATAGTTATAAATTTTCCTCATGTGAGGTTAAGTGTGTGTGTCCATTTATATGTATTTATACATAAATGTCCAGGTGAACTGAGCTGCAGCTCTGAAGAGGCCAGGCCAAATAGTTTCATGAATTGTCAGGTGCAAAGCCAAACAATACAGATTCTTTCATTTCATTTCGTTTTCTTAGCATGGGAATAGCTGGTTTGAAACCCACAAGCAGTTTTATGTCCAGAAGAGTATTAAGCGAGAAGTTTTGATATGAAATCATTATCTTCCCTCTTCTAAATCCAAATACTAATTGCAACCTTGCTGTGAGCCCACAATAATAAGGCTATCATAGCCATAGCAACGGAAAGCAACATTAAATGGAATACATATCTACTGCACAAGATTGGTTTTTTCGGTTTGGTTTTTTTTCTCCATTTGGGCAGTAGGCACACATTTCAGCAGCCATGATATGCAGATCAAAAGAGCTTCTAGTTCTTCAAACTGCTGAGCTTTTTCGCCACATATACTCTCCTATCAGTAAATATTTTGTGTATCTGTATAATTAATTGCAGTGCAGGATGATTTATTAATCCACACACACCAATGAAAACACAAATTACAATTTCAGTGTGGATTTTACAATGGCCCATTTAAGTTTCAGGATTAAGCCCATAATAAAAACTTTTGTGTAGTTATAATTGGGCTGATATTTCTTAAAATGAGGAGATAAACATCTATGCAAATAGCCTCAAAAAGATACTGTCTTTAGGAAAAGAGCACTTCAAATGAGCTGCTTAAAGTCACCTTCTATGCTTTGCATGATAATTGTAATGCAAAATAATAAACAGCACAGGGGACCAAGCACAGCACTTCAAGGATGAAGGATGATATTGTGCCATTTATATAAAGATAATTATACACTTAAAAACAACTAATATCACTTTAAAGCCTTCCAATTAAAATAAATAAATTAAAAAGAGAGAGAAAGTGAAGGATGTGTACAAGGTAAGATTATTGAAATAAGTTTCCATTTGCTTTATTTTCCTGAGGGTATGTGTCCATAATGATCTGCCTGACACCGAAGCATCTGAGAACACTGTGAAATTAATTGCTGGGGACATTGCAGTGCACCACGATTCTGTAGGCCATGGGTGACATTTCAGACGTGGATGTACTTTACCTCTGTTAGTACACGTGAAAGTTACTTTTACCTTGAAAAGATGCTGCCATGCCCCGATTGCCACTTGGCATAGAGGGAAACATATGTTAGCCAAAGACCTTATTGCTTAGATTACTTATTCTTGTTTTCAGAGAGGAAATCTGTGAGCGAAAACTGTAGCAAAACAAGTGTCTTTATGCAGGTATAATTGTATCCCTCCTAACGAGATCTCTCTACCAGAAAAAGCTCTAAAACATTGCACCTTAATTCCACACTACTCTGTCAGCAAAAATTTGTATTCTGTAATGTAATATTTATGTATGTTTATAAATGGTTAAGAAAAGGCTAACATAGTCAGACATCATTAGCATGGGCAGAAACTACTGGGAGGTGTTAGAGATTGGCTCCTTATGCCCATGATTTACAGCAATTGTCCTGCTGGAACCAGTAATTATCCAGCAATTGATTATTAAAACACCCTTTAGCGAATTATTTATGAGGATGCTTTTCATGTAAATTGCACCAGACGTTGTTCAGAGGAGAGTTTTAAATTGATAAATAAAAATTTTAATGCAGACAATTGAAAAGGAGTTTTCAGCAGGTCTTGAAAGTGTTGCTTTTAATGGTAGAAATATGTTCAGGTAGGTGATGTATGTAACAGGAAAACCGATGAGTGCTTCATCTGAAGGAATGAATATCTTGTGTCCCATGGCTGTAGTTGCAGAGGGCAGCAGTGGAGGAGGTGAGATAATCTAAACAAGAAATCTTTACAGTGCTCAGTGTGTCCTTAGCCATTAGCAAAGAGCTTAGATGGAATTGCAGATGTATCTCCGAGCTTTGCATGGGCTCTGGATTCTATGATTCTTTGCATGGGAGGGAATATTCACCTTTTCAGCTCTGCATGGCCATTTTCTTGCGCAAAAATTTTTAAAAAAGGATTCTTGTGATGAATCCCAACTGTGATGTACTCTAAGCCGAACAAAGGACTTGATAGCAGCATTAGGTGTTCTGAAAAGTCATCTTGTGCTGCAAACTGTGTCTACGCAAGTGCTCGGATGATCACGGCTACAACTGCTCTGCAGCTAATACCATTTTACAAACCCTACAAGGGTTCCCTGTAGTGCTCACCTAAGTTACTACAGGTATTTTGTTTATCCTGGGCATGCTCAGAACCTTAATATGAGTTTGCTGTACCCATTCTTTGCTGTTTTCTTGCTGGCTCGGTCATTTTTTCCTGTAGTGACAATGTGACACCTGATTTTGTGTCACAGTTGTAGGAGGGACAGTGAAGGTAACCCTCATAAATTCAAATATGCTTAAACCATTTTGACACAACTTGTAAAAATTAAAAGCTGATTGAACTTTTAATAGCCATCTTTTCAGTAATATTCAAAGCAGTAAGTCTCTAGTATTCTAAAAGCACAGATTACCTGAAGTGACTGAAAGAGACTTCAAAGAATCTATAATTAAGATCAGTAATATGTACCGTATGTTTTAAAATCCTGAACTCTATTTGAGAGATTATTTTCTTTATATAGTACTTAAGAACACATTCAGATCTATTGATAGCAGTATTGTTTTATTTAATGACCATCCCTGCTGGAGCCAGGCCCGAGTTTGGCTGAGCCCTGCCTGTGGGACGATAGCCATTGTGATGTCCCAGGAGTCAGGCTGACAAAGAAATGTGTTTCGGTCACAATGCTGGCCCATTCTGCTCTCTCAGGCCAGAAAAAAACATAAAAAAGGTGCAGTTTACATCGCCCTGCCTGTCTATGGCTCCCCTGGCAAGCATGGCATGAGCAAATTCCTCTTAGTCTCCATTCATGTGCAAAGGCACAAAAGGAGAGAACAATATCTGCATTTTCCACTGCAACCCATACAATATCTGGGTAGGCAGTGTGGCTAGACAGGGATTTGGGGAATTGTTCTCCTGCTTGGGCCTGAATGACAAACTGCTCTTGCAAGAGCAGGCTCTGCTGGTGTTGCTACACTGAACTATCGCTGACACACCTGGAGCTGCCTGGGGATGAAAGGCACTTTAGAACCAAAATCTGTGCCCTTCTGTAGGATTTGTGGACCATTTGTACAACAGTGGGAATTTAACAGTGCTGTTAATAAGCTTTCAGTGATTTCACTGGGAGTTCTGTATGCAGAAGAACCGAGGATTAAGCTCTCCTTAAAGGTTTTGAGGTTTAGAAAATCGAAAGAGGGAATGGGCTGGCCTTTTTCAGTCTGCTGGGATCCTCTCCTTTCTTCCCATCCTCCCCAAACTCTCTCAGGTAGACATGCCATAGTAAGATCTCTAGGTGCATCACAACAAACTTCACCCGAGCTGGTTTAAATACCTTTAATTTACCTATTCTTTCTCCCTTAGTCTGATATTTACCCTTATTCTATTACTAATGTTAATTTTGTGGGCACATCTTGTCATGACTAACATTTTGTGTGATGATGGCAGCAAGAAAAGGCATGGGGCTGTGTCTTCCTTTTGTCATCCACTGTTTATTGTTAAATAAACAATACTTTATTAAATAATGGAATCAGTATTTTCTTTGCCTTCCCATCATAATGTTGCACATAGTAGCAGTAGTGAGAAAGACACGACTTCTTCCTTGGCAAGCTGGTTTGTTAAAAGTTGAATGATAGTTTTAATTGTGGAGACAGGTTTTTGATTTTAATTTATTTAAAAAAAGATATTTGAATAAAACTAATTTTCAGGCCTCATCATCATCTGTTCTCAGTGAGCTTTTAGAAGCCCCCCCCCTTGGACTTTGAATATGAAAGGTCTGAAAGCAAAATGGATTCTCTCTTAAACTGTTATCAGTGTGTTGTTTGAAATACAGATTAGACCAGAGACAAAGTAGTTTTGTTGGCCTGCTAGAGAATTAATTCTTCTTTCTCCTTAGTATTAGAGTCCAGAGCTGGAACCAGCAGGTCTATTAGAAATAAGGAGTAAAGGTGAATTCTTTCCTTTTTTTCCTTTCATTGTGAGCAATGGGGAGATAATTCCTTACTGCTAGAATTGTTAGCTGGAGGTAGAAGGGAAGGCTGTGTAAAGAGAGTGGTAAGAAAGAAGATTTGGATTTAAATATTCATGTTTTGGGGGCTATTCAGTGGTATCAGGAATAAATTACTAGCTGAGGACACACTTGATTGATTCTGTCTGAATTTGTTTTATAATATTTTCACATAATTTCATTTATTCTTTCCTTCAACATCCATTAGAGGAAAAGAGAAAAAATATACAGCATATGAAAAGAACACAGGGAAGTTTTTAATATAATGTTAATAATAGCTGATATTTAATTGAGATCGTATCTTTAATCTTTTCTTCTTTTCCCCTGCCAGTGTTTCATCTCTATTCTTATTATCTTGTTTTCAGTACAGAATTATCACCCACTGGTTTTCAATTACAGCGATGCCCATATTGATTCTCCCCTTGATTTTAACTCGAAGCTGAAAAATTACTCACTTAAGCCAATAAAGTAGATGATGTGCTTAGTTTTGGGTCCTTTTCTAAAATAATAAACGAATAAAGAAGAAGAACGAGACACTTATAATGATTCTGAGTTACAGCAAACTCGTATGGAAAAGCATTTAAAATCATTAGAACTCGGAACACTGTTACAAATTCATATTTATCTCTTCATGCTGAAGTGGTCCCTTAGGACACAAAACCGATGTCTGTAATTCTAAGTTGCATTTGTCTGTTAGTCCTTGGGCCCTGAGACCCCCTGGCAGATAATGGATTCTGTCTGCACTTTCCTTGGCTTCCAAAAATACAGTTTCTGTATGCAAAGTGCCCATTGGGAATGGTCCGTGTCCATGCTGGCTCACAGGCTGGGGCCAGGAATTGTCTGGGGCAGTGCCAGCTGGCATGGGCCAAAATCACCGCTCTTCTGGACTAACAGCAGAGATGATCACACTCCCAGGCCCAGGGAAGTTCCCAGGCACTGCTAAATTTACTGGCAGAGATGGAGCCAGAGAGAACTGTCCCGTCTAGAAGAAGTTATATCGCTTCTCCAAACTCTTCTGTGCACACCTGTCTGCCCAATACAAAAATAGTCCCACGATGCGATGAGAGCAAGCCAAGACTCAGTGCAGGGTCTGACCTTTCAGAGAGGCAAAGGTCAAGGGTTGTCACCGTATGGCTGTGGGGGCCACGTGTAATTGTGAATCAGTCTTTATTGATGCTTAGGAAGTAGGAATTCAGGAGAAGCTGAACAGCAGCTTTCCTGGATGGTGAAGGATTTGATTTGATTTGATTTGATTCTGCATCCACTGCTGTCAAGGGCGAAGTCTCTTACTAGCTTCTGTTGGAGCAGTCTGCAAGCTAGCTGTGGGGTAAAAAATCACACAGAGCCATCAACTTCACACACACAACCCAAAACAGAGATAGCAAAGGGTTGAAGGTACCAACTGCAAAAATTCAGATCTTTCAGAACCTCTGTCTTAAAGATCACAAGTCAGTTGTCTGAAATACTTGTGACAGAATGAGTGGTTTGGAAGGGAACCCACACACGTGCACACATTAAAGTATCGGTAGGTATGTGTGTAGGTGGGATTTCTCCAGAGGAGGAAAAAACTGTCTCAACTTCAGGAAAATGCTGAATATCTACAGAAGAAAATTGCTTTAAGTAACTTTGGCCCCAGTGATCTGGATTCCCAGCTGCATTCGACTACCTATGTAGACATAGTATAAAACCGATTCTTTTTGAATTGGCCTGACCAGGAAACACTGAAATGACAAATCACTGAGGTTTTTGTGCTGTTGGTTAGATTGCCACGTATAGTCTCTCCTTTTCTTTGAGTGTGTTCGGTGTTCTTGGCCACATTTTATTGTAACTCAAACTTTTAAACCTAGGACTGCTAACCTGTAATGACACTTAGAAATATTTGATTCAAGATTTTCAGACAAGTTCTTGTAGTCCTGAAAACTCCAGAGAATCCCTTGTGTAAAAGGCCTATTTTGAAGAGCAGAGCCACCAAATGAAATTTTTGGTGCCACCCAGGCTCTAGGCCTCTGTCCTGCCTCAGTCTCTGGCTGTCCCCTCCTAGCTCCAGACAGACAGTCCTGCTTTCTCAGGAGCCCAGCTGTATTTGCCCCATTTCAACATCCATCTCTCCTTCTTAGAATTTACTTTAATTGAATTTACTTTAACAAAGTTTTTCCTATGCTTGTCATTGCACAGCCTTCTTTTCGTATGTCTAATTTCTCCCCTTTTTATGCACTATAGCAGCATTTCCCCTCTTTGGAAATGTTCCAGAAAGCACCTCTACTTGTTCATTTGTGAAATGCTGGTATGGGAGGTTGTAATTTGCCAGTCCGTTTCTTCCCCGAGAGTGAATTAATTGAGTTGATAGCAGCGGAATTTATAGTTTTATATAGGCTATATATGCATGCTATGGAAATATCTTAGCATTAGGATGGGGTAAATGAGTCATAACTGGTTACAGAGGAATTCCTGTCTAGGCAGCCATAGGAAGCCAAGGCTCCTCTTTCCATTCTCCCTGGGATGCCTGCCCTGCTTAAACAGTTGCCTATCTCCTCTTCTTTTTGTTTTGCACTTAGTGTCACACAGGGCCAGGACCTCTAAAGGACTGGTGAAACTGCAGAAGGCACAAATTTTCTGGAGTGGCTCATCATCACATGATATTGTTTTACTGCCCTTTCTCTTTGGGGTAGACACGTTGATGAGGGCTTCAGTCTTTCTGGTCCTGCACATCATACACATTCTCATTTTTATTTCTCATCTGCCAATTGTTTACATAGAATTTTTGAGTTTTTAAAGTTTTATTTTAGGGGTTGAACTAGCAGGTCTGTGGCTCTTTCTGAACCTGCATAGAGGCTCTTCTACCACATCCACTCCCCTCTACCCCTATAATACTAAAACATTCCTTCAGAGTGTAGTACCCTCTAGGCCATCAAAAAGCTATTGTTGTTTCCTGTGAAATACCTCAGGTGCCAAACACAACCTCAGTGCAGCTTGTGGAAATGGAGTCTCCCAAAGGGGATGCTGACTGAGCATAAAAGTGAGCTCTGTTTTTTCAAGGCACCTGCCAGAACCTTGCTGACATTTTCAGCATAATTTGGCACTGGACAGCTGTTCAAAAACTTTTACCCTTGCAGGTAGTAGAAAATGTTCCCTTTTTTAAAACGTATTTATGTAATTTGGGGGCCTATACACATATGAAAGGCTTCATTTTTACCCCCACTGTTAACTTCAGGGAATTTACCTCCTCGGTTCTTCCTATTTCCTCTATCATTCCTAACTGTGAACACATCCAGCTCTTCTTTTTAGTCTCAGTCTTTCCCAGCAACCTGAGCTGCAGGATGCTTAATTGCTTTTACTCTTTCTTCCAGGAATTAGAAGTCTGACTCCAGCATTTATTTATTATTTTTAGGTTCCTCTAATAAGTGCACCTTGTTGAATGCTTAACTTGTTTGGATTTAACACCTCCTCCCTTAGCAGAATTGCAAGTTCTTTCTCTTCCGCCTTAATCTCCCATAAAAATGATGAGGACAGGATTGTACCTGCAAGCTCTGAGGTTTTCCCACTTTCTGCCTTTCTGCCAGTTGGCTTTTCCATCTTGTGATGTGCAATTGGCTTATGTTTCAGTGTAAAATTACTGAGCAGCCCATTTGCTCGTAAGCTGAAAATTTTAGCAAAGGGTAAGTTGGTGTTTTAACTGTTGCTCATATTAAGAGTTCCTGAGAGCTACTGGCCCTGTGTGTCACCTTCGTGTCCTGCACAGTGTGCTGGCTTTGGCAAAAGTGGTGGTGCGTCTTTCATTCATGACACCAAAGGACAATCCATTGCAGTTGCAAATGCCAGGCAGTGTCTTAACTTGTGGCAGTGGCTCTGCAGCATTCAGCTGTCTGTGGCATTGTCCTTCCCCAATCCTCACCTTGCTTCCCTTTTTCTTTCAAATCCCAGCTAAGAGTTTTGTACGCCTTTCTATCCAGGTCTCTCATTTCAGTACTTTGGATTTTCCATGAAGACTGCTGAATAGATCACATGAATGTTGTCGCTGAGAATATGTTGGTGGTGGCTGGGTTGTCTATAAACCTTGGATTATTTATGGACTCATCTGTTACTTCTCCTGTTTTGTACCTTGTTCTAATACATAGAATCACAGAATGGTTTGGGTTGGGATGGACCTTAAAGCTCAGCCTGTTCCAGCCCCTTGCCATGGGCAGGGACACCTCCCACTATCCCAGGTTGGTCTGAGACCCACCCAACCTGCCCTTGGACACTTCCAGAGATGGGGTATTCACAGCCTCTATGGATAGCCTTTTGCTTAAGCACCATTGCAGGAAAGAATTTTTCCTAATATCTAACCTACACCTACTTTCTGTCAGGAAATGGAAGCCATTTCCCCTTGTAGGAGTAGAATACAATATTCAAATTCCCCGAATTCACTGTTTTTCACAACTAGAAATTATCAGATTTAAGGTAGTCTTGGAAGTTATTTTTGTAGTTTTGGTTTTGGTTTTTTGGGTTTTTTTTTTGGTGCTTGCTTGGTGATTGCAATAGCTATTGTACTGGGAGAAACTCTGATATAGACCTTCATCATCCTTTATTTTCCTGGGCAGTTTCAACAAAAGAGGGTTTTTCATCTTGTTATTAAGCAGTTAATCAGAGCCCCTCACTGATAAATTCCCATTGCCTATCACTATGGAATCTGATTCTCTGTACAGAACAAAATGCAGCCTATTTTAACAAATTCATTGTGCTGGGTTAAAAATGGGAAGGAGATAACGAGCAAAGTCTTGAGCTGTGTTGTCAGGACATGCTCCTTCATTCTATTATATTAAAAAAAAATACAGTTAGAATTTAACTAGCTGCTTCTGAGGAAAAATATAGGCTGCGTTCCAGAGAGAAATATATGTGAAGTGTTAGACCATGGGTAAGCTAATATGCAATTACTTAAGTGCATCACAACTGGGGAGCCAAGTCAGCCACCTTGAGAACATTTCCCAAAATACCAAAATAATTTAGGATAGTGTGCTCTTAAATATGTGTGTGGAAACAGTGTTGGAAAAAAAAAAAAAGACAAATATAAGAACCATACTCTCCCAAAACTCTAAAAATTTTGTTTTTCATTCTCAAGCTCCATGGACTGAAAGAACAGCAAAACAGAAAGATTCAGTCATAATGTAAAATTAAACAGCAAACCAGTAAGATTCAGTTGGAATGTAAAATTGAACTGCACCATTTCTTTAATATTCAAAATAGGTCTCAAAACATCTGCAAGTGGTGAGCTGTGCAGCCCTCACCACCAGCACCAGTTGTCCTTAGGAAGCAACAAGTAACAGCGACCATGACAGTTGTTTTTTGAAGGGTTTAGGCATTTGTCTAGAAAACACAAACTGGAAATCAAATCTGAAGTGAAACTGGTACAGTCATCAAACAAAATGAAATTTTCTTTTAAAGAGGGAGCTGGAAAATGGACATGCAAAGGGTTTGTTTGTAGGTGAAATTCCTCTCTGTAGGAGGAGTTAATCTCACTTATTTGAGATGAACTTAAATAGCTCATCTCGCTTATTTAAACCACAGCCTATCTCTTGATTAAAGATAGTGTGTGGTTTAAATAAGTGAGATGAACTAGCTGTAAATATAAAATTTTAAATGTTTACATTATTAGTAATCTGTTTCCCAAACTGACCTTTTCTCTTTTATTGGTAGAAAAAAAAGCAAGGAAGAGTGTGCAGGAGCAAGATTAACAGAATAAAGGTTTCCTTTAATTTATTCACTAAAGTTTCCTGGCAGGTAAAGCCCGTTTAAAGGAAACACAATTTTTTTTCCATGATCTTCTAAATTCCCATCTGTGCTCAGACAGTTCTATTTACACTGTTACATTCTTTAGGAGCAAAACTTCTCTGATGTAAAATGCTGAAGGAGCTGTGCATGAATGTTGCTGAAAAACGTCTGTGTGCAGAATGTTTCCTGAAAATGACAGCGGCGTTCACCGTGACAGCCTCATGTAATCAGACTCCCAGGGTACCACAAGCGCTGACTAAGGGAGCTGTGGCAGCCCCAGCTAAGGAGAGAGGGTTATTTTCATGGAGTTGTCACAGGTCTTGTTTTTAATGCAGAAGGTCCTCAGCTTGTTCCCTGATCTGTCAAGCTCAGGGTAGCTGAGACACCTGTACTGCAGATATTTTATATCTGGGGTAAGTGTACCACAAATGAAGCAAGCAAGGAGGGAAGCTCAGGGCACGAGGCCTGCCCCGTGAGTCCAATCAATAATTATTTGAAGTTGCTAAAGTGGCTTTAACAGAATCGCCAAGCCAAACCCTACCTCCTATCTTTCTATTTGCTGGTGCTTTTATTACTTTAAAAGCCTCACAGATGTCTTGTCCGGTTCTCGAGAATGTTCAAACAATTTTGGATTTGCCAGGTTTAAACCTGTATTTACTCTTCGTTCATCTTGGACCTAACAAACTTTTTTGGTCCACGACTTCTGCCATGACCTGAATTTTCAGGGGTTTTATGTGTTCACTTCAATGCTGTAGTTGAGTTTCTCTCTTCCAAGTCTCTAATTGCCTTCGCAGCCCAGCAAATCTAGGTGGTATTTGCTTTGCTATCCAAAGTCCACAAGAAGAAACTATTTTGAAATGTCCATAAAAGGATGGTAAATTTTTGTTGTGATACTAACAGCAGTAGCATTACAACAGGGCAGTACATTTACAGCAGTTAATTTTGTGATATTTTCTACAAGACACTAAAATTGTGCGGGAATAGCAAACCTATATAACTTTTCCAGGCTTGGATTTTGACTGCTTGGATGGCAGCAAATGCAGGTTGCCAAGATTTCAAACTCTGTTGCCAGTGTTCATGTGTTGCAATTTCTGAAATACCCAAAGGTAAGAAGCAGTCATTGTTTATAGCACCTGCAGAGTGTAAGACAGTGACTTTGCCTTGCTGGAAATTGTCAGTAGATGCTGAGATGTGCTCTTCCAGGATCCTTAGTAGATTGGCAAATGAGGTTTTCTTTATGGAAGGTTTGTACCAGTGTGGGGAATCCCTGGACTTCAAACACATAAAATAGGGTGTCTACAAATAAATGAAGGGCTACAATAGGTGTATCAGAATTTGGCAGTGAAGAGGGGACAGGACGATGGTGCTTTGTAGGAAGCACCCAAATACTTGAAGATATGAAGCCTGATGCATTCCAAAGCAAAGGAATCACATCACAGTGGTGATGGCTGTTTGTGCAAAGCTCTCTTTGTAGACAATACAGAAGCAATGTAACATTAAGGTTCACAATCACAAGCCTAGGAAATTTCTGCAATAAATTCCAAGCCAGGCAACAAAGGAGAGCCATGATACATTGGCTGCCTTGCTGTCCTTGAGTCAAGTTAGGTATTTGCTTGTTTGCAAGCACTGGAGAAACTTTGTGGTGTCTGACTCCTGTTTGGGTGACTGGGAAGCAGATTCCTCACATGCAGCAGCAGCAGCTCTCATTGAGAGCTCATTTGCCTGGCATGGAATTCCAGAGACTGTAATTACAGATAATGTAACTCAATTTTCCTGTCAGGATCTGCTATTTGTAGTACCAGCAGAACCAGAGTGTGTCACATCCCTGCCACACTGCAGCCAAAGCACAAGCAGCTGTCAGGGTTGCCAAGCATCCTGGGGTGAAAGGGATACAGGGAACGTATTTTTGTACATTATTTGGTGATCAGCAAGCCTACAGGATCATTCTGTGTCACACCGCACATGGATACTGTGGTGCACAAATGCTTCAACTCAGTCGAGGTAGAAAAGCACTCCATCTGCTGAGGTCTAATTTGTAAAATAGGACTGTAAAACCCAAATCAGATATCCCTCCTCCAGTGAAAAGGTCTGCTGTGTTCAATATGGTATGTCCAACACAGCAGCAGCAGAGAACCTACTTGAATAAGAGTGGATATAATTCATAGTTAGTCAGGCTCTCAAAATCAAAGCTACGCACAAACTCAAACCCAAGGCTGTTACATTTAAGGCTGTTGTATTTGTTCTAATTTGTGCATTCAGCAAATTAGGCCTTTGGCTTTTTCCTCCATTTGCAGTAAAATATTGCCTTCTTGCAATGAGGGCCCAGAAGAAAAGACAAAGAATGAAATTCTGGGGAGGTACTGAACTTTCAATGCCCAGGACTAAGTAAAATGTCATCATTAAAGCAAATAGAAATGACAATAAGATTTGTTTTAAAAGCTAGCATCGAGACTCCTGCTGTTACTGAATAACATCTATAAAATATTTTTTCACCAAAGGTCATTCCTTCTTTTCAACTGACTGTTTGTATTTGGAAAAGTAAAATTTACTTGACTCCATCAAGACTGGCTTTTCCCTCTCTATGCACTAAGAAATTTAACATATATGAGGAAAGGAAGGACATTTCCTCAGTTTCCAGAAATCCAATGACTGTTTGTGACTTCCTTTTAATTTGACTCAGGTTAGAATAATTGGCTGCCGAATCTACCTTTGAGTACCCCTTGTGTTTAGACACCTCAGCTATCCATCACAGAGTCATTTAAGGCAGACATCTTCACCTGCAGTCACCTGGAAAGAGAATCTCCACTTTCTTATTCCTGTCTTCCATCATACCCAGCAATTTTATTCTGAATGAAGATTAAAATCAACTTAGAGGAACATGGGAACTGTGTTTCAATGCATGCAGGTGCAATGACTCTGAAATAGAACTAATAATGCTGTGACAAGTGCCTTGTAATTTCTAGAGATGTCACAGTTCATTTGATATCATTCATATGCCATGTCCTAATAAGACAGAAAGAAGCAGTGCCCAGGATATAGAAATTGTTGCATGCTGAGGGGAGTGAAAACTGGAACAGATTATAGTCAGAGAATCTGAACAATTCTGGTCATAAAGACTTGGAAAGGTTGTTTAATCTGCCCTCCTGCTCAATGCAAGGCCATCTTGATCAGTACTTCGGGGCTGAATTTAAGTTTTGAAAATCTCCTCCTGCAGCTCCTCTGTACTTGTTCCAGTTCTGTGCCAGCCTCAGAGGGTGACAATTTTTTCTCATTTAGTCAAGTTAGAGTTTCCTTGCAAGCAATTTTTTTCATTGCTTTTAGGTCTTTTTCTGTGCATCTCGGGGACAAGTCTGGCTCAGTCTTCTTTATAACTTCCCAGCAGGATCCCCAAAGCTGTCTCTCCTCCAGGCTGAACCTCAGTGTTTCCTCTCTGGGCAGGTCTGACTGTCACGGTGGCTCTCTACTGATCCTTTCCTGTTTGTTGGTGTCCAGATCTACCCTCACAAACCCCAAGCAGAGGGGACTGACCACTTCCTTTGACCTGCTGTCTGCAGCCTTGCTGCTCATGACATGGTCACCCTGTGCTGGCCATTGATTCGTGGATAAATAACAGCTTTATGGAGGCGAGGAGGTGAAAAGAGTTGTTCTCAGGGGAAACTATGAGCAGCATATCTCATCCAGCAAATTGACCATTGTGCAAGACTTGGAGGATAAAAATGGAGGTGATATAAACAGAAAAAAAAAGGAGTGAGGCTCAGCAAGAGGTCTTAGGGCTAACAGAGCAAAAGGTTTACAAACAGCAACCTCTGTTTCCCAAATGTCTCCAGGCAGCAACTTGAATACTTCTGGAGGTATTTAAGAGCTGTGTACTTTGGGTTTGCAAAAATACCTGTGGATTCTTGTTGGATTTGTTTGGGGTCTGTAAAAATTTATTTTATTTTTCCTGCCTCATACCCACATTTAACTTGTCCATAATGAGGGTTTTATATTCCTAATTAATCAGTACGAACTTCTCATCTTCTCACACTTATGCATCAAGTGTACAGTCAGTCAGTCATGCTTCGACCACTGGCAGTGCACATTAATTCTCTGGGATAACTATTGCCCAGCAATCCCAGCAGCTCAGAGCCTGGAAAATGGGTACACCACTGCTCAAAGCTGTAGTGTCCTCCTTAAATCAGGAGAAAAGGGACTGCAGCTTTTACTAGCAAGATAGACTAAAGTTAGTCCTCCAGCTAAGAGAACATTCCTATATACATATATATATATATATATATATATGATAGTGCTTACCTCCTTCAAAAAGCTTTAGTTTCTCCAAGAAGATGCCATAAGTAGAGATATATATTAAGGTTATACAAAAAGGCAAGCTTATTCACAGTGACATCATACTATAAAATTGAACATCACTGTATCACTGTATTATTTTTAATTTTTCCCCTTTTGCAATGTCTCTCTCTATTTTGCAGTGCTTGTGCTGTGGAATTAATGACATAAGTAAAATAATTAGGTAAGATATTATTAGACGTACGTCGTGCCTCAGTTTATGAATATAGAAACCAGTAGGGCTTGTTAAGAAAACGTTCATATTTTTAGGTTAGTGTCCCTTGGAAGAAAGCACTGGCATTGAGAATATATAGCAGCACTGAGTCAAATGTGAGGACTTCTTAATGGAACGAAGTAGAGAAAATCTTGCAAACTTCAGTCACACCTGTTGATCTTGAAGAATTGAAAGTGCAAGTGCATTGCAGTTACAATGTGTTTGGTTTTAAACTGAATACATTTAAATATGTATATTTTTAATACTTTTAAACACTTTTAAATACTTTTAAACAGTCTTCTTGGGGTGTCTTTGTAGTGTGATGCTGCTTGGAGCTTTTGTCAGAGATAAAGCCTTATTCCTCAAGATTTGTGCAATTGCAATTGGAAGATGGTACTTTCCTCACCACACCACCTCTGCAAGACCTGACACTAGAAAATAAAAAGGGAGTGATCCTTGCTCTGCCTTTGGGTGTATGAAACATGAAAACTTGTCCCCTGAAACAGTGCAGGCTGTTGCAAACCCTGCTGGTGTGCGGTGGGAGAGAGGGCTCAGCCACACCCCACAGGGAGGGATTGTGCCCCTCTGCCCTGCTCTGCTGAGACCCCCAGCCAGTCCTGGGGCCAGCACAGCAAGGACAGGGAGCTGCTGGAGCCAGCCCAGAGCAGGGACACCACGGGCAGCAGAGGATGGAGCAGCTCTGCTGGGAGGAAAGCTCTGCTGAGGGAATTGGGATTGTTCACCTGCACAAGAGAAGGCTTTGGGGTGACCTCATGGTGGCCTTGCAGTGCCTGAAGGAGCCTGCAGGAAAGATGGAGAGAGACTCCTCACAAGGGCCTGCAGTGACAGGACAAGGGGCAATGGCTGCACACTGACAGAGAGGAGGTTTGGATTGGATATTGGGAAGGAATTGTTCCCTGCGAGGGTGGGCAGGCCCTGGCACAGGTGCCCAGAGAAGCTGTGGCTGCCCCTGGATCCCTGGCAGTGTCCCAGGCCAGGCTGGATGGGGCTCTGAGCAGCCTGGGACAGTGGAAGGTGTCCCTGCCATGGCAGGGGGGTGGAATGAGATGGTCTTTAAGGTCTGTTTGATGCCAGGCCATCGTGTGCCACATGGTAGGTGGTGGCACAGGCTGGTGCCACGCAGAGCCCCCCTGGCACAGGGTCACCCCTGCCTCCTGCCCCACTCCATGTGTCCCCTTGGCAATCTGAGCACCACAGGCACTGCCCTTGATGTGTGTGCCCAGTGGGTTTCAAGAGGCAACTGCACACATTGCACAGCTTTTTAAAGCGGGGTACTGTCAGATGTGAAATGCACTGCTTGTGTCTAGGATTAACAGCCTGAATTAGTAAGGGAGGACAGGAAAAGCAGGAAGGATGGTTCTCTGTGCTTTGTCACAACTTCTGTTTACCTGAGGAAAATGTTCACGTTCTTTATGTCCTCAGGGCACCCACCACTGCCCCAGTTCCAGCATTTGCTGTACGTCTCCTCAGGGAAACCCTTGAAGCCATATGGTTCACTCGCTGTTCCTGCTTTTCCGTGTGCCTAAGGAGGTGTTAGTGGTCCTTATTCTTTCTACTACTTCACTCCATGTCTCATTTGCTTTTTATGCTTTTTCCAAATGAAAAAGTGACTATTGCACTCTGCAGCTTCCCTCTTGTTCAAGAGTAGCAGCATATAAATATGCTTCTACTAGCACATGTTCTTTTTCCCATATTAGAGCAACTAAAGGGGTAAAATTTTGCTTTGTAGTGACAGTATTGGAAAAATCAAGCTTCCTAATCTTTCTGTATTGATCTTCTGTTAAGCAAGCTGATGGACTGGATTTTGCTTCCATTATATTAATACACATCTCTCCAGACCTTTTTATCTGGGTCTCTAAGCCCGTGGGGAGAGAAATCTGTTGCCAAAATCAGAGGCTGGTTGCTTTAGGAGTGTGCATACGTGTGTTCAGCATGACAGAGCTGGCAAATAATTTCTGAAGAGACTGTTGCAGGAAAGGCCTCTTGATGGTGTATAGGAGGATATATAGTATTATATATATATATCACTATATAATATATAGTGAATGTGGTATAAGGGAAAGAGACTTCATATATCACATGATATATAAAAATCCCATGTGAGTGTGTTTACCAGGTAGGGATCCCCACTGAGCTTGCCAGGAATGTTTTAGTCTCAGGTGACAAAGATTTCAAGGGTGACTAATAGCCAGCTAAATTTTAGCCTGCTGTCCAAGCTTGCTGGGGCTCCTGCTTAGACACAAGGAGTGAATAAATTCCACTTACATGTCTGTGGACTACTGTCATTCTTATTTTGTAACACATACCATTTGGTACAAAGGTTGCATGATATTTAGACTCCACAGGCATGGTCAGTGGCAAAATAACATGAAATGCAATATCAGCAACAATTTTCCATAGCTCCATGTTGCAGTATTACACAGAAATGCCACACTGAGTACTATGAGATGTCAAGGCCAGTGCCGCCTGCTGGAACTGTGGTTCTGTCCTCCAGGATGCAATGGCTTTTTTTTCAAAGCACATCACGTTCAGCAGAAGAACAGGAATTCACGGGATGATTGCAGGACAGAATATTGCCCAAAGTGTTTGTCAACAGCTCTTGAAACAAGAGCTTGCAAAAAGAGATGGCAGAGGGCTCACGAGGGTCTACTTCAGCCTGAACCGGTGAACCAGTTCATATTTGTTCCAAACAATGCAGCCCATGATGAGCTTCAAAGAACTGTCTGAAGGCTAACAATTACACTGAACCTGAAGAACTAGCACTTGGAGACATTAAAAAGAATAAACTGATTTTTGTATCCAGAGATCTGACTGTGTGTCTCTCAAGTGGAAGGTATTTGGTCACAGCCAAAGAACAGAATAGTAATTCAAACTGTAAAAGAAAAAAAAAAGAGTGTTGTATTCATCTCATATAATGCATTAGTTTGGACATTTGCATCTGGAATCTGCTTTTCTATGAATGTATTTTACTCCAAGTTCAGACTTGTACTTTAAAATTTTACTGCTCGTTAACAGTAAAAGGTTTAACATTTCACTTTTTTTTTCAATTTAATTTTACTGAAGTCATTTGGGAAAAAAAAAGATGCAGGGGTAAACAGAGTTTCTGCAGACGCAAACAAAGTTAGTGCATCTGTTCTTGAATCCCTTTGTCTGGGAGACGAAATGGATACTAAGGCACCGTATCCAGTATTTTAAGGACTTGGGCACATTATACAGCATATCTGAAAAATGTCTGTGTCATTATTTACATTGCACAGAACAAAGGACTATTCAGAAAACGTCACGGATGATTAAGGCAGGAAAAAATGGATTCCATTCCCCGCACTGACACTGATTTTCCCTGCGTCCTCACGCACGTTTCGTCCTGCAGGCTGCTCGGGCACATGCTTGGCCCTAAGACATACAAAGGCTACACATTCAATCCATACAAGTGTTTTCAGAAAGACAGGCCTTCCCTTCTGCATGCCTCATTCCCTGTATCCTCAACATCAGGAGGATATATTTATCAATTTTGTGGGACTGAGACGACATGTTATTGCTTGAGGTGTCCCAGGGAAGGTTTTGAAGGTTTTGTCTCTGAACACAGAGGCAGCAAAATGCCAGTACACAAGGTACAAATAAGTGCAGCTGAAACGAATATCTAAATTTTGAGCTCTGAAACAAAAAGTGCTTTAAATAAGGCTGCCTGCTAGAAGAAAAAGGATATCAGAAGAAAAAATACTTATACAACTTGAGATTACAGGCTTTTAAGGTATTTAGATCAGCATTTACCTAAAATGCAGCCCATTCTTAAACGTATCTGTAGATAAAATTAATTCTTTAGTGTGACATTTTGTTGTATGTCTCACAGAATTATTTGATTTGATTCTCAAATTGATTTGTTTGTTAGGTGTAGGACACCTGCACCAGTCTTATTTGATTTGTTGGTTAGGTGGACGTGCAACTCTGATGGTTACAGATAACTCTGACAGAAACATTCTTTGTCAGATAAAGTAGATGCAAGCTGAATGTAAAGCAAAGATTAGGTTCACTCCACCTTATTCTCTAAAAAGAAATTTAGTCTTCTGAGTGTTACAGTGTTTGGCAGATTTTTTTTATTTGCTTCTTTTTTTAGTGGTTTATTTCTGTGAGGTGATGGCCTTGCAATCCATGTATTTGTAGATTTACCACAAAAATGAAACAAAAAATTTTCAAGCAATGGAGATAAATCTTACCTATAGACAAAAAAGTAAAATATCTGCCTGTCCATAAATGGGAAAAGAGCATTTCTTTTCTTTGTAGTAGTATTTCCCAGTCTCTCGTGCTAGTCCGTGGCAGGAAAACAGAGGCTTGAGCAACCTTCTTTCTTTCTTTCTTCAGGCACTGAAACTTCTCCCTGAAAGTGAGGTTCTCTTCCACTTGGTCCCTTTTATTTTTTAATGAAAGTAGAATGGAAGTGATGTTTATTTATCTATGATAAACTTCAGTTTATCATAAAATGTTTGGGGTTTTATGAACCCAGATCTTACAGTTCCAACACCCCTGCCATGGGCTGGGATGGCACCCACTAGATCAGATTGCTCAGGGGCCCATCCATCCTGGCCTTGAAATTTCACATTCTAACTGATATCTTGTGCTAAGATTATTCCCTGTGAATGCACTCCCTCAAGGTCTTTGAGTGCTGCATTAGGATGAACTCCATCTTGAAGGCTTTGGGAAGTTTCTGCCTTCTTGGTTCTTCATGGCAGCTTTCAAAATAATGTTTTTTGTGTAACCTTTTGCTACACCATTAAAAGGCATCCGAAAATCTCGGACCTTTTGAAAAAAAAATTGGCTTTCTTTATGATTGGTTTTTCTTTACCTTATCAGCCCCAAATGGCTGCCTCATACTGTTTATTGCTCCTGGGCATGCAGATAATCTACAAGAAAAAATGGAAAATCACAGAATCCCTACAATTTTTATATACACAGGCTTGGAGTCTGGCAGCTGCTCATGCAGAGTTACCTGTCTGAAGGCAGGCAGGTTTTTGGGTGAGATAAAATGAATAACCTGGCAGTTGTACTCCTATGTCACACAGTAGCTCCAAAATCTGCTGTTTGGACCTCCTTCTGGGCAGGCTGCTCCTGGCAGCATAGCTATGGGTTAAGGGGTAAGCAGGTCAGTTTTGTGGAGGTGGACTCTGTTTTGGGGAAAAGGAGAAGTAGAATTAGTCAGGGCTACCTCTTCTTCAGCACACAGCTCGCAGAGATTAAATGTTCTGTGTTACAGCTATAGATAGGGTGGGATTTGAGGCATGTCACAGCACAGAGCCAGGGGAAGCTGCTGTCATTTTTAGTGGCAATTCCAGAGCAAACTAAATAAAAAGCCTGTAATGGGTAAGGGCTTCTTTACAAAATTCATCCTTTTGATATTATGGTCTGCATAGATAGAACAGTGGGTGAGATGAATGTAATATAATGTATATATGGAATGTATGAGCTGGATAGAATGCATAAATGCAACATAGGTAAATAATTTAATATAGTTTATATAATTATGCATGTAACAGGATATATGAAAAAAAATTGTGCTTTGCTTAAAGCATGTGGGAAATTGGTGGTAGAGCTGGAAATTGGACAACTCATGTTAGTCAGAAGATCATTCAGCAGAAAGCTGAAGGAAGGTTTATTCCTATATCAACTTTCATTTTTTCAGGCAGCATTGCCCTTCTAAAGATATCCCTTCAAAAGATGGACCTTTTAAGAATGTCTGCAGATCTGGACTCCCTCAGATTAACTGGGGGCACACATTTCAAAGGGAAGTGGTGTTCATGGGAATTCTCTGCCAGCCACCCAGATCTCAGTTGCAGAAGTAAAGGATAAGTAGTAAAGGAGTTTAAATTTCCTCGAGCTGCCTTCTGTTGTGCTTCAGCTTTGATCTGCCAGGATTACCTTGAGAGGAGGGAAAAGTAGTTAATTTTCCACTTTCACTTGACACTTTCCCTTTCTCTAGGGGCTGCTGAGTTAGTGCCCACTGCCTACCTGGGTGAGCTGAATGCAGTACCAGATCTTGCACTTTCTGGGTGCTGACTGACTTCACAGACTGTCACATGAGGGACTCAAGGATTTCCCTTGGTTTCAGTGTAGCTGCCAGGCAACTACACCCAGAGAGGTGGACTTTCTACTCTGGTCAGCCCATGGTGCCACCATCTTTACCTTGTCTTTTCTCTGTGGTCCCACAGAGCCTGAGTCCCCAGGGAGTATTCTTTACATAGTCTTACAAGTATTTTTTTAATCTTTCTCCAGCCCTGGATTAAAACTATGCTTTGTGGTGATGCCTACAAAAAGATTTAACTCTGCTTAGGTGACTTCTGCTGTGTTCATAAAGTTAAATATGTTGTCTTCTTGTGTTGTTTTATTCCTTCATCTTTTGTCTTTGGAGTTATATTTAGGCTTTTGTTTTATTATTAATTAGACGCCATCCTTTTGTTCTGCTCTTATCACACCTCAAACAATAGATTCTCAGCCATAGCCAGGGCTTCTGACTTCTTCAGTAATACAAATATTTGGCAACAGAGCACAATGTGTGTTTGTTTTCAAACAACCATCACATGGAAGCTCTCATGTCCTTGCACTGTTGTCAGCTGTTGCAAAGGACAGAGCAGCAGATGGCAAAATGGACTACAAAAAATGACTGAACATGACTTCAGCTGCACTAGAAGCAAGAGGGATCAGAAATAATGCTGTCCTCCCCTCCAGGATCCAGCTTTTTGCAAACTTTTGGCACTGTTATCCCCTTGTGTCCCTACTCGGCCCTGGATGGGGCTCGTCCTTGTGCTGCGGCGTTCCTGGAAGAGGCAGGCTGAAACATAGGGTTAATAATTCAAGGCAGTGGTGGAGCACGATGGGCACGGTGTGTGTGCCCTGGCACCTCACCGTCAGAGCTGCTCTGCTCTCTTAGCACGCTCAGCTGCAGCGTTCTGTGCTGGTATTGCACACACTGTACCTATAGCTCATCATATAGCTCACATACGCCCTGCGGGCTCCGACCCACACGGTGGGAACAATAAAACCTGAGATATGGGCTTTGTTTCCCCTGCAGCAGGAAGCAGAAACCTCTGCGACAGGAAGCAGAAACACTGATCTAAGCTGTTTAGCTGGTCACAGCTATCCTTGAACCGATCAAAGTTCTGGTGGTAACCTCCAGGACTTAAATTGTGCTTTATCTCTCACGGCAATCTGTGCTCAGTCCAGGGACAATTTTAAATCAGGCATGCAAAAAGCCAAATACAGCTTCCTCACTGGGCCCAGCCAGACCTGCCACCATGGTCTGTGCGTGGGGTAAGCTGATTCTGTCCACTCTGCTCCCAGGACACAGAGGGCAGACAAAACAGCATCATGGCAATTTCTAGGAAATGCTCTGAGTCAGTTCCTGTTAATGATGAGACCCCTGTGAGTCAGATCATTAGCACTGATTTCCATTTCCATTGCTCTTGCTGTTGTTGGGCTTTTTGTTTGTTTGTTTGTTTTAAGAAAGGGAATGGTTTCATTTTACAACTGTTTTTAAACTGCTTTCCTAAGGAAATAGTTCTTATATGATAATTGATCTCTGTTTGCTCATGCTTTCCCAGAAACTTTTGTGCTCATCATCAAGAAAGGTAACGTTTTCAAAGTTGCTAAGTCCCTGCAATCTTCATGAAAACAGCTGGCTCGATAGAAGAAAAAGCCCCTGTTAGTGCTGTGGTGAGAGGCATGCCGCAAAGGCAACTCACTCTATGAGTCACCAGAGAATCCACACCTCTAGATGGCAGGAAAAGCTTCAGAGTTTGCATGTTATATTAGGCCTCAAACAGAGACACATCTATTAGAAACTAAAAATAATCATCGCCGTTGCTCCCAAGAAAACGGATTTTTTAATTGTATAAAATCCATCCTGTAAAAGAAGAGTTTGTATCTGGCTCTGTAGATTCATATGCTCCCCTCTCCGCAAACGCATTAAGATTTAAGGTACTCATCAGTGGGAAATATGTACAACCTCCCACAGGACTGCAGTCTCTCCTTCAGTACTAACATATTAAAACTAGACTTCTTAAGCATTCATATTAATTAGTCTGTAAGGAACCATTATCAAAATATGGTGTGAATACATAATTATGAGGGTGTGTTGTCTGGCAGAAAAATGAGGGTCTGATCCTGCCTCCTCCCAAGTAAATGGCAGCTTCACCACTTGTTTTCATATAAGCAATAGTGAGCCCTAAGGCAGCAGAGACGGGAGACAATTTCTCCCTTCCTGCCTCCCTGGAAGTACTGTCTCACCCTTGCTGAGAAAGCACTTCACCCCTCCTGGGAGGGGAGATAGAAAGCAGAGTGTTTGGCGGCTATTATCAATATTCATGCACAGCTGCAATTCACAGGCCTTATTCCCTGCTGAAATGTGCCATTAGCTGCAGCAGGGCTCGACCCAGAGCGGGACAGACCCCTGTTAGTGCCAGTCAGAAATTCCTGCCTGTCCTCTAGTTGCATCCACTGTCCCACCTCAGGAGAGGACAACCTGGCTCTTCTTGTGCCACGGCTGCTTTGTCACCTGCTCCTGCTCCTGCTCCTGTGAGAGGGGCCAGCAAACTGCCCTGCATGCGATGAGGCCTTGGGCAGTTGCAGAAGTTCAAATTCTGCCATTTCACTGGGCTTACAAGCAAAACCTTTGTTTGCCCCAGATAAATGCAGTGCCAAGCCTGCAGAATAGAGCAAGCTATGTGTTAATTTTAAAATATCAGTCCCGCAGCTCATCTCTGATACGGATCTCATTTGTTTGGGGCTTTTTGTTTGGTCTATTTTGTCCTAAATAGAAAATAGCATGGTCTAGAAAACACAGAATGGGACCGGAAAACTGGAAAGAAATCTCAGATCTTGTTTTTCTGCCACCGATTTGTTTGCAGCACTGGAGAATATGAGAATATTATTTCCCCAGCCCCAATTAATGTCTTGTTTATAATTTGGTGGAATTGCTTTCCCTGCTGTTTCCAATCCCCAAGTTTCCCTCCTTATTGGCTTAGCCATATGCAAAAGCAGTGTTGTTTTGCTAGCACTAGAATACGTCCCCTCCTGATCCAGGGTTTCTCTGTCTCGTGCAGTTCCCATCTCTCCCATTCCCTGCAGGGAAGTTGCCCTGCATTGGGAAGAGCATGGGTAGAACACCAGCCCACCTGCCCACCTCCTGCCTGAGAGCTGGGAGGGGACACCTGTCCTGGCAGAGGGTCCTCAAGCACTCTGGGTGCTCCACCACCCAACAGCTGCCCTGCTATTTGAGGAACAATGCTCTGGCAAGACATCTGCAAAGGGATTCCATTTCACACCCTGCGCTGGCATAGCTGGACAGGGGTGCTAAAAACACCATGGTGAGATTTTCAGTCATTTCCACTTTTCCCACTTTAATGACTCTCGTTGAAGACAGGCGGACTCAGAGATGGAGATCCCTTACCGATGCACAGAACCTTGACAGTGGCAGTGTGGACCCGCCCTTGGTGTCCTGCTGCAACAAGTTCCTACCCAGTCAACATCCAGGACCCTCGTGGTGGTTGAACACTAAAGGCTGGACTGAAATCCCTACTTTATTTTTACCAAACAACCATTGCATATCGGTAATGGTGAAGGTCAGTTACTATTTAGAGAAAACTGGATCTATAACAGGGCAGGCATTCAATGGGATTTTCTCCATATGCACAATGGAAAATTTCAGAAATCCCTTTTAGGTGCATAGTTATTCTCTTTTTTGCATCCAATTACTTCTAAAAATCTGGCCTTCGGTCACCGATCACTTGAACTGAATTATTGCTTGTGAGCAAGTGGAGAGGAAGGGAGAACCTTATCAAGTTAGCAGCCTTTTAACACTCAAACATCACGCTTTTTTATTAGAATTTCCCCCACTTAAATGTTCTGTTGGCTTTTAGGAGAACAAAAAGTTGAAATACATCAGGAGCTGAGGGATAAGCTTATTTTCACCTCTTTTTAAATATTATGCATCCTTGGGATTTCAGAAGTGTCCTGAGACTCACAGTGGCAAAAGCTTTAGTTTGGTTGAGATATACTTAGCCAGAAACAAATTCCCAAGCCTTGGGTATATTCACCATCTTTCACCTCTTTCTAAGCAAAATTCTTTCTGTGAAATTAAACAGCTAACAATCCCTGAAAAACGAACATTTGCTAATGGGATTTGGTCAAGTCAGGACCGCATGTTGATGATGTGCTCAATAAACTGCTTTAACCTGGGACCTTTAGCACAGAATTTGATTATGGCAGTGATTGTTTAACTAGAAATGCCATCCAAACTGCGAGTAAAGCAGGCGGCTATAGTGACTGTACCTAACCACTAGAGAGAGACATTATCCCATGTAGTAAAGCAAAATGCTTCACTTGGTGTCGTGGTTTAACCCCAGATGGCAACTAAGCTCTACACAGCCACTTGCTCACTGTCCTCTGAGGGATGAGGGGAAAAAATGGAAACGGTAAGAGTGAGAAAACTCCAAAGTTTGGGTAGAGACAGTTTAATAGGTAAAGCAAAACTGTGCATACAAGCAAATCAAAACAAGGAATTAATTCCCTTCTTTCCATGGACAGGCAGGTGTTCAGTCATGTCCAGGAGATCAGGGCTCCCTCATGTGTGACAGTGACTTGGGAAGACAAACACCATCAGTCTAGACATCCTCCTTTCCTCCTTCTTCCCCCAGCTTTACACGCTGAGCATGATCCATACGGTCTGGGACACCCCTTTGGTCACTTGGGGTCAGCTGCCCTGGCTGTGTCCCCTCCCAGCTCCCTGTGCACCCCCAGCTCCCTGCCCAAAAGGCTTTGGCTCTGTGTGAGCCCTGCTCAGCAAGGGCTAAAACATCCCTGTGCTGCCAGCACTGCTTCCAGCACCATTCCTAAACACACCAGTCCCACACCAGCTTCTATGAAGAAAATTAACGCTATTGCAGAGTTAATTTCTTAGTTAACTCAAACCCAGCAAACTTCCAGATGCCCAGGGACCTCACCTCAGAGCAAAGTATCCTTTGGACTCCCTGATCAAACCTTGGAGAGCTGTGGCCATGAGGGCATCACAAGCTGCGTGTACAAGGAGGCCAAAACACCGTAACAGTGATGTGGGGAAGGTGTTAAATTTCCATTTATGTATTTTCAGTCAAATCCGTGCATGTGCAATTAGGGAAGCAGTGGATTAACTACTGCTCTTGGATGGAGCAGGGCAGTGCTAATCACATTCATGCAGGTAGCCTTGCAGTGTGGCACTCAGGCAGACAAACAGATTTTCCAGGCTTTACAGAAAGATCAAGAGCCAGATTGTATAGAATTGTTGCAAAACCTTCAGCACCAGAGCTCCTCTCTGGTGCCTGCTGAAGATAAGTGATGCTGGCCTTGTTTTGACCAGGTGTGTTTTAATCCCAGAAGGTGCGAGTGCTGCTGCGCTGTGCTCAGCAGCAACCTCGGAACCCGAAGGGTTAACGTGGGCTGACCTGCCCCGAGATGAACAGGTGCTCAGCGCTCGGAAAGGAGAACCAGGCACACTAGAAACTGTCCTGAGCCCACAGCGGAAGGGTCCATAAAAGCAGCCCCACATCCAGGCTGATGGATACGCGCCGCGCACTCGGGCGATGCCCGCGGGTCAAAAGCTGCGCTGCTATTTGTAAAGCCTGCCAAGGCGCTCAAGCTCCCAAGCACGGGAAATCTAGTTCGAGTAGCAGTGGTGGGAAACGTGGGCAGTCTGATGGTGCTAAAAACGCATCTGGATGTATAAAAGCAGCTTGTGCAGTGGATGAGCGGACAGTGCTGAGTGCAGCGGCGCTGCTATTTAACCGCGGTGATGCTCTGCGGGCAGGTGCCGCTCCGAGCGGGCCCCAGAGGAATTCCTTGAGAGGGGACTAAGCACCGCCCTGCTGCTCTGATCTTTGTGATCCGAGCGGGGATCTGCTATTAGGATCAAGTGGTCATTTCCTATGTGATTAGTTTTCCTCTAATGCAGGCGAGGAATAGCAGAGCACGAGTCCCCCTGTGCACTGTTCAAGATATTTGGGGAGTCCTGCAGTTCTCCTTTTTGCTAACATGAAAACAACTAGATAGTATTTGATTTATGACTTCTAATTATTTTTAATTATTATCATATATTGGTTCTTAAACTTTGAGTTAGGATTTGTATTAGAATCTTTGTTTGCACCTGCACTTACTCTCAATTTCTCAAAATAGAGTAGAGGCTCGCTTGTGAAAATCCCATTAAATTTCACAGGCTGCTTTGAAAATCTCGGTGGCAGCACTTTAATGCTCTGAAGGTGCGGTTTCAGCTGTATGCAAACATGCAAGGAGAAGTCTCGGCCTGGGTTTCCACTAGGACTTAACTAGGTGCACGTTGAAAGTGAGCATTCAGTTTTTGTCTTGCAAATGAGCCAGCGCTCAGCTGAGGGGAGTCCTCAATCATTATGCAAATAATAAACGGGTAAAATCCCCTTTTCTTTTTATATCGCAGCACACCCTTTGGCGCATCCTCGGAATTAATCAGTTTTAAGGATTGATTACTGTAAGGCACCGCAATCTGGTGGCATTAAAATATTAAAATGAAACCTGTTAAAAGCCCCTTTTAAAAAAGCTAACCAAGCCTGGATTGCAGGCAGGGGTATTTCCTGACCAGCTGTGTTGGTTCCGAGAAGCTTTTCTAGAATCTGGCATGACACTTTCTAGCATC
Source organism: Origma solitaria (assembly GCA_013397895.1). NCBI lineage: Eukaryota > Metazoa > Chordata > Aves > Passeriformes > Acanthizidae > Origma > Origma solitaria. Next base: position 978,340 of record VZRL01005557.1, on the reverse strand, counting down.
TTATGAGTATTCAACACTTACACTTTTACCACATTTTCTGAATACTGGAAAATTACCTGTACACATGAATATTTAAATGAAAAAAAGTATGTGATACATACCCCTGTATCACAGGATGGTGACGCATGTGCTAGCAGCACTTGAAACATCTGTAAATCAATAGATAGTTTGGAGGTTATACACTGAGTGAAAAAATATATAATTATATACATTCAACTACAATCTTGATGGTTGACATTAACCCTACAAGGTGAGAAACATGAGAAAATGCCGTCCTCAGTTTTCATGGGAAGAAAGGGGGCAAAAAACGGTGCAAGACAGATTCACAGAAAGAATTGTTTTCTGCTTCTCCTCAATTTTGCAAAAGTGGACAAGGACAGGTCTCTCTGTTCCTCCTGTCTCACCAGTTGTCCCACTCTAGGGCAGCATAGCATACTGCTATTTGCATTTGCAATATGGATCCATCATCCCACTCCAAAATTCAGCAAGTCCAGGCTGATGTGCAAACGGAATAAACAGGAAGAGCTTCAAAACTTTACAGAGATGTGAGCTTGACTGTGAGGGGGCTTCACTTTCCTCCTGGAAGAAACTTGTTGTGACAAACTCATGGCGTTCCCTGTCCACCGCCTAATTCTAACTTCATTTGAGTCGTGCATAGGCACAATGTGATCAACCTTCCTTTACAGAGAAGACTTTGTTAAGGCTTTTCTTTCACAATTATCATTTTACTAATGAAAAAAAAAAAAATTCTGCTCTCAGATGCAATAGATGACCTCAGGTCAGTGATCTTTTAGTAGTAAGTCAAAAGAGATACTGACTGTTTTCATTTAGATATGGTGATGATGCAGTGTTAAAAGAGTGGCTGTCCTTGCAATATAAGAACTCCTGATGAGGGCAAGGAGCACGCAATAACACCACTGCTCAGTGTATCTGGGCAGTTTTCATCTGTGTGCAAAGACGGGGATTTTGGGGAGCCAGGTGGCCAGTGCCGTGTGCTCACACACTCATGCTATGTATCTAGACTTAATAATTTTCCTTTGCAGTTGAGTATACATATAGCTTTGAGGAACTCCGAGGTTAAGTATTTTCACTAGTTTGAAAGTGGGGAAATGGAGATGGGAGAAAGGCAATGGCTGGAATGAGGCCAGAAGTCCTGCCTGGCTCAGGACAGCGAGGCTCAGAGTTCTGCGCTCAGACCATGCAACCACAGCCCTGTGCAACAATAACAAGTTTCAGTTCATTCCCACTTGTGGAGGAAAATGAGACCGTTCCAATAGCTCAATAGTCCCCTTCTCTGGAGTGAGAATGCATCCCATTAAAACCTGTGTCAGAAGAAATAAAGGTACCCTAAGTTTATACCTGCTGTCCTCTTTTTTTCTCTGTTGTTTGCACTGTTTCAGCATCCACGTTCTAAAGGACTTTGTAATTGACGTGGCTGTTTATTGAAAGGAAACTTCTCAGGGTGGCTCAGCTTAATTGTGTTCTTATTGGAGTGAAACAGGATGCTTGGCCCAAACCTTATTTCCTTCATTTCACTCCGTTCTATTCCAAGCACTTTTCCTGCATCCTGAAGTAAAATATCAGTGATGCTGCACTTTTTTGAGCACGGGGCATTTGAATGGATGCATGATCAAGGAAATTTTCATTTATTGATTTTGGAGGCATTGGGGATGCCCGTCTCTTACCGTGGGCAATTCTTTAGAGCCACTTTTCCACTTTTCCCAGTTTCCACTAGAGGGGTTACATGTTCTAGTTCAGAGTGCTGCAACAGCCCGGGATAAGATGGAGCTGCTTCTTGTCCACCTATATTTTTAACTGCTACAGTTAATTCACAAATACAATAATGAGCTGACAGTACTAGGGCTGGAGGCCTTAATAACCATTACAAAAATCATTAATTACCAGGAAATTAGAGAGGTGTCTGTTAAGTGGTTAAATTTGCAACCTTCTGTCCACAAACAAGAAATCCAAACGCTTGCCTGAATCATAGCTAACTTCCCACACATTGCTTATGAGCTATATCTTGTTTATTTCTGCATATATTTCTCCCAGTAAATGATTAGATTTGTCACCCATGACCCAGTATGCTGTTTGCAATTATTTCTTTTATTAAATTAATCACTACATATTTACTTCAAGAAATTATGTATGATATATATCGACGCACGCATGTGTATGAGTGTATGTGAGCACATGAACTTCCCCTGATTGCCTTTCCTCTTGTATGGCAAATTAAAAATAACAGGCATTAAAGCTGGCAGAGTTACACTGACAGGGAAACCAGCTCAGAGGGAGGGGGGAAATTGCTATATAAAGTTTTTTCTTTTGTATTTTAAGTATTTCCACTTACGCATTGAATGTTAATGATATGGACAGTCTAATCTTCACTAGCAGATGTATAAACACTTGTGGCTCTAAGATTTAAGGGTGCTGGTGTGGACTGCACTCAGCTTTGCTTTTTCCACCTCCCACGTCTTGCGGATGCGCCTGGGTTGGGGGGATCTGCAGACATATGGGCCCTCACCATATCTTTGGCACTTTGTGTACAGTAATACTACCCAGATAACTCCTTTGCAGAATCAGATCCTTTGTGAATTACGAGCTGGGTGAAAGTAATTCACAGGGCTTGTCACTTTTTGCTGGGGAACATAAAGTCTCTCCTTTATACAATGACAATTAATTTGAAGTAGGTAATTTTCTGGGAAAACTAAACCTTAGGGTACGTATAGAAAAAAGGACTTCCATCAGTTTGGGCTCCTGTAAAGTTGGGGTTTTCTTTTTCTTGTTGTTTCTTTGTTTTAATAAAAGTATTTCTATTTCTGTTTACTTTCCATGTAATCTTTTAGGTATTTCATCCGCTCAGATTTCTGTTCTGTCTGGTGGTTTATTTTTCGTTGCAATGCTTTCTCTGTCTTCTCTGAACATAATTTCTTCTCAGCAGAATTCACCCCCAACAGCTTCTGAGCTGAATTTACAGATCCATTGTGTTTGAGTGGGTTCAAAATGAGACAGAAATACTCACTTTTAATCTGTTATATTTCTGAGGTGTTAATTAGTTTGCCACCTCTTGTTTGCCATCCAGTTCAAACTGGCAACCCGAATGCTATGAGATATTCTTTTAATAATCTTCTAAGAAAATGATATGGAGTAATTTACTTCTGCAACAAGTAACTCGCGTCAGGAAGGGGATCACTGAGACCGAGACAGCTGTGATTACGTGGATTTCAAACCATAAACACTTCAGCTTGTAAAGAAAACAGAATTAGGACCACTAAAAGGCGAAGTTTAAACAACCTTGTAGGTTTCATTACTTTTGCCTGTAAATATGTAGCGTTCTTTATCCACATACAAAGGGTGCACTGGAGCCTCCAGTAGGTACACACACAGATTCCTTTCTTGACTTTTTGACTCTGCTCCTTGCTTAACGAACAATGAGCTCAGGGACAGCGGGTTTTACATCACCTCGGCGGGTGATGTGCTCGGTTCCACCTTGCTGCAAAGCAACAAGGCAGGGATGGGAGGGAAGGGATCTCTGAGAGGAACGGCCTCGTCCCTGCGCGGAGCGAGTACGTGCGCGAACCCGCCCTGACACACGAGTGAACCGTGGGCTTGAAGCATTGCATTGTTTTGTCTTCTGGGCCGCCTGGAGCCCTTCCAAGGCAGCTAACAAAGGCTCTGAGAAAGGATCCAAATCACCATGAGGGAGGGAAAAATCTTTGCTAAAGACTAAAATGGGTTTTTGGTGTGTTGCCAGGTGTGCAGGGGAGGGTGTCTGGAGCTGATGCAGCTGTAGCAAGCCCTGGGCAGGTACCCAGCTGTCCCCACAGATGCCAGGCAGCCACGGCTTCCCAAGCTCCGGGGGGAGCCTGAGGAGGGTGTTGGCAGAGCAACAGGTTTGGGGAGAGCAAAGGGGACATCCCATCTGGAAAAACGCTCCTGTGTGCATGAGCCCAGGTTTTCTCTTAAGCTTTTGCTTCTCTTAAGCTTTTGCTTCTCTTAAGCTTTTTCTCCTCTCAAGCTTTTTCTTCTCTTAAGCTTTTTCTTGGTTGCCTGCTTGCCCCACTCCCCTCTGCTCCCAACCAAAAATAAGGTTCACCACAAATGAAAGGACTGCTGGTGCAAACTCCACGGATTACAGACAGCCAGATAGATGATCTGAGTGGAAATTATTTTCCCTCTTTATACAAGCAGAGGAACATCTGGACGTGAACTGTCTTGTCTTCAGAAATAAAATCAACAGGAGAACCCTGCAACCCATAGAGCTGTAGTCAGGTTTGATATTCAATTCAAATAGCCGCCTGAAATTCTATAAGATGTAGCTTCCTCTTTTGGACTTAGTGAAGGCTGCTATGGCAGTTTTGGTAATAGGTTTCATTGTAAAATCCCAAACCACAGAACTTAATTTTGACCCCAAGATAGAAATACAAGGATTTGGCACATGGATTCACTTCATCGTTGGTATAATTTATCCATGTTCTCAGTGGAAGATGCTGTCCATTCTGTCTAGAAGCCTCCTAGTTGCACAAAGCCTATGGGATCAGTTCTTAGACACAGAAGCACATGGGAACTCCAGCTGTCACCCTGCCAGGTAGTGACAACTCTTGCTGTGGAATTGCAGCACTTAAAAGCCCATAGCACCTTCCTTTCTCCCTGGAAAACACCAGGCCTTGCAGCATTAAAAATGCCAGTAGCCAGGAACACACCTGAGGAAGGCCAGTTAGCACCTTTCAGCTGTTTGTCTATGCAATCCCAGATCCCCCCAAACACAGCTGCCAAGATGATACTCACTCTCAGCCAGTGACATTTTTCATGAATGTCACAGTTTGAGCAGGGCATATTTTGTGATCTGCTGACCTTCCCGCCTCTATCTGTCAGAAGCGAGTTATGATCAATTGGCGCTGGTACAACTCGTCTTCTAACCAGCCAAGGATCTTTAAAATAGCTTCACCTACTTCAGCTCTGGTTTTTAAAAGAAGGGATTTTAAAACCAGAGGAGTTGTCATGCCTCACTCCAGTTCACGCAGGCATCAATGACAGAGATGCAGCTGGAACTGAGCAGGAATCCTGTAAGTTCACTTCCTAGGCTGTGTTTTCCTCTGTATTTACCTTAAGCATTTCTCCTCCTCCCATTTCTGTCTGACATCCTTTAGCAGAAATTTGCTAATCTCAGGATTATGCAAAGGAACATATTTTCAGTCATAGGATGCTCACGTGCTCCATGGACCAGGCTGAAGGGGAGCTCTGTTGCACACTTGCTGCCTGACACACACACGCACACAAGCACTGCCTGGGCACTGATCATCAGGGAATTGATTACACCAAGAGGGGTGAGGATGGGCTGGTGAATTACAGTAACAAGCAGGATTGTACTCGCCACCTCTGCGGAATAAATGCATCCAGAAAAAGTCATTCCTTTTGCTTCAAAAATGACGTTCATCTCTGGGCATTGTTCTCTGATGAGCTGTGTCACCACAGAAATGGAAATCCTGCCACTTGTCAGCAAGCTGCTTTTTAGGGAAACAGCAGGCGAGGAGGGTAAACAGGTTGTAGGGGAAGGTAACATGAGAGTAGGAGGGTGATTAGTTTTCAATGCCATTCCAACTATTCAGCCACTAAATAGATTATAACTGTGAACAAAGAGAGCTGAAACAGGCGAAGATAGCTTTTCCAACTCTGGAGTGCTTCAAGAGATGCTAAGTGTACCTGAGTAAAAACGTCCTTACCTACTAAAACAAAGATAAATATTTAATTATTCTGAAATCCTTGGAAAGTCCCAAACGTCTGGGAGCAGCCTGCCTTCTGTAAGCAGTGTGAAAATTCACTACTTCATAACTGATGCTTTTCAGGGCTACTCTGTGTCTTCCTTGGTGCCTCTTCCTCACATCCCATGCCCATCTCTTCTCCTCCTGCCCCCTTAGCATTCAGTGTCGCTTCCTTATGGATACTAGTTATGTCACAGTCATTTTTCTTTTTGAAAACCTCCTTACTCAAAAAGGAAATTGAACTAATCAGCTGCATGAAGGCCTTCACTGTGAAAGTAGCAGTTTGAAACTCAAAAAGAGAAAAGGAAATTCCAGATATGAACAGCTGGTGTCTGGGTGAGCAGGACTTCAGGAATACTATAGCCGGAGAGCCCTTGCTGTGAACTCTTGGATTTGCTCTTTGTCTGCAAGCCTGGCTTCTAATCCCTGCCCTGGGTTTACAAATACCAGCCCTGCTTCTGGCTTGGAGGATGAATACAATAGGGTTTTATTGCAGATTTCTTTCTGAACAAAAGTCCATACTTAGAGGCCTTCTGTTTTTTTCCAAAGTTTTCAGTTTGTTTTGAAGTCAGTTAGAAGAAAAAATACAAACACACCCCACCACACACACACAAATTCAGCGACCTGAATTGGTCTAACAGGTTCTGAGTGAGGTTTTGTTGACTTGTCTAACAGATCATTTTCTGCAGGTTCCAGAGGGCCACTTGACTTCTTGTTTCTCTCTTGATTTCATCCTTGTGGCCTGACATCTTCTCTTGTGGCCTTCTTGCCTGCTTTGACTCTTCTGCACAGTGCCCTGAACCTGGTGCCAGCAGGAGGCTAACCCTCGGATTTCCCTGCCCAGGAGCTCACCCTACATTCCAGCACATCCTGGCACAGACGTAGGCTCTTCACCTACAGCAGAAGGTCCCAGCAGGTGTTTCAGTTACGGGGTCAGGAAGGAAAATTAGCCCATTTAAACCAATCCACCTCAAAAGCTGTTTTTCACTAGTGAACTTTCAACTCTATCAATAACAGCTCTTCGTGTAAACATTTGTGCAAATACACCATTGGTTTACTCCTCTCTTATTTTCCTTTGTCTGGAGAGAAGCAGTTCTATCGATATCCAAAAAAGAAAAAAAAAGAGAAAAAAAAAATTTCCTGATTGACCTTAATTTTGCAGTCAAGTCCTATGTTTCAGAATGACTATGAGTGAATGGATGGTGGGACAGCTGTTCTCCTTGAAAGCTTTTATGTTCTGGTGTGTGAACTGGGGAAGCTGGATCACCAGTCACATGGCATATGTTTAAAATTATTATTGAAATGAAACTCTTTATAAAAGTAGTATACAAGCCAGCAGCATAAGAGGTTGGGGTTTGGCTGGGTATTTTGTTTGATTTTGAGTGTGTTTTTCGTTTGGGTCTTTTTGTGAGTGTAGGCACATGCATTCTCTTTGTGGGTTTTTTGGGGTTTTTTTGGTGGCTGAAACTGATTTCCAGAGAAGCTATTTAGGGGCACATGTAAGTGCCATTGACTTTCAGTCAGATAGCAGCTATGTAATTGCTTTTGAATAGTTTTGAATATGTGACAACTAGGATCGATGTATCTAACATGTGCTAAGTTTTGCTCTTCTGCTTTGGATTTTTTGGACGCTGAAATCAGCATGTTGAAATGTTTTAGGAATGTTTGTGCCTATGGCTTGATGAGCTGAGACCTGATTGTCACTGAGATGCGGCACATGAAACCTCTGAAAGCTTTAGACAGCTTTGTGTGTTGATATATTTGTGCTACTTCATGTTGCTGGTATCTGGCAATTCCTAATATTGTATATAATTATTGTTCACGTAATGCTAAGTCATATTTCTGCCTTAAACGAATCATTATATAAAGCTGTAAAGTTCCATAAATTAGCTCTGCAGTGTGAAAGGTCCTGATGTAAATCACGGATGTGTGTTTCTTATATTGTGGACTATTTTCTTTATACCACAGAAGCACATGAAAACATTACATGAGAAAGTAATGTTAGTTGTGTTGTTTTGTTTTCTATCACGCTATTATTTATAATTTCTAATGCTATGTCTTGCATCCTGTTTCCCCACAAGAGTCAGATACTCGTTTAACTGTCAAGGAAGTCTGAACAGTTTGATCCCAAATAAGGGCAGTTCTGGGTAGATACACTACGAAAATAAAACGCAAAACCCACTCTCCTCTCCTGGATGCAACCTGACTGCCAGAGTAGTTCCACAGTGCTACACAGAGAGCTAAGTTCATTTTGGAGCATCCAGCTGTGAGGTGACACACTTAATGCACCAGTGATCTGAGCCAGTATAGAAAATCTTTGGGGCCTGATTCTCCGGTGCCTCTCACCTTGTGCACTCATTTGTAGTGAACAGCCTGAATGCCCACACACTGGAAAACCAGAATATAAAGTATTTTACACTGCTTATCTTTCACTGCATACCTGTAGCCACATGAGCGTGTGCAGAGGTAAAACAGGCTTTGAGTTCCTAAGAGAATTTGATTTATGTGCCACTGCTTTGTTTTCTTTAAAGGTAGAATATAAAGCTATTTGAGCCTTCTAGGCAGTGATCTTAGGAGTGTTCCTGCAGGAAACTTCCAGAGGAACAGATTATGCATACGTAGGAATATGTGCAGGTCTAATGGTCAACACAGATCAGAACGAGTGCTAAACCTGAGCCTTTCCTTAGCAATTCAGATGGTGCTGGTTTAAAGGGTTGTTTTCCTAACCTAGCAATCATTTCACAAAAAGAGCTCCAATGCCAATTTCAAATCAGCGATTGCCCTGTTACAAACGCAAACAACATCTCATTGCAGTGCAACCTCCTCTCCTTTTTGTTTTTATGATAGTAATTTAGGGATATTAGGAGCTGTGTTACTCCACAAAAGATGGTAGTGCAAGAAAACAGCTTTGCATGAGAAATGCTGTAGCAAAAATTGCATATGTTCTGTGATTTTTCAAACAATGATCACAAATTAAGAGAACAAACTTTGTAGTAAGAAAGAATATTTTCTTGCTGGGGATTTGGCCATTCTTTTACTTAATTCTGTTTGGTTTTGTTATGTTTGTTTGCTTTTCTTGAGGGTACTATTTATTGCATACATGCTGGAGAATAATCCTACAGCAATGTGCTGAATTTTAAACAGGGTCACACCATTTTTTTCCACATTTATTTTAATATTAACTACTGCACCTAAATACATGTTAAAAAAAAAAGCTCTATCTTGTGGCACAAAGATTGATTATATTGAAAATTAGAGGCTTTTGGCAATGATGGGAAAGTGAATCATTTTTTCTGTCCTTTTTACAGCATTTTTTTTCTTTTGTTTTCATTTAAGGAGCACTGTAGAGATAATGATCTTAATAAAACAGTATATACAAATCCCTGTTCCTGTGCTACTGATAAGACACTAACTGCTCAGTCCTGGTAAAACTTACTCACAGGAACTGGCCTCTATTTTCAGAAGTCACAGATTATTTTGATTGCCTCCCTTTTTCAGTCAATCACCAGTTTTAGAAAATGTGGCTAGGTTTAAAAAATGAAAGACACCTGCTTGTGGAAAGCTCTGTGCCACCAATTTTCTTTCGACTTGTAGAGTGCCTGAAACTCCTGGAAATCGCTCTGAAAACTTTTTTTCAGCCTCGGTTTGAGTTTAAAGCACACACTGTGCACAACGGTGCGCCATGCTGACATACCTGGGTTACTGAGGGTCTGGAAGGTCCACGTCTGCACTGTCCTAATGGCTTTACTTAGTCCTGAGTGACTCCCACTGAGCCACGCAAGACACATTCCTGGTGGTGTCCACATGTCTGCAAGCATCACCACATGGCTTCTCATCCTGCGAGGGCTTCCTCCGCCTCCAGTGCAGGCTCCATGGAAAACACTGTTAATTAACCTGGTGGTGGGGTAAACAGCCAAGAAGGAAAGGGGACAGCCAGAATATATGGATGAGGCCTCCAGCTGTGATCCTGGATGGGTTCTCTCACTCCTAGCAGGCACAAAAGTGAAGTTAAGGTTTGGGCCTTAATCCTGTCCTGTATCCTGGCGGATAATCTGTGATTTTGGGATGCTGTCACTTGGTCAGGTATCCTGGTGTCATAGGGTAGAGTTGGGGAGGCATAAAATGTTTTGGTAGCCTTTGTAGCACCACAGAGTGAGGGATGGGTTGAAAAGGTGGATTTGGAAATGGAATACATGACAATATACATATTTATTCATCTGTTGGAATTGACAGAAAGCCTTGGATCATGTTCAGTGTGGAGTAAGGTTGAAATCAAAAAAGAAATCTGGAACTTTGCAATTGGATTTGTGCCTAGGAAAGAAGCAAACCTAAATGAAGTGTTGTGGGGTTTAGGTCCTCCTCCTTTTTCTTGGGGAAGGGTTGAGGGGTGGGCTTCAGATGTGAGCTCGTTGTAAAAGAGAGATTAGGGAAGATCTGCCCTAAATTGTAGCTTTGTAATCCCTGCAGTGGGCCCACTTAACTGCTTGACATGTGAAAATATTGTGTTAATGAAGTTCCAGCCTGCTTCTTAAATCCATCCTTGTGACTGTCTTTATTCATCTGCATGTCCTGATAGATTATGCTTATTTTTATATATGTGAGTAATCTCACTGAAATCTACAGGTTACTACTGGTAGCATGACAGATGATTGTGGCTCGTGCCTTTAATCCATTATTGAAGCTGAAAGCTGTTTACAGATTCTTGTAATACTTAACTTTTGCTCAGCATGGACAACTAAAAGCAAGTATCTTAACTTTTTCAGCTGGCTTCCTTTCCTCTTTATCATTCCATGTGCCTGCTCTAGTTTAAATTACAGAACACCACACTGACATTTAATTTAATCAACATTTCCTGTTTCTTTTAGATTTTGTGTGCACCTTCTACTAAAAATAAATATATCCCTTATTTAGTTAATAGGACCTAAACGTGGGATCCAAACTGCCATGATTCTATCATTTAATTTCAGGAGCCAGGTAACAAAAAAAATGGAGAGTACCCTGTTCAGGGACACAACGGCAGCATGTTTCATGTTCCCTAGGAAGTTATTTTAATGTCTTTTTGAAATATCATAGATGGGATTCTCTATTGCCTCTGGGAGGAGACAAGACCTGCACAGAACCACATTGCTTTAATTTAAGCAACAGAGGCTTTTCCTAGTAGCAGAAATCAGTGCAAGCATCACGCTGATTTTATTATGGAGGAGCAGATAAGCCATGCTGAATGTAAGAGATGAGAGCGGAGCTTGGACTGATTAGGACCACGCAAGGGTGTTCTTGTGCTGATGCTCTCTGATACGAAAACAGATGTTTGTGAGTTCCTAAGTGGTTTCTTCATTTTGATATGGCTTTAAGGTTATCTCAGTACCTCAATAATTGGATTACTCTGGCACAAAGATAATGTTGTTTTATAGGACTCAGGCTTTGTTCTTCAATGCTGTCATTTATACCTCTGAGAGGTAGCAACAAACCATTTCCATGTGAGAAAGGTGGCATTCTACAGCAGCTCTTGTGAAAATGAGTGTGCCAAGGCTCAATGGAGTAGAAAACTGGAGCGATGGATTTTCTAGGAGGATGAGGCAAGAAGCAGCTCATGAAGAGTGGTAGTGAAGGGACAAAGTTAGGGAGAACTGAAAATGGATAAGCTCTCTGTGAGCAGAGAGATCTCTCTGTACTGGTTTTTTTTTTTTTTTCCTTAGAATCACATGTAAAACTCTAATTGGTGAACTTGTAGGTTCAGGGGTGGGGGAAACCTATTGAACATAGAGCTCTGCATAAACCACCTCCACAAAGTGATTTTTAGGTGCACATTGCTCACGGTAAAGGTGTGTGATACCTTTCATTTCAACACTGTCACGTCCCATGAACACTAGAACAGAACCAGGCTGAGGCCATGTTTCCCTGGTGCTGGGAAACTGAGAGTTAGCCAGAGCTTTGCAAAGTTTCAAATGTAAAATCGTTAGCAATTTTTACACAGTGGCCTACCTTTCACTGGGTGAGTTGCACTGAAAATTTCCTTTGGTGCTTTCTTTAGTTATTCAGGGTGGAAAAGTGTCTTGAAGCTGTGCTCCCAGCTGTGTCCAGCCCCTGTGTGCTAACATTCAACATCCTGTACGCTCAAATATGCAGGGCTAAATAAGGAGATGTCTTTAGGTTCTACTGCAAAGCATTTGGTTGACTGAAAATGTTGAAATGAGTCAATGCAGAAATGCCAACATTCTTCCTTTAAATAAATAAATAAAACCCCTGCAGAATGAATCCTTTGCAATAAATAGTAAAAGTTAAATGATTATTGGCATTCACAATTGTTTTTAAAAGTGTTTGGAAATAGGATGGTATAGAGTACTTGAGGAATGAAATATCCTCATTATTCAAGACAAACTCAAATGCAGTAACTATGAGTCCAATGGGGCTTTTTTCTTTTTTTTTTTTTTTTGTAATTCTCTTTTCCACTGAACACCTTAATCCTATTGTAGAACTAGAAAAATACAGCTCCTGTGGAGAGCATAATACAATCTCACACCATTGTGCTTTTGATCTTAAATAAAATGCACCCGCATTTGGCTTTTTCTCTTTGCACCAGATTAGTTTTGGACCCAGCCACCCTTATTCCTTTCTTGTGCTGAACTGCAAGGAACTTTATCATGATTGTAAGGAGGACTTGGCATAAAGCAAGTAGTAAAGGGGGGGCAGGGCTTATGGAAAGAAAAAAAGCTGTGAGAAGGGTATGAGTAGAAAAGAGCTCTGAAAGATGTGGGGAGGACATGCAGAGCCTGTCAGCCCGACCCATGGAAGTCTGGCTGCAGGTCCCCAGGTTTGAGATGACCTGAGACAGAGCAGACCTCCGTGCCTGACGTATTTCACTGCCTGTGCAGCACTGGGGGTCAGCAGCCATCAGAAGTAGGACTTGCATGAGCAGGAGGGGACCAAGGACGTGTGATTTCAACAGCCAGTGCAGAACTCATGCACAATTTGGTGACTGGGACAGTGCAGGGTGAAACTTTACCATTTTAGTGTGTGACTACCTTTCTCAAATGCCTGAATTTAATTCAGAAGAAGCAAATTTGGGGTTGGTTTGGTGTTTGGGTTTTTTGGATACAATTGGGCCATGGCCCACTCGCCGTCTGTCCCGCTTGGCTCACTGCAGGTCCTGAAAGCCAGGCCTGTGCCACACCAGAAATGCTGCTGCAGAGCTCAGGAGCCCCATTTCTGTCCCAGCCTGGCTTTCTCTCTGGTATGAGGAATTGTGGGGCTGGCTGAGAGAGCTGATGCTTGCACCTATACAGAGCTGGCCAGGCTCCCATCTGCCCTGCTCCCATCCCACCCACAGGACTCCCGTGGGAGTTCCTGCCACAGAGGTAGGGAGGAAGCCAAGAAAGAAACATTCCTCCAGCTCTTTTCTTTTTTTCTCCTTTTCCCGTCAGGGTTACCACCCTCTCTCACCACTCCTACGGAGAGGTCTGAAGTCTCACTGAATCAGCAGTTGTGAATATTATCTGGGCCGTTAATGGTTTGCATCTTTTTGCATGAAAGGGTAAAATCACTTAGGGACACACACACGCTGAAAAGATCACATATAGTAACGTATCCAAGCAGGGGGAAGAAAAAAAAGCTTGTAATGTTCATGAATTCCAGATGATGACTTTTTAAATCCCCAAGAAGGCAGTGAAATTGTTTGATTGTTCTTGTTAATTATTGGACTTGTCCCAGTATCAAATATTTGTAGAAGATAAGACTTCCCTCGTGGAGATGAATAATAACCGAACTTGCTCTTCTTTGAGCAATTTGGCTCAGGGTGCGGATTGCTGCGTTTCCCACTCTCAGGCTCGAACCCCGTCCAGCCGGCTCCTGCGCCTCGGAAAAGCACGTGTACAAAGCGCTCCATTAAAAATAAAAGACCCCGTAAGTAAACAAGAGAGAGAGAGAGGGAGCGAGAGGCAAGACCTGGTACTCGGAGAGCGTGACTTTATTAGCGGCGGGGTCCCCGGCACCCCTCCCCTGCGCCCGCCGTGCCCCCGCGCCCCGCAGCACCGGGACCGGCTCGGAGCGCTGCCGCGGGTACGGACACAACCAGCGGTGCTGCCGAGAGGAAAACACAGCTCCCCCGCAGCCACCCCCGCGTCCCCCCACCCACGCGCGGAGCCCGGCAGCGCCGGCCGGGTCCCCGCGGGCTGGCGGG
>VZRL01005557.1:934235-962837 GCA_013397895.1 Origma solitaria | reverse complement strand
GTCCGGCCGCGGTGCCCGCGCGTGTGCGGCGGGGCAGCGGCTGCTCCGCGCCCTGCCCGGGCATGGCTCAGCCCTCGGGATCCCGGCGGAGCCGGCGGACAGGAAGCTTTAAATTATTGTAATTGCCTCTCCGTGCGTGAGTGCCGAGCGGCGGCGGCCGCCGCGCCGCTGCCGGGGAGCGCGCAGGGGCGAGCGGGGGGCACGGAGGGCACCGCACCGGCACCGGGGTGGGGGGCACCGGCATGAGCATCTTTACGTATTTCTGCGAGGCACCTTCCTCGCTTCTGCCCGAGCAGGAGGGTGGCTCTGTGGAAGGGGCTGAAGGCTCTCGGTTCGCTCGTTTCGGCTCTTTTCCCCTGAAAAAGAAAACGGGTTGGGAGGGGAAAAGCGACTTCCCGGTCAGGGTGCGGACAGTGGCCGCGCTCGTCCCCGCGGGCCCCCAGGCGCTGGCGGTGGGAGCGAGCGCTGCCTTCTCTGGAAAGTTAGGGGACTTTATTCCAGCCCGACTGCGATCCTAGAATAACCGGAGCCGCTTGCCGGGAGGAACGTGATCGGCTTTTCCCAGGGGATGGCATGCTGCCTCAGTCCTGTACTTTGGTCAAGGGTAGAACCAATAGCGAGCTGTGGGATTTTGGGTAATAAGTGTGGGAATCTGCAAGAGGAGTAGGTCTAAGAGTGATTTGTTTTCTTACTGCTCATGAATAATGGCCTCGAGCTTTTTTTTTTTTCCTCTTAAAAAAAAGAAAAAAAAATAACCAAAAAACAGCAGGCCAACGAAATAGGCACGTGGGAGACTTGTAGGCGTTCAACATCACAATCATCATCATCAACAACAATACAGTAGGGACGTCCAGGAGGACGGTGTCTGATGGAAACTGTTTTTTTCTGGGAGGTTGGGATCACATGCTGGCACAGGTAGCTTTTGCTATCATTGCTAACATTGACCTCTTCTAAAAGGAAAGCCAGCAATATCCTAAAATTAGAGAGAAAATGGTTTTGGTTGATTTTTTTACTTTTAGTAGAGCTGCATTTCACTCCATCTCTGTCAAGGAATGAAATATGAAGTTTAGTTCAGATTAGGAAAGGAAGTTTGATTCCAGCTGCAGAACTGTAGGATAATGTGTCCTGGCTTTCATCCTTCCAGTTTAAATCTGGCTAGCTGTGTTCAGCCTCACTGGAGTGAGCCTTACTGATTAAAAGGCAACTTTTTATGAGGAGCTAGTACAAAGTTTTTCATCTAAGTATTGTATCACCTGAAACTCACCTGAAAACAGCTACTTGTATCTGCTGCTCTTAATCCTTGCCAGACCTGGAAGACACATTATTGCCTTGCCAAAGAAATTAATTCTTTGTCCTGCAAGCTACACCATTTACAGCTATCAAACTGGAATTGCAAAGGGAGGGCTTTTTACATTTAGCTAAAATATCTGTCCAGGTTAGAGCAAGCTTTGTTTTACGAGGCTTCTGCAGCTGAAGAGGGAGAGGCTGGCACGGATGCGTTGCATCTCGCGAATGGATAGCATGTCTATTCTGACATGATTTGAACATGAAAACCCAATAAACACATGGTCATTATGCATGGAAATCTCACAGCAGAGCTTTCTGCTTGCACTTAGACTGTTTTGGTTGAGAGTTACACTATAAGGAGCACAAGACTTGAAAGCTGCAAGTGGCTTGTGTAAACAGATGGACATTTGAGATGTATTGATGGTTTCAAGTTAATTCCGTTAACATGTGGGTGCACATGTATTTAATTTAGCCTAGTATAAGTTTTTGTAAGCAATCGAAGCTCATACGTGCTTTTTAGAAAGAGAACAAGAGCCTGTAGGTTTTGTCTATAGGTGTTGGAGCTACAGCTGTAGAGGTTCTTAGGGACGGGGATCATGCTGTTGTCGTGATCTTGTAGGCCCAGGTGAGACTTAACAGAGAGCTTACAGTTTTTCACAGTAGTTCACAGGTAGCTTGCAGATGAATTTTGAACCAGTAAGGTTACCCTGTGCTGAGAAAACATAAAAAGTGCTTAAACACCTCTTGCTGCACTCTTATCGTATGTGCTGCTTGCCAGAACCAGTTAGGTTGAGCAATCTCATTAAACTGTCAGCCCTATTGTTTACAATGGGATAGTTCCTCAATGCTCAGGATGAAGAAACCCAACAGTTTTCTGTTGCTCGTGGTAAAAAAGCAGCGCTGCGTTCCAGGAAGGTTTGTAAGTGGCGGAGCTCTCGCTGCATAAAGCACGGGAGGAGACTGGGATTTGGCATCTCCGGCAGTGCTGCTGCACAGCAGCGTGTGTGCAGGAGCTTTGTTTTTGCCTGCAGTTCCTACTTACCCTGAGATAAAACACTCTGATGTTGGCATATGATACACCAAAAAAACAGATCGTTTGTTGAAAAATAAGAACTCCAGCATTTAGGAGAAAGTAAATGAACAGTCCTTCTAAAAATACAGCAGTATGCTAAAATATTGCCAAAGCACTCCTCTGACGCTGTTGTAAGCTGTCATATTTTTTGACCATTATAAATAGATTAGTATTATTGCAAGGATTTTTTTCCTATTAGCGAAGAAGTTTTCTTTTTCCTGTTTTCAACATGAGGATCCTCACATGTTCCCTGAACAGGCAGAGCAGTGGGAATGTTGCTGGTGAGGAAGTGGGCATCTGGGCCATACTGGAATGGCCCTTGTAAAGCCTTTAAGTCCCCTGTACTATAAGCTCGGAGGTTTTTGTAATCTGTTTCGCTTATATTCTCCATATCTTCAAGACATTAGAGATAGTCCAGTTAATCACTTAGGATATATTATCCAGTCAAGTTCAGATCCAAATTTGGTTTAGACAGCATTTGAATTGAGGCTTGAAACAAGAGTGAGCTCCTTTCCAGCAGCACTGAAGCACTGGGGGCTTTGGAGAGTTTTCTTTCTTTCTCATGTGGTCCCCAGACCCTAAGTAAATTTCCTTTCAGTTTTGTGACCAAGCAGTAGGACTAGGGCAATCAGCAGCCAAATCTGTTTCATTCTGGGAAATTCGCTAACAGATAACACTCGGGTCAAGATCAGAGCATTAGGTTTGCGTTCTTCTGCTGGTCACGCTGCACTTCCATCTTCTTTGGGCCCTGCACGGAGAGCGGAGGCTGCAGGTAAAGTGGATTTCCAGTGGCTCGTGTGCAGTGGAGTCCTTGTGGTGCTGGCTGCACTGATGGACATCCTGGAGAAGTGTCCGAGGATCGCTCTGGCAGTGCCTTTCCCCAGGTCTCCAGCCTCCCCAGGCACGTGGTGAATGCACAGGCAGTGCACAGTACACTCTGTATATAAAGTGCGTTGTCTGGACAAGTTTTTATTGCTTACAGAGCACTCATCCTTTCTGGCTGCACAGGTTTCTGGGTGGGGAGACCATATGCTTCAGGACAACTTGAGGAGGGTCTCCTATAATATTTCTGACAGCTTAATTTTCTGTCTCCTCCAGCCTCTTTCTTTTCCTTTGAGCTGCAAGCGTAGATTGAAACACAGGTAATACATAAGAGGATCCTTTAATATTGGCTATTTTCGGAGGCACAAAGGACAATTACTTTCTCTTCCTACTAACCTCCTGCTGGGTTACTAGCTGCTTGGGAGGCTAGTTATTTTAAGAATGCCACTTTACCCCAGTGCATCAAATACGGAGCAAATCTTTGCTCACCAAGATCCCAGTTCCTACATCCCATGGTAACTCCAAAAATTGAACTTGAGTGGACCAGAGCGCTAGCTCCTACTGTGAAGACTCATACAACCATCAGCACTTTTGAGAGTTAAATTTGATCCATTGGCCCTGAGCAGTGCTGACAATTGCCAGCTAAAAGACCTTTCAGTGAATTGTCCTTTAATAGAAATCTCTCCCCCCCCTCCATTTCCTGTTGCTCTTTAAAATAAAAAGAAATCCTGGTGACAAAGCTAAAGTGTATTCTGTGATTATTGTTTGGAGAATAAAGTATTTGCTTATATTTCAAGAAAATTAATTGCCTGAAAATTGCAGGTCAGAGTTATTTTATAAGGATAGTATTCTTCAGTGCTGCGAAATCTCAAGGCAAAAGCCTCACACTATTTAAATTATATATTTATGTATTAGTATTTGATCCTTTGAATGATTGTAGTTAAAATGCATAGGGAGGTCAGTACTATATTAACACTGTACTGGTCTGAGAAAGGACAGTGAACACTTAGACCAATCTGTTTTGGTTTTTGAGCACATCCCGAGAGAAACTGAGCAGGCTCAATTGGCCAGTGCAATTTGATGACATTTTGTAGCTTCTGCAAGGAGCAGAGTTTTACAGAAGAGGAGCCAAATAAAACCACATCCCGTAGAGGAGTGATTTCCATTGTTGTCTCCTGATGCCTAGAAAGGCAGTCCAGGTTTTACTTGAAATGAGTCCAAAAGGTCTTGGGAATGCTCATGTCTGTTTGAGCAGGCTTAGCTTTGCCCTGTGTGTACCGAACTTGCCTTGGCCAATCCAGGCCTAGTGGGATGTTTAAGGTATATCTGGAGTATCACTAAAACTGTATTTAAGGTCTTGCTACAGCTCTTAGTGGCAGTGGTGTCGATGCATTTAATTTCATTTAGGCCCAGATTCTTGGCACTGTCTCTTGGGTTAGGCAGGCTAGAGGGCTGGCTAGGACAGCAAAGAGCTGATGGCATAGGGTGAAATCACCTGCTCATAGCTGGGCTCCTCCTCCTTTGAGTTGCTTTGCTCGAGTTTTGGAGGAGAGGGCACAAAACTGAGTTAAGCTTGCTCTGCTCAGAAGCTTTGAAACAGATGTAAATATGGCTTGTAGTGTCTCCAGTTTCTGTAGGGAGTAAGTGAGCAAAACAGGTTTAAATTCGACTGAGTGCCATATTGTGGTTTGTAGCACTCAGTCTAAAGATACATTTAATTAAACTGGTTCAATTTTTGAACTAGGATTATGGAGTCTACCTTTTATGCTGCTATAAAATCCTTGTGTGTGAGTAAGCTTTCAGGGTAATGAAAAAGGCTGGGGGACACCGTTGTGATCCTCAGCTAACCAATTAAATATTTACTTAATAAGGATCTAAAAGTTAATTTTACAGTCCATTTTTTAAAATGAAAGCAAAATACCTATTATATGGCTAAGTCAGTGCCTTTAGTCAGGGAATAGAAGAGTTGCTTTTCTTAGCTGGGAACACCATTTTAATGTCACAACTGACCTTCTAGCAGGAGATTAATCCTAATAGACCAGGTTTATACTGAAAAAAGGTTCAGGAAACCATTAGAGAAGAGAAGAGAATTAGAAAATGAATGGTTTTCGAGTGATTTCAGACCAGATTGAATTAAAGCCAGATACTGACCTCTGTATTAAAGAATTTTTTACAGAGAGAAAGTACCTATTCTGTAACAGTGATTACTCCACCAAATCACACTCTGGTCTCCTCCACTGACTCTGGAAGGAGCCTGGGGACATTGAGGTACCCAGGGAAAGGCAGCTGTTGTGGCTCTCCACGTGCTGTCCTTACGTGGCATCCAGGAACATAAAACTCTCTTTTCACTGAGGTGAGCTTGCTCCTTATGCCATGGCATTAAAGATCATGCTGCTCATGTTGATATATAGACAAAGGCATAAATAACACCAAGAAATGCAGTTCATGTGTCAATTACATTTCTGTTTAATAGCAAATTGAACACACCTGCTAGGAAGGTATGCAAAATATATGAGAAGTGTATTAAGCCACAGAAAAGGGAATGTGTTAATGCAATATTCTGCTTTACAAATTCAAATCTGGAAGAAGAGTGTGTTCAGTAGGAGATACTGTGCTCGTGGCTGTGCTTCAGACTGATTTTATATCTGTAATTGTATGCAGGCAGCTGCCAGGAGCAGGACAGAAGGATTCTGAGGAAACCAAGCAATTTGTTCCGATTCCCGGGAACGCGGGTTTGTTTAGTGGCACCATGGTGCATTAAGCGCGTGTGGTTGAGATTTACAAATATAGGACAATTAATTAGTTCAGGGTTGGGAGTCACACAGATTACTCGGTCAGTGTGCGCACAAAAAAGGCGAGCATCGAGTTCTCGATGGAACTTGTTGCCGAGATCGTTTTCGAGCCTCCTGCAGACAGCAAAGACAGAGCTGGGACAGAAACAGTGAAGTGCTTGTCACTTCTGTAAAACAGTTTCCAATTGAAACCTGAAATTATATATAATGAGGCATTCCCATAAACAGGGTTGCCGTAGGTAAGTAGCGGTTTGCACAGGATGATGGAAGTTTTGCCACTGTAGAGGAATAATATTAATTCTCATGAGAGACTACAAATGAGTAAATGCTGATGAATATGTACAAATGTGTATGTGTGAATTTAGTGCTTCTGAAAGGCAATTGACAGTTCTGGAAGCTGAAGGCCTCTCTTTGCCAGCAAAGTGCCGTGGAGGAAAGCAGCCCAGTGAAAGTGTGTGGTGATCTCCTGGGATGTGTTCTGCAGACAGGGGTGAGGATGGGGGCCAGGTCTGCACCCACTCAGGGCCCTCTCAGTCAAACATGGGTGGAGGGAATTCTCCAAACGTACGCCCAGTAAATAACCAACACATTTAAATCGTGGGGCCAGATCTGCACCCACTCGGGGCCCTCTCAGTCAAACATGGGTGGAGGGAATTCTCCAAACGTACGCCCAGTAAATAACCAACACATTTAAATCGTGGGGCCAGATCTGCACCCACTCGGGGCCCTCTCAGTCAAACATGGGTGGAGGGAATTCTCCAAACACTCATCCATTTAAATCGTGTGCTTAGGAACATCATGTGGATGCTTGTCTCCTACCCCAGTCACAAGAGGCCATTAGACCACGATCTCACTCTGTATAAGATGTGGTCTATGAACAATGAGAGCAATGCCTGTGTTTTTATGAGGAGCAATGGAGGGGAGGGAGGCAACACAGTCTTGCGCCTTCTACACACGTCCTGCTGCTCCTTTAATAACTCCTGCACTGCGCTGGCACAGAAAGTGGCTCCTGGTGAGATGTAACAAGCTGAAATGGGGTAGAAAATGGAGAAACCAAGAGGTTCTAATTCTTAAAGTATATTGGAGGTAAAGGCTTGGGTCCCATGGTGTGGATAGCAGCAGTAGTTGCATAGCCAAGCACCTCTGCAATGCATGCAAACACAGCATGAGGAAGTAGCTGTAAGAGGTCATATGGAAGAAAAATGCTGTTTCATGATAGCAAAAAGTTTTAAGAATGCAAGATTTTTCTTCTTGCTTTGCTTAGTTTTAAATTCTGTGGTTTTACATATAAGAAAAATGAAAATATGTACTTGTATAGCTGTACAGATTTCTGTAATTATTTTTATCTCAACACCTGAGTGTGAGCGGTAAAGGTGTGTTTTATAGCCCTGTTTAAGAACAATATTTAAGTATAGGCTTAACTTTAGAAAAGTGGCTTAGTTCATTTAAATTCAGCAAAGTAAGAGTTTTCATGAGTGCGGTGTTAGTTAGATAAATGAGATTTCAATGCAGCTAAGTCCCATTTTTGAAGACCATGCAGACAGTGCCCCACTGACCTTCAGGATGATTTAGGTACCTAAGTCATTCTAACAAAGGGGAAAAGAAAAAGGTTAATTTCCTAAGTTACCCATGTTGTTAAACATTGTTCTGAAAAGCTGCAGGGTCCGCGACAGGTGAGTGTGAGAGGTGTCTTCCAGGACCTCTGGCGACTGCAGGATTTACATGGATTCAGTTTTAAGGAGTGATACTGAGGACATTGTAAATTTTTAATAATAGTAGCGGAGATTGGCTTCTCTAAGTCCTTCTGCAGTTTTGTTCTCTTTCATATCGCTGGGGATTTTGGTCAGGTGGGACCACAGGAGGCCACCTGCAAGGGCAGGGTCAGTGCCAGCAGCAGATTGGGACAGCCATGATTTTGTATAGTTGAGGCTTGAAAACCTTCAGGATGGAGGTTTGTTTAGAGTTATTTAGGGTTGTTTTGGGGTTTGTTAGGGTTGTTTTAGTAGGTTGTATTTCTCTGATAATATTTCAGTTTTTGTCGCGTTCCTGTTAAGAACATCTGTTTCATTTTATAGTGTTTTCTGGTCTTTTTTTCCTGCTCTTTTTTACCAGATCAGTGGGATCTTCATGCAGCTGATCCCTCATGGCTCCCTCTGTTAATGGAGAGGAGTTTCCTGCAGGAAGTTGCGGAGAAAGAACTTTCATCGTCCTGTTGACAGTGATAGGGACGAGTCACCTTATGAGGCCAAAGTTGTGCTTGAGAGCAGAGCCTGAGAGATGGGAGGGGAGCATTATGGACCTGGTTTTGTACCTGCTGCTGTCAAGGCAGAATTTGCTATTTGTTTTAGTGTATCAATGCTAAAACCTTGAGGTGGTGAGCCTATGGATAGCTGCTTGAGTGTGCACCCACATGGGATTTCCAAAATTGCAGAAAGAAGTTCAGCAGTCGGTGTTCAGTGATGTTCTGAACTGATGTTCAGACTTGGAACAGAGCTGTTTCTGAATCCAGCTGTTTCAAGGAAAAAAACAGCAAAAAAACTTTAAAAAAAATCTGACTGAACCACTGAGAGCTTTGCTATTAGTTTCCTTTATTTAGTGGGATGAGGTTCTGTCCTCTCTTGGGCTGTTCAGAAAGCGTGGAGTCTTTTCAGTGTCCTAATAGGCTTTGGTTCAGCCCCTTGTACAGTTTCCCATGTAGAGCTTTTGTTTGTTACAGCTCCAGCTCAGGAGAGCAGTGAGTGGGGTGTTTCTGTGGAGCTGTGGACTTCTTTTTATTGACTCAAACACACAGTTTAAAGAAAATGGGGATGTGTGTCGGGAGGCAAATGAAAGCATATTGTTTTTTATAAGGTGTCACCTGCAATGCGCTTCTAAATAAACCCCTGTATGGCCATGTGTGGGTTTTTTTCACTTGAAAGACACTATCTCCTTCTTCTAAACATTTGCACAGCAAAGTAATGCATTATTGCATTTTCATAAATAATTGAAAAGCAACTTAAAAGAAAGTAGGCCAACAGAAAAAAAAAAAAAAAGAGTCGGTTTCAAATTTGAGAGAAGAAAAATATGTTTCCTTCTTGATAGCAAGTCAGTTAAATGTTATTAAATCCCATTCTCCCACCCTGACATGACCAAAGACAAATCTGACAATTGACAGTTTCATTTGAAAGAGAGAGAAATCGAGGAAAAGGTTTTGAAATGCTTAGTTTGGTTTGGATTATTTCCCCTTTATTTTGTTTTTGTTGGTTTTTTTTTAAATTTACCCCCCTCCCTTTGTAAGAAAGGAATTGTGACCGCTTATCAGTTTGCAAGTCACTGAGGAGCAAGTCTCTGGAGGTCTGCGTGTTGGCTTCTCGGTGCCGTTTGCCGTGCTGGGCTGTAATAATGCGAGTTATTTTAGAACTGTGCATACGTTAGTGTTCTGGCGCAGCATGATACAATAATGTGTGAAAAAGCATAAGATCACACCTTGGTGAAACTTGCAGATTTCCTGCATAATCCGACAGTGAGCTCTTGTCAGGTTTTGACTATATGTAAAGTGAGAATAAAGTTTCCAGAAGCAAAGCGCAAGCCTTGGATGCATTTGGAATGGCTGTGCAGGGATTTTGGCCCTGCCGTGGTTCTGAACGAGCTTGGCTTTGAGTGCTCCAGTCCCACTGTAGCCAGCAGGTCTCCTTCAGTGCTTCAAATCTGGCAAATAAACTCCCTCGCTGAATGGGAGCTTTGATTTTGCTGGTGCTGAGGAAGATCAAAGAGCGCGAGTAAATAATTTCCTAAAAAACAATCAGTGACGTGAACAGTTTGCATGTGACGTGCAAGGGGATGGATCCTGTGACAGAAGCAGATGCTGACTGTGGGAATGGTTTATGGCCAGGGTTCTCCTCGCCGGTCCGTGGGCATGTTGATCCTGAGTCGGTGTGGCTGAGAGAAGATGGGCGGATGGGAATATCCAGTTTCTAACGCTCTCAAAGCAAGATGAGAACCAGCAGGGTCTGGGCCGTGGTTTGTGCTGTAGCAGAGGTTAGGGTGCGTTGTTGGGTGAGGTCCTTCCATCAGGAGGGAGGCCTGACCTGGGACTCCCAGCAGCCCTTTTCTGGCATGGGGATCAACAGATCACTGATTGCCTGTATTAATATGTTGTTTAATATGCTTTAAGATTAGACCTGCTCAATGAGTTGACCCCAGTGAAGATAAGCTTCACATAACTGATCTGTCCTCCAGAGCAAAAAATATGCATTCTCCCCTGCTTTCCTCCCAGCTTTACTCTGTCTCCTTTCATTTTTTATAACCAGCACGGCTGTGTTTCAAGTCCCTGCCCACCGTTTCCAAAATGTGTGATATATTTGTTAAGGATTTGGAATTTGGGATGCTTCGATATAACTTTGTGTAGGTTTTGTAGAAACACCTGACATGTGTGCTTAGTTCCTAAACACCTTCTGTGCTTGATTTATCCTCACGGGTTGTCAAGGTATTCAGATGACCTGAAACTGAGGAAGTGAGAGGGAGCTCAGCTGGCAAAAGTCTGACATGGAGTCTGACTGCGGCTCAAATTTGTTTTGCAGAGTTGAGCCCAGGCTGCGTAGGCGGTGAAGAAAGCCTTCTTCACTTCACCATTGTATCCAAAAAGCTCTGAGCAGCATCGTTTTTTTGCAGGTGATGAATAACCTAGTTAGCTCACATTGATTCAATCCAGTGACAGCTCTCGGAGAAGGCATGGTGGGAATTTGTGAGAGTAGGTTCATTGGTGGGGATGCTGGGGTGGTTCCTTGGTAGGTCCTGTCAGGCAGAGAAACCACGACTTGGCCATCTGACAGGGACCACCATTTACGAGTTACTTCTTCACATCAGACACTGTTTGCCACGGCTCGGCAGCTTGACTTCTGCTGGAGCAGGTTCACAACTTTTAACCTCACTGGGTATTTTTAAGGCCTTGTGGCAATTGTGACCACCAGGGGCAGGCAGATCTTGAGGTAAAATATGTGGAGGATGCTCGCAAAGCAGAGTCCCGGTCTGTTGTCACAGAATTTCCTGTCCTTTTGGCTGTCCTGACAGTGTCTCCAGGCCTGTGTGTCCTGGCAGGTGTCTTGCCTAGGCTGAAGGAGAGCTTTCTGGGCAGAAGAGAGTCATGCTGTTGATACAGCACAGTCTGCATCACTGTTTGTGTTATTACTGTTTTACATTTGTATTTGTAAGAACAGCATATTGATGACTGCGTGTTAAAACTCTGTCTTTTAGTGCCTTGCTTTCTTTCCGAAAAAGGAAGAAAGCTGCGTTCTTGCTCGGAAAAACACAGAATTACATTGGAGCAAGTACTAGTGCTGTGTTCATACATGATCAGATCCAGGCAGATTAGGGCACGGTGTACAAATTGCCTTCGTGTTCGTTGGGTTAGCAGCTGTCAAATAAGTGATTACAGGCGTTGGCATAGCTTTTCTTCCCATAATCGCTGTGAAACAGGGATGGAAATGTAACAGATGCCATTTAATATGGACCAGCACCTCGGTTCTGTCTCCAGGTCTGGCTGTTTTTGCCTCGTGGCCAAAGTTTCTTAGCATCTTTTTTGCTTTAATTCCTCAGTACTTATAAATGGAGGTAATAGTGCTCACTTGCTTTACAGGAGATTTCGGAGGCTGTTTGGTAAATCATTTGAGATCCTTTGATGAAAGATAGGAAGTATATGCTAGAGCATTAATGATAAGATTAAATTGAAAAATTCTGTTGAGATTGAGGAAGATTATTGCTCCTAGATGAGTTTTGCTTTGCTGGGTGGTGTTAAAATTCTGCAGGAAGTAATTTTTTCAGAGATTGAGTTGGGGTGTCATTTCCTGGGATTTTTTAATTTGTTAACTGACAAGGCTTTTTGATACCAGGCACTACACTTGAAGTCCTGTTGAAGAGCAAATGAAGTGTTGTGATGCTATTTTTTGCAGCATAGGAGTCTATGGTGACTCATTTAGTGTTTGTAATGCCTGTGACAGATTAAAAAAAATGGAATCAGTTATTCCCAGTGAGATGGACACGCTCAGCCAGACCCTATTTGAGAATTATTTGCTGCACTGTTAAGACCAAAGCACATATCTTCCCCCTCCCCCCCCGAAAGAATCCAGCTTATCATGAAATGTTTATCAGAGCCATATAAACATTTCTCGACTGCCGAATTTTGAAGGGAAATTCTTCTGGTCTAACATATGCATTGCAAGCAAAACTCTTCACAGATTTTTAAAAAAAATGTAATTAGCTTGGTTGCAGCCCTACTTATTACCAAGCATGCCAGCATCTGGCAAGGGTACGGCGATCTGGGAATTCACTGCTTGAAGCCTTGGAACAAAGTGTTCTGATCCGACCCCAGGCAGTGAGTCCAGGACTTGAACTGGAATCTTCAGGAGCAGAGAAGTCTTAAGTGTCTGGAAAATTGGCCTGTTGAGTCACCACACAGGCACTAAAACAAAACTAATTTTAAGCAGGTCAGAGTTCAGTGATTCCCTCTGGAATCTAATTTTTTTTTCTTTAAAAAAAAAAGAAGTCTCATGTTTTAAGTGAAAAGGGTCAAAGTTGATGCACTGCTACAATTTTTGAATGCTTTCCCTTAAGAACAGCCACCCAGGCTAGGATTAGCATGAAGGGCTGCTAGGCTGGCACTTCAGTGTCTGGGTTAAAAATATTTTAAAGCAGTAAATGCAGTCAGAACGGAGAGAGAAAGATCCCTGGGAGCCTTCCTGTTCAAAAATGTGTAAGCTCAGGGCAGCAACTGCAATGTAATTTAGGGCAGTATATGCTTCATAGCTTTGGAGAATATTGCCTCTTGTTAATGTTGCATTGGAGGACAGTGGGATAGTAGTAATTTTAGAAAGGTGGCATTCCTGTTTGTTTTACATTGGAAACTTCAGAATAAATAAAAGGAAGCATCAATTGAGGAAGAAGTGCTGAAACCCAGCAATGAATCCATCTCTGAGCAGACTGTAGAAACGGCAGGGGAAAGTGGGCATAGAAACATTTTCCTGGGAATGCAGCTGCAAAAGGAGCATAGCAGACAAAGGCAAAATCAGGTACGTACTTTAAAAGGCATGTGGGCAAACTTCTGTCTGAGAGCTCAGTAAGGAGCCTGCTCCCGTTAAATTACAGAATGTTTGGGGGGATCAAATGACAAGGCTCTTGTATTGCTTTTCCACTGCTGAAGAAGTGGGACTGTCTATAAGCAGGGAGGATTCAAATAGCTGTTTAAAAAAGCACGCTTGCGGGAGGGAGGGAGGGAGGGAGATTTTTCGTTCCCATTCCTTTATGAAGATAATTTCCTTCTTTTCCCCTTTGGGTCTTGCCGAGTTCCCTTTACATTTGCAAATGAAAAGGATGGGTCTGGGCTACCTAAGGAAGCTTGGATCTGAGCTCAGTTTGTGTCAGGCATTGTGGGCTTGGCGATCTCTGTTTATCTCTGAGGAAATCGTCCTGCTTGCACAACAGGGCAAATGCAATGCACAGATGTCAGAGCTGCTAGAGCAGAGAGGGCTGTCTAGGAAAAGCCATGCCAAACCTAATGGTGGAGTGGAAAAGGAGCAGCTAGGACTTCTGGCTTCCTCCGTGTGCCTTTCCAAGGCTGTAGGAAAATCTCTAGGCCAAGTGGAAAGCTCGTTGTTGTTGGTAGTGGGTTGTAGCTCACGCGAACTGTTCTGTTGATAGGAGGATATTCTTATGAATTTTTACCCACAGAGGGGTGCAAAGATTTATGTGCTCTGGTCACCAGTGCAATAGTCTGAACGGTCTGTGAAACAGCACCTCTTCCACAGGACTTATGTGTAGGAATCGCTGAGGATGTGGCTTTTGGAGTGAAGGAGCTATAAAGCTTAAATTTATTGGGAGAACCGCAGCCTGCCTTGCTACTACATGAAGTTATTGGAATGCTTCTCCTTTGTTATTCCCGCAGGTATACAAGGCACGGGGATCTGAATGGGAGGATGTGTGAGGCTCTGAGATCCAATTTGTCTTCCAGGTTACAGCAAGGCTCCATTTTTCCCAGGCTTAACAAGTGGCAACCATAGTTTACTAAAATATTTATTTATATTTAGTGAAAACTTACTGACAAGCAGTTGCTTTTGTGTTTAAGATCACAGTTTGTAGCCCTTTGAAGTCTGTATGTCTGAAGGAAAGAGAAATGCTTAGGATAAGCTGAACTTGAATTAATCCTGTAGGCAGGTACAGATTGAATTTCCTGTGTGGCTCATTTTGCTAAGGGAGTTAGTCAAGCAATGAGTAATGCTGGGCCAACTTATATCACAACAGGAGGTGGTGTAGCTTTAGAGCAAAGTAGCCTCATTCACGGAATCCAAATTATTGACCAGTTCTCCAAACTTCAAGGATGATGGTGGGTCTGAAGAAAAAAAGTTAATTTATGATTTTTGTAGCTTTATGGTTTGCAACTGTTACAGTGGGATAAATCACACAGACTTCCAGCGCTGACACTTTAATCTGCCATGATTTGAAACTTGAAAACTACAAAATATTTAGAGGTTTGGATTTATGTTTTCCTTTTCGAATGATGCGTTTCTTTTTACTAGATTGGGACCCAGTGGAAACTTTGCCATAAGGAAGAATTTTAGGGAGCTAAGAGACAGAATGTGTTTTGGGTAACTCCCACATACAGTATTTTTTGTTTGTTTGATCTCTGCATTTGCAATCCCCCAGCTGTCCTTGTCTCCAGCCCCTTTTAAATCTTCTCTTAGCGCAGGAGAGTTGCAGCATGTGCATGCTGCGCTGAACCTTTTTGTTTAACTCACAGTGCTTTGCTCACAAACTGGCTATGATGGGTCAACAGGAGCGTTCTCTTTAGCATGAAGCACACCTGAAATATCTGCTTAGGTAGCGCTTGTGATCTCTCAGCAAATATTCAACCCAGCAGGGAGCTGCAGGACTCACCTCCATCTCCCAAGGGTTAACAGTAACCTATAATAATAGTCTTGTGGCACAAAAATGCTTCTTTTTATGCATTACCTATTTCCAGAGGCCTAATTTAGGTTTTGTATCAAAATGGATATCACAAACGCTTGAGCTTCCTGCTGGGAATGAAAGTGCTACTGAGAGACTCCGTTCTGTTATTCTCATGGTGTCCAGGAGGGGTGAGGAGGCAAGGAAACAATTGCTGATATCTGTAGCAGTAAGTATGAATAGTAGCAGGATGGGTTGCAAGGGTAAAATACTTTATTTTTTGTTCATGTGAAAGCCTGGCCCTTGCTCTTGGTTAGAATATCTACGTGTGTACGTGTGTGTGTGTAAATATATGTGTTTTTATATAGAGGGCAAATTTACATCTCGACAAGAAGAAAGTTGGGTTAATTTTATAACTGCACAAAAATTCACCCGTCATCAAAAGAAAAAGATACTGTTATGGAGTAAAATGAGGTTGTATGAGATTCATGCTTAAATACACAGGCAGCTACCCTCAGAGATCAGCACACGTGCGTCCCTGCTCTCTCTGTGCATGTTTCATGCCAGATTCTGCTCTAGATCCCGTGGAACTGCTTCCATCGCTTACTTTCTTCGAGGATCTGTCTGTTGGATGTTTTCACATAAAGAATTCATGTTTGGATATCTTCTTGTTGTTGTAAGAAGTTGAAACGAGGAAAACAAAAGCCGGATTAAACTTTTTTTTTAGGTCAAAAATGCTTGCTGAACACCCAGATAGCTTCTCTCTCCCTGGTATTGATTTTCCATTGGAAGCACACATGAGAGGAGAAGGAAGATTTTAACAAAACCTACAAAACACTCGTGCTTCTGAATTTCCTGGCAGTCGCTATTTTTCCTTCTCTTTGGTGCAAAACTTGATTATATTGAATTTGTCCCAAAGCCTGCCTCCTTCTCCTCTCCTGATGCCTGCTCTGGGCAGGAGGGCAGTTCCTGGGGCAGAAGCCACTCTCCTCTCCCAGTCCCTGCAGGGAAGGCATTCCCAGGGCTCCTGTTGCTCTGGTCTGGCAGGTTCAGGAGCTGGACTGTGGTGGGGTGAAAAGTGCTCTGCCAGCCCAGAGAGTGCAGACCCCTGGGGTCCAGCTGGGCATGGGGGAGAGAACAGCAATCATGCTCAGCCCCACTCTGCCTCTGCCCTGCTAGCCTGTGCTGGGGAAGCCTCTTGACCTTTTGTTCCTCGGTTTTCTTGTGTTTAAGGACGTACAGACTTAACCGTCGCTCACGGGTGTTGCAAGAGTTAATTAATTACCATTTCGACTGATTTGAGGGCTCGTAACCCTAAGTAAACAGGAACTTAATCAGTTCTTTTTCTTCGTATTTATGCTATAGGAAAAATCCACTCATTTATTTCCAAGCACATGACACACAAAAACTATCTTCACACTTCTGAGTGGAGCTGGGGCTTGATGCCAAGGCTTTTTTTTTTTTTCCTGGAGAATATGGTATACTCGTACACTCAGATCGAATGGTACAACCTTACGGTTTCACTCAGGAGATGGAAATTTTTTTCTTACTGTGTTTTTGTACTTAGAAACTGTAAATACCAGGCGCTTCTCTCCGGTCAAGTTCTTTGTCCTCATGACTGCACCCATTGCCAATGTCCTTTAGCATGTGAACTTGCCTCTTTGGAGTAGCTCTAACTAGCAAACAGGATGTCTTTTTCCCCCATATGTTCTGCCATCTCTTTCTACGGTAATTATTTGGCTTGAAGAATCTGGGAATTAGGGAAGGAGAATGGAGAAAAAATATAATAGAGGGGCTTATCACCTCTTATCCTCTTTCTTTTGTGTGTGGAGAAGCCCTTGAGTGTATTA
Organism: Origma solitaria; assembly: GCA_013397895.1. NCBI lineage: Eukaryota > Metazoa > Chordata > Aves > Passeriformes > Acanthizidae > Origma > Origma solitaria. The sequence continues at coordinate 946,101 of VZRL01005557.1, read as the reverse complement.
ATTTGGGAATTAGGAGTAACTTCTGTCCCACACCTGATGCAGCCCTACAGAAAGGCCATACAGTGCCCTGGTTTAATGTGGAATATCGAGGCACAGCAGAGTGAAGGAAGTCAGAGTTTGTGACTGTCTCTGCATTTGCCATCATAAGGGAGTTAAATCAGAGCTAAGGGTTTTTTCTTTTGTGTTTTAATTTCCTTTGTTTTAAGAAAGTATTTTTTAAATGAAGTGGGGGAGGAGAGTACTATGCCACTGACATGCTTTGGGATCTAAGGCTCCTGTGGACCCCATAGGATGTCAATGGACTCATTAAGGTTTAGCCAAGTTTTATGCATTATTCATAATATACATTCACAGCATGCACCCTAAAGACTGTCTCCTGTGAATGCTTAGTCAGAATCATTTGCATTCTGTATTATGGATCCATAATATAGAATACATTTAGCTACGTTTTGTGTATTATCCTTTACACTTATTTCCAGCCTTTACTGCTCTGGCATATGAAGCAAATGTGTTTAAACAATAGCATGCAGTTATGTTTTGTTGCTCTATAAAAACTAATGCATAATAAGGACCCTGATGAAAATTAATTATTGCATAAGAGCAATGGACAGGCTTTTTCCTCTTTGTAGCTTCAGTGACATTTTAAACTTACTTTTCTAACATGTTTGAGAAGTGTTTTAAATTCTGGGCTGATATTTTGTAAATTTTGTGTTTCAAATACACACAAAAATCATTTTTGATGTGGAAGGCTGGCAGGTGATGAAACATCGAATTGAGGCTGAGATGCTTAATAATCGTAAGAGTCTTTTGCTGTGAGTTTACTCTAATCCTATGAACATTATTTCTGCTGTACATGACAAGACGAAAGAATCAACAAAACACCACATCAGAAAATTAATTCTCTTCCTGTCATCTAAAGCACTGAAGCTCCTCTGTTTTCTTTTTCTCAGCCGCCAGTACATCATGGTGATGGGTCTGATCTCAGCTTTGCACTGATCCACAGAGTGGCCCAGACGCGTTCCTTACACACCTCTGCCTTAGTTTCCCCATGGGGAATGGTGCTCCTTAAATTCCTCTGTGGGAGCTGTCTATCTAGATTTACTCCTTCAGCCACTGCCAGTAGAGAATATTCCTGTGGGAAATGCTGCTCTTGCAACAAAATGGGATTTCTTTTGGGGCCAAATTGCAGTAGGGGGAAGATAGGGAGGTATGAGGATTGTCTTCCTTGTGCAGGATTGGTTAAGGGATGGCTTTTGTGACATGTCTTCCATTCTGGGCACCATGAAAGTATTTCAAGTCGCCTGAGCCTGCACATGAAAACACCAGATGGGCAAAATCCAGGATCCCGTGGCATCTTCTGCAGATCCATTTCACTTCTGGAAGGCATTGGCCATGCCAGCCTTTTATCCATTTGATTTTTCAGGGAAGTGCTCCAAGGCTGTCCAGGTTACAGAAAAGCTGTTGGGGTGGTGATGTCCTTGTCTCGGGAGCCCAGCTCGCTCGGGGCAGCAGCGGTGCCTTGAGGCTAAATAGACACTGTGTACACAAAGGGTACGAGTGACTTACTACATCAGGTTCTTTGCAAATGTTGTAATACTTGATTGAGAGCCAGTGCTTATCAAAACACTTTAAAAAGTCTTGATATCACATAGGATTGAAATGGTTTTTTTCCCATCATGGGCTTAGCACAAGAGAATGTTTCGGCAAAGTACAGTCGCAAGGCAAATAGTTGGTATAAAATGAATTTAAAATCCTAAGGATTATTTGTATTTACTTTTTTTCCACTAGGTCTTCAAGTTTACCTTTAGGCAGCATTCATACACACATGCCCTGATGATACAGGAGAGAGATAGGAAGGATTTTGCTGTGCCCAAAAGTGGAAACATGCTATCCTTTGGTCCAGAGCTGTCTCTTGAGCTCTCAGTAGTGTAAATCTACACTACTAAATCTAAATACAAACATTTTACTACCTTTCTGTTCAAAAGAGATGACCGGCTTTTCATGAGAATTCATAAGAGAACTGAGAATTGTAAATTTGTAAATATATGTATTTTGCAGCATGCCCTTGCTGTTACTTGTTCCTTTTGCTTACACAGCAATTAACAGTTCATGATTTTTAAGTCTGATGCATAGCAACAAAATATTTATTCCTTCTTTTAGGTAAGATGTGGTGCAGTGGAGCACTCATCTCTGTGTAGTGTAGTAATAGCGTGTGTTGAGTGTAGTAATGTGCAGTAAGAGTAATCATTGTAGAGGGAATATTATCTCTGAGAGCAAATGTTCCTGGGTACATTGCCAGGTGATTTTATGTCAAGTGGAGCAAAGCTACCTTTCCATCTTGGCTGCTGCATACATGGGACAGGGGACAGGAGAGACAGCAGATATGAGATTGACATCCAGGTTTTTCCTCAGCTCTGTGCTGGAAATTTTTCTTATTGTCTCCCTTGAATCTTGAGGTTTCCTTCCTTGCCCTCTCCTATTCCCTCTCCTCCCCAGCTCTTGCAGTCGTGGCAGTTCTCTGCTGTACCCTTTCCTCCTTGCTGTACCATGAAAGTTCCATCATAAATCCCAAATTGATCTATGCATCAGAGATTAATAGCTTGGTCTCTGCCACATGCTCATGATGCATTGCTGTCCATCTCACTACTGGACATCAGCATCTGGGACCAGTGAGAACATATTTTTGCCATTACAAATGAACAGAGCAGGAACATAAACAAAGCTCAAAAAATCAAGACATCTAAATACCCCTTTCAGATTCATGAATATGCTATATATAAGCCTAACTTCTGAGATTTCCTTTTATTCTCATGAATATCATTTACATTTGAGCAAATGCAAATTCATTTCCACTTTTGATGCTCTGGAAGCTGTTTCTGGAAAGTGAGTAGAATGTGCCCTTTAGTCCATCCCAGTTCAGGCCCCAGCGCAGCATGTACAGCCCTGGGATTTCCAGAGCATTCGGCAGATCTGCTCCATCTGTTTTTCTTTTCAGCAATATAAATTCATATTGTAAAATTTGCAGTAGTGCCATGAGCAGGGATTTTGTTAGTGTTATTAGGCTTATGATGTGGAAAATAAAGAACTTGCTTCCTACTGTTTAGCAAAATTTCTAGGAAGTTCCTAGCAGTTTTACTTAATACTTGCAATAGGTAACTTTATCTTTCTAAATGATTTGAAACAGTTTTTCTCCAATGAACAGCTGTTTAAATAGGAACAAGGATACATAGAAAATGATCACTGTACATTAGCTAGACTCACAAAGGATAAGAAGAGAACTAATTTCTGTACCTTCATGGTAGTCTCTGGCCTAAGATAGCACCTCTACACCAGGTTTCAATTCAAGGCTTCTCGGGTACTGAGTTGACATTATTAGTAATTATACTATAGAAGCAGTGGTTTGAATGGGTAGATTTTAAAGGGCTTCACTGGGTCACCTACTGTATTGCTATTCCATTTTGCACTTGGAAAGGTTATAGGGTTTTACTTCTGATTCAATTCATCACAGGAAATCCAGACTTTGCAGTTAGCTGAGACTGCTGTACACCGTGTTCTCTTGGTGTTCTTTCTCTCCTTTGTCCAAAATCATCTGCATACAGTTTCTGTCCATGCCTAGTGTTCAAATCCATTGTGGGGTTTTACAAGTAATAGGTTCTGATTTCTTTTTTATCAGCCCTAGCTCTCAGTCTTTATAGTTCAGGGTCTTTAGCTTTCAGCAGTAAAATTCAGCACTTTAAAAAAAAGAAACAGAGATTTTCATATGATCACAAGCATTGAGGCTTTAAGGAAAGCACCAGGTATTCCAAGGCAACAGAAAAAGTTCATGGGTGTTTGCAACCCTGGAACTTCGCGGAACACACCATTAAAAGGGGCCACAAAGACTCCGAGGTTATGTGTTCCTCCCCCACAGAAGACCTTTCACCTTGTGGTGCTTCATGGGGTGCACGATATCCAAAGGAAAAAAGTGAGACAGTGCGTCTCATATCCCCGTTCTCCATACAGTGGATTTTGGAGCAGAGGGATACTGGGAACGATGAACTGCATTTAATGAAGGTAACACTTCTGTTCATTTTGCATGGATGACTTTATCCTAAAAATAACTTTCACAAAATTTTATTTGAATTGAAATCCCCAAAATTTAATTGAAAAAGAGGTAGAAATTGGCACATATTTCTGTACTGTGAATTGCTCGGACATTTGGACAGACTCTGAAGATCTGTGCCTTTGAAAGGAGTATTCCTCTGTAAATCTGCCCCTTCCGCCGGTCTGTGCTTGGATCATCAGAAGGGCACGGCAGAGACCCTTCTCTCCTGCTTCTCTTTTTCCTTCCTCACAAGAGCCACACAAATCAGCCACGCTCATTCAGCAGGACTCTTCACCTCCCAGTGGAAAAGGCATTGTTGATATTCTGAGCTCTATTACTTAAATCCTTGAGTGTCTGATGTGAGCCTATTCTGAAACAGTTTTTTCTGCTGTTTTTCTGTAACACTTCCGGTGTGCATACAAATTTCCCCCAGGAATTGCACCAAAACTCCTCCACCCTTTTTCCGGTGATTGCTAGTAAAGTTTAAAGTCGTGTTGGGGCTTGCAGTCCTCGCCAGCCTGGTCCTTCACCTCTGCTGCATCTCATCCTCAGACAATTAGCAGGATCTACAGTGGCCTACCTGTTATTTATTCCTGAGTTTAAAAACCTAAACTTGCTATTCACCATCTTCTCACTTTTGCCAGTTTTTTCAGCAGTGGCACTTCTCCGATCTCACTGATTTGTTTTAGCTCTTAGACTGTTTTGTAGTGACGGATGTAAAAGCAAAGATGAGTTTAAAGCTACATTCATTCATCTCTTTGTTATTTTAATGCTAAATCCCAAGGATAAATATTATTGTTATATTACCGCTGATTAAAATGTACAAGGGAAAAGTCCTGTTTTGAAGATCAGACTTCTTTACCGAGTAGAGGGGATGACAGCACTGTTGAAAAGGGTAAAAGCTGAAGAGCGTGGTAGGTATGTCCATTTAAAATGTGTGCCATGTGTGCTGAGGGTGACTTGGTTCACACAGAATATTTGCAGTCAGTCAAAAATAGAACTCATAACTTGCATGCTTGTGCTTCCTCAGCCCGATCTCTTCAGAAACAAATCTCCACGTTACTAAAAACCAGCAGTACTGAAACACGACTGCTGGAGTTTGCATCAATTGCCTGTTGATGGAGGCGGGGAGTGGGTGAAAGGCAAGGGACAGAACTGGGGGCAATATATGGGGAGGCTTAAGCAGATGTGGCTGCTGTAGCTGCCCTGCCTTGTTGTACTTTGGTCTTCACAGGGCTCAGTCCAGCAGCTCCTTTAACTACTGGATTAATACAAATACTTCAAAATTAGTGCTGCTACAGTAGGATGTATTACTCTATTCCACCTAGGACTAGGGATTATGTGTAGTAAATAAACTGCAGACAATGGCAGTCTGGGTTGTGGCTGGCTTGTTTCCTAAATATTAATACTAAAACTACACTGAAAAAGTAAAACAATTTGAAAGAACTGATTGCAAAATCCGTACAGGTGTAAAAGTTAAGCATATGGCAGAGAGGAGATTGCCAATGAAAATGACAGATGATTAACATTCATTAAAACTTTCAATTAACACCTTGAAAAATTCCATAAAATAATACTGCATGTAAATAATGTGTGATTTCTCCAAGCATTCTTCTACCTGGTTTTAAGGAAAAGGAAGAGTGAGAGAGAAAAGAAGGGAAATCTATTCCAAGAGTACTTACTACTAAGATTTTTTCAGCCCTTGGTTTGTTTTGGAGCTCACTGGTCTAGTGATGAATAAATCAAATTTGAGCTGTCAGTATGGGAAAAGATTTGGTCTGGATAAAAGTTAGTCCTGGATTTTCTTACTCATATTTTCGTGGTGAGCATGAGAGAGAAGCCCTGACAAACTGCAGGGCAGTGTGAAGGATGCCCTGATCAGTTGGCTAAATTACAGAGATTAGAACACAACAGTGGGGTCAGTGCTGCCTGTGTCATTCCACATTGCTGTCAGCTTCAGCAGGATCTTGCCACGTTATGGAGAATTCTGTCTGTGCCTTTTCCTGCTGGTGCATGCACATGAACTAAGGAAGAAGCCTTTGTCTTGTCTAAGTGAGCTTTTGACAGTAAATTAAAAAGTCAACATTAAGAGCTGGCTTAGATGTTCGTTCTTAACGTCTGCTGTTAATTACAGTCAAAAAGCTTCCAAAATCAGGCATGCCCTTGGCTGCTTGTGTTACTGGAGGGAAAGAAACATCTTTGTCTTGCCAAAGCAGGTGCATGGTTTAAGCAGTGCAGGTAAATTCATGTGAGTATTACCTATGGATTCCCTGACCCCTTGGATTGACTTGTTTATTTAAGAAAGCATCCGTTGACTCTGGCCTATGCAATCTTTTTTCTCTCATTCATTACTGATCACTTCTGTGGTCCTGGCTGGACTCAAGTGCTGCAGAGCTATGGGATTCTGGAGATCCAGACTTCAGGCTTAATTTCCTCTACTCCATTCCTGTTTGAAGTTCTTGAATTTGTTCCTTTGTCCCCTTTATCTCCTATTCACAATTGGGTACAGTCAGGGCACGAGTGTGGCATTTTAAAATACAGCCTCCCTCCCATCCACCTATTTCCTTCCTTTTTGAAATTCTGTTTCATAGGTCTGTGTGTGCATGTCATTTTGTTTTCACGCCGTTGTGTCTTAGAGCTGCCATTTGTTTGAGGTAGCTGAGGACTTATGAAGAGGATGTGATGGCTGCTAAAAATACAGTGAAACAGCTTCATTTGTAAAGCTCTCTGCCTTCCTGGCTCAGCCTAGGTCCATTATGCTTTGGGCCATGTCCGTGTTGCAAAGCCTGGGTCGGTATTTTTTCTTGGTCCTTGTGGTGTCCCTGTGATGGTTTTGTGACACATTTTGAATTCTGGCAATTCCAAACACCTGAACTACCATGCAGGTAGCATGGCAGAATGGTGTGGGGGGTGATTTTTCTACAGAATGCCATCAGGTGGTGTGTTTCATGGCCTGGGTTGTTGGTTTGTGGGTGTTAGAGGATGAAAGGTCTGCCAGAAAGGTTGAAGGAGCCAAATTTGGCATTCCATGTAGACATATTCTTTATGCATGCTGGGATAAACTCTTCTGTCAGACTGCCTCTCCTTGGAGTGTCCTCACAGTTTGTTCCAGAAGGGAACAGGGAGAAAACGAGAGGGTTTTTTTCCAGCGTGGACAATCAGGGCACCTCAGTACAGGAGTAAAAGATGAAGTGCACTAAACAAATCGTGAGCACGCAGTCACCCTTCTGTGAGAAATGAGGAAGCTGGGCTGGAGAGACAGCATCAATTTTAGCAGCCTTGCAAAGGGCCTTGACCTCTCCGTTTGGTCCTGGGGACCCCCTCCCTGAAGCAGCATGGAGATGATGGGGTACAGTTAAATAAAGCTGTAATTAGAGGCAACAGGAGGGAGAAGAAAAATCTGTCAGTCTGCTATCTTGTTGCATTTGACTGCTCTTGGATTGCTGTTTTCAAAAGTGATCTGCAGTGGCATCTCTTGGCTTCCAGGAAGGCAATGGGAATTTTATAACTGACGTCAATGGGAGCAGAATGAGACTGATGTTAAATGCTTTTTTTATAACCCTGTCCCTAGTGTGCAGTCAATTTCATTGTTTTCCCTGATATTTTTGTGGGTGTTACATAGGTCAAGAAGGAGAAAATAGTACTTAAGAAAGACAAGTTGTGATTGTGAAACCACAAAACGGTGAGAGTGGCTCTGGGGGGCAGCTGTGGGGCTCCTGAGTGCTGTTACTTAATGCTACAGGTTTAAGTGGGTTTCAGCATCACACTATTACTTTGAGCACCTTCCTTCCCCAGGACACCATCAGTAAAGCCCACCCTGTCTCAAAGAAGAAAATCCAGAGCAGTCCTACTGATGAGCTCATGATTTGCTGTGAGCGAGAAGAGCTCAGCCCTTTGGATTCCAGTTTGCGTTGGCCACCTGAAGCCTGACACGGCTCCTAAGTTCATGCACTTGGCTCAGGATGTGGAAAGAATCCATATTTCCTTGCAGCGTTCTGACAGGCTGATCCGTGGTGAGACCTTTACAGGGTGATGTCTACTCTCCCTTGATCCGTGTCTGACATCCTCTAACGTGGAGGGCCGATACGTGTGTGTGGGGAAGGGCTGCTCAGACCCAAGGCTTGCTTATCACAGCACTGAAGTTAATCTCTTCACTCTGCTAAGGTCAAGGTTGAAAAACGACTCCAAAGAGCAAAGAAAGGGAAGACAGTTTTGAAAATGGATACAGGGAGAACAGACAAAACACGCTGCTGTAAATGCTGATTTGTAATCTCTCCCTTCCTCTCTTGCCATCCCTTTTTCTTTCACTGTCACAGGTTATTCATTAAGTATTTATTGAAATACATGGTAAAAAGAATTTGTCTAACAGCTGAATTGCTGATTTTGGATTAGGCAGTTAGGTGGTGGATGTAAATTTGGAGAATTCCCATTCACCAAGTGTTTGGGGGTGAGTTCAGAAGTTCCTCCCTTACAGCAGGTATTTCACTTGCTGCAGTACAGTGGTGTTCTCATGATACGTGGGGGAAAAAAAATGCGGTACGTGGGACAAAAAGGTGATTAGGCTTATCAGCCTTTGCTGCTTCTCCAGCAGGATTGCTTTTTAGGGCAATCAGGAGAAATCTGTGTGGAATGTAATGGCATTTGTTAAGCAATCCAAAAGTTACCCTTGATCCTACAAACTTCTCTTGTGGTATTTAAGAAGAATGGAAAAAAAAAAAAAAGGTGTTAACCTGTATCACTTTTACTTTTTTACTCTTTAAACAACGAGTAGTATATATTTGACACTGGCAGGAGTTTGTCATGTTGCAGTTTCGTTACTGTTTTTAATTGAGTGGTTTAAAAATTCTGTGAGAGATAGTCTTAGTATTGCCAAGTTAGAGGATGCAATAAGCCTGTTTTTCAGTAGTTATGTACCATCATACGTAATACAGTTTTTCTTAACTTATAAAAGCTGTGTAACATAAGAAGAAGCCAGGCCTTGCACTGAAAATGTTGATTTCATGTATCTGTGTTTTGTATATGTCTTTGTGTTTTAGTCTTTTAACAACACTAGCCAAGAAAAACCCCCTCTCTCTTTGCCTCAGTGTTGTTTTTTAGTATAAAGAAATAATAAGGTTTCTGTGTGTAGGTGTATCATCTTTACATCTCCTCTGAAAACCGTACATGAAAAGAGCACTAAAATGATGATTAAGTGCAGTAGATTGGTAAAAGTGGACTCTTTAAGACAGCATTTAAGTGTGTGAGATGAGCTAACTTCCTGCTCCAGAGCTCATTTAAAATCATGCCTATGAGCTCCTGACACAAGAAGAGTGTCTGACTGCTGCACTGCAAAGACAGCGCTCCTTCAAACCTCAGCAGCCCCTCAGGTGAGTGTTCCTGTCCACCTGTGCTGGGTTTTCCTTCAGAGTGAGACATACGTGAAATGCCCAGCTGTGCAGGTTGTTTTGCAGGAGGAAAACCTTTTTGGATACTTCCATAGCAGCGTGGAAGTCGGGGAGGCTTTGCACGCAGCCAGTCCTGAAGTCTGGCAGGACTTCAGCCCAGCTCCTCTGGCTCGTGATCTCAGAAGAAAGAGTTCACCCCTCAGTCATGAGGAGGCTGTTTGCTTTCTGCTGTTGCATTTATAAAGCCTGAGATTGTCTTTGTTCGAGAAGAATTTTTGTATTTCTTGTGTTTGGAGCATACCATGTCGTAGCATCATCCAACTTTAGCACAGCATTTGCTTTCAATGTTGGAAAGCCAAAGCTCTTGTAAAGGTTTTAAATTATCTGATAATATTTAATCAGTTCATAGACTGTGTGTGCTTGAATAGTAAGCACTCCTGAAGAGCTTGCACCTTTAAAAAAAAACGTGAAGTACACTGATAATATTGCAGAGTGTGGAGAGCTTTAAAATTATTGGAGCACTTAATTTTTTCTATAATTGCTTCAATTTGAAGGGAACTAGGCAAAATACCAAGCTGAAAATGAGTTGCATTAATCGAAAAATTCATCAGTCAGAAAGTAGGATTTAAACCAAAACACCCAATTAGAACAAAAAAACCCCAAAAAACAAATCATGAAAACCCAAAAAAACCCCCCAAAACCCAACCCCCCCCCCAAAAAAAAAATCTGAAAGGAAGACACTAAACATGTTGGCACTAAAGCCTTAAAGTGATGAGCCTCATATTCCTCTGTGTTGGCTGTTGACTTCAGAAAATATTGGAATAGTTTCACACATCCGTTTCACTGGAGGCAGTAGAGGAGCTGAGAATCACCTTACTCAGGAAGGAAAGCAGTGCACAGGGAAACCCTGGCCCCCTGTGATGTACCACATCAGATAGCAATCGAATCTGAGCACAGATCAGCTAAAGGTTAATATCTTTTTATGGGAAGTTGACAATGAGATAAAAAATTTAACACCACCGCGGATACCTTATGGTGGGTGAAGAGCTTTTTGGTACTATGTAATTGTATTTCATAATGATTTAATGAGCCTTATTAAAAAAAGGGAGAAGTTGTATCATTTGAAAGGTACCAGAAAAAACCAAAGGAGAAATGAGGCACATTGCTGCAGCTCAGGCTTTTTTGAAATTTTCACGTCAGTAAGTTTACCATTCAAAGTCAAACTTGGCTAATAGTCTGTTTTTCTGGTGTGACTTATATCTGGCATAAGCAGTGATTGTTACTAAACAAGGGAGAGCAAAAATCAATGTATTTTTGAAAGAGGATGAAATACTAAGAGTGCATATTATATTTCACTGGAATTTAGTAGCTCCAAATGAGTCCTGACCACACATGGTTTCAGTACAGCGCAGGGTAGGTTTCCATATACCAGGTTTCCATTTTTGGCACTGACAACAGGCACCCAACTTTCACTATGTACAGAGTCATCTTTGAACCCATGGGACACCTCATGGGGTTATGGACTTGCATCTCTTTCTGAACCTTGTTCCCCCTTTCTTTGTCATCATGCAGAATATTTCATGATACAGCACTTTGGAAGGGCGTGAACAACACAAATTAATTTTTTAGTAAATGACGAGTGGAGAAAAGCAATGCACTTCCTTTTTATTTGAAGTCTAACAATCTAATGGCTGCTTTCAAAGTCTCATATTCCTTTTGTCCCTACGGGGAAATGCTGAGGCCCTGTTGGCAGGACTCAGCTGGATCCAGAACAAAACCTGCACCCAAGTCCTTGTGTTTCTCAGCTGGGGAACAACAATCTGACCTGCAGTAAAAAGAACTGCTACTTGGCTTGCATGCAAAGTGATGTCTGGAATTAAACACCAGGACAATCCGAAGCCTTGGCCCTCCCACTGGTGTCGCTGGGAGGTGCCAGGGGCTGCCCAGGGCTGGCTGTGGTGGCCACGAGAGCAGAGAGGCTGGGCACAAACAGCACGTGTGGGACTCATGTCAGAGCAGCAGGTGAAGGGGACATCTCTTGTTTGATAAAACCAAGGGGTTGTAGCCTTCTCCTCACGGTTTCTTTGTCTCTCATCTTTGTAGTCTGGGGAGGGCTTGAGCTGTGTGCCTCGTTTGGAGCTCCATGTACTCATTTGGAGCTCCGTGTGCTCATTTGGGGCTCCCTGTGCCTCATTTGGAGCTCCCTGTGCCTCATTTGGAGCTCCCTGTGCCTCATTTAGGGCTCCCTGTGCCTCATTTGGGGCTCCCTGTGCCTCATTTGGAGCTCCCTGTGTCTCATTTGGAGCTCCCTGTGCCTCATTTGGAGCTCCCTGTGTCTCATTTGGAGCTCCCTGTGCCTCATTTAGGGCTCCCTGTGCCTCATTTGGAGCTCCCTGTG
>VZRL01005557.1:919483-934182 GCA_013397895.1 Origma solitaria | reverse complement strand
GCTCCCTGTGCCTCATTTGGGGCTCCCTGTGTCTCATTTGGGGCTCCCTGTGCCTCATTTGGAGCTCCCTCTGCTCATTTGGGGCTCCATGTGCCTGATTTGGGGCTCCCTGTGTTCATTTGGGGCTCCCTGTGCCTCATTTGGAGCTCCCTCTGCTCATTTGGGGCTCCCTGTGCCTGATTTGGGGCTCCCTGTGCCTGATTTGGGGCTCCCTGTGTCTCATTTGGGGCTCCCTGTGTCTCATTTGGAGCTCCCTGTGTCTCATTTGGAGCTCCACGGAGGTGGAATAGGGCGAGCAGGGTGGAGGTGGGCAGTGGGGAAGCCTGTGCACAAGAGGGGCACTCAGTTTTTAGCCAAATTTTACTCCTGCTCCTCCAAAAGCACCTCTTGCTTTGCAGGTGATGCCACAGTGCTCAGGTGAGGTCACTATGGGCTCTCAGAACAAGGGCCCAGTTTGTGAGGCAAACTAAAGGAAAGCACTTGCAGCTGTAAAAACAGCCTGAGGTCAGGTGTGTTTTCTAAATATCCTACCTTATTTGCTTAGAGACGATGACAGATAATTTAAATTTTGTAGCATCTCTCCAAAGAAAGGAATGAAGGATCAGATTTTTGAAGAAATTTGGGAGTTGTTTTGGTCAGGGCTGGAAGGACTTGCCTGGAGCACCACTGACATTCTGACTTTCTATCACACCTGTTTTGTTTTATCAACACCCTCCCCTCACCAGTCCACACCTCTCTTGTGGTGTCCTCTTGTTGTGCCTCATCTACCTCAAGTTTTCCTCTTTCTGATCCTTCAGCTGCAGTCTAGCCTGCTACAGGTAGTATGCAACTATTGACCTGAGCTAATACTGAGAGAAATTATTTTTTACAGTTTTTATGTGCTTTTTTTCTCCCCCCTCAGAAATGTGAACAACAAATATCAATAATTTCAAATTCTAGAGTACTTGATTAGTACTACAGATGACCCAATTGCATGTCAGATTTTTACATCTGCTTCCATTCGTTTCTTTCCCCTTCTTTTTTATCCTCCCTCTTGCTGCTGGAGATACAAATCATCCTCAGTACATCCTACATGTACTCTGCAAGTTGCTGTGCTGGAAATTAAGGTTTTAAATAGTCAGGGGTTTTGGTTTTTTCCTCTTTTCTCACCTGTACTTAATCCTATCTTCAGTGCTGGGTGAAAGAAATGAGAGGAACACCAGTGAAGGTTGGCTATATTGCATTTTGATTAACCTTAGGCTCAGTTTGCTTGGGTTTGTAATCCACTTATCAAGGTAAATACAAACTCAGAGAAATGAAACCCCAAATGTGTTTTTTGAAGGTAATTTGCTCCTCTCTTTTTGTACTGCAAATGTGCGTTTAAATAATAGAAGTCATTAATTTTTACTTTAGTGAGTGTTACTTGCTTTTATGAGTTACAAAGCTGGCTCAGATGATCATTACTGTCCCTCCTGTGTTACATGTCTGTAAGATTCCTGTGAATATCTGTGAACATTTCCTAAGATTATACCTCTTCTGGAAATATGTATTTTGGTGGAAATACAGTAGGGAATCCCAAACATTTCAGTCATTAATCCTCTATTATCCTGCTTTAACATCCCCGTAAGGGATGCAGGGGCTTCCTGCACCTATTCTCACAGTGCTCCGTGGCTGGTGGGGAGTGGGAATGGGCTTGTCCGTAGTGTCTTTGTGGAGCCTGCAGCTGAAATGGGTGGTCTGACTTATTTTGAATGCAGATTCAGATTATTTTCATCCACACATTCATTACCCTCTCCGAGCCCTGCCAAGCTCTTTGAGCTACTTTCTCAATTTCATTACATGTTACAGAATTTCTGGGTCTTTTTATAGTTCTTGAAAAAGTGTTTTAATTTCAAATGCAGTGTATGACATTTAACTGCGTGTCTGGTGTTAAGGAGTAAATACGAGCAAATGATCTCTGCACCATATACCATTTTGCATTAATGCCCTCTGTGAACTGCATTTTTTTCAGGACGTCATGTAAACTTATCCCACGCTTCCAAGTATGGGAATGAGAGGAAAGAGTTTCTTTCCAATTTGTCCATTTCAAGACAGAATAATCAGAACTAGCATTGCTGGCAAACATTGTTTTTAAAGCAGGGGGCTCAGTCTGCAGAGGATTTGATGGGAAGTCCTGCCAATTCTTTTCTTTCACCAAGGTCCAGTCATGGTACAGGAGTCCTTTTTCCAGCCTTTTAACAAATGGGGAGTGATTGTGGACTCCTTCAAAGCTCCTGTGAATAGTAGCTGGGAAAAGCAAGGGGTTCTCAATAGGCTTGGACTTGCCCCAGGGGCTGAAGTTTTACTGGGAAGTTTTGAGATTTCTCCAACGTAACAAAGGTGATTACATATTTTGCTAACTGCCAGTCCCTTTTAGAATCAATGGCCTAAAAGTGAAAGATGCAAACTTCTCCTGCCTAGCCACTTTGAAGCAGTACCAGAATGGGATGTCCCAGTGCAGAGCAGCCACACATCCTTTCGAGGACTTGGCACTTGTGTGAGGAGCGAGAGCAAGGGACTCATCTGGCCACAGACGAAGATTTAGTGAGTTTTTTTATGACACACCCTGTCACATAAGCATCAGCTGAGGTTGCTCAGAACCTCTCTTTCTGTGACCCTATGGAAGCAATTGTGGAACTACAGCATCTTTTTTAAACACCTATCTTGATTTGGGGTTTTTTTGTTGTTGTTGTTGTTGTTTTTGTGTGGGTTTTTTTCACAACTGCAATGTCTAAAGTAGCTGGAGGACAGAATTTAGCAGTGAGATGAATAAAAACACGGATTCTACTTGTAGAATTTCCTTCTCAGAGAAGAAAGCCATCCTGCATTAAGTGAACTGGCTTCAAGAGTGCTGCATCTCTGTCCTTGTTGCAGCTTGGTGGTATATGGGGAATGTACCGAGGCCAGAGCTAGTGGTGGTGTTTGGAGCTGCCCAGCATGAGCTGTGAATGCCTGCGTTGCACTGATACTTTGGGGGAACCTCGTTGTGGGGCTTTATTTTGTCTTGAATGGACAGTTATATCTGGATCCACTTTGGGGCCAAGCATGGACTGATATTTTTTCCACATCTGTGAAACCCTTTGTCACAAGAGGTTAAAGTATAATTGTGTTAGAAAGCAAATGGACAAGTGGATGGAAGGAAAGTTCATCAGGGATGTTGAATATGAAGATGTAGACAAAGCCTTGAGGCTCTGTCTTGGAGTACTTGGGAAGTCTGTCAACTATAGGTTGCAGGGAGGATACACCCAAGGAAGAATCACTCTCTCTGACTCTCTTCCACAGTCTTTCCCTGGGTATATGTTCCCAATTATTGCCAGGGAAGGGAATGGATGGACTTTTTTTCTGACTGTGTATGACTTTTTGTACAAGCCCTTGAAGTTCTGAAATCTGCTTTATATGGTTGTGAGAATTGAGGAGTGTAGCTGAACTGCTGATACTCTTCATGGTGAGAATTTGCCACTTGGAGTTGAAATAGCTTTGAACTGCTTGATGACGTGTGCTGCCATTTTAAAAAAAAGAACCCAGTATACTAAATGCCATTGTTATCTTGTATTATGAGACTTATGTTTGCAGAACCAGCTGTCATTATAAAGCAAACTGAGAACTTGACTGCTTGAGTTAGAGTCCATTAAAATGGGCTAAAGACTGAAAATTCTACATCAGGCTGCTTGCTGTTGTTCTCAAGGGTGCGTAGGTATGAGTACTGCTCCTCTGAGACCTTAATAAAACTGAGGTGAGACTTTATAAGATTCTCCTGGTGTGTAAAACTGATCCACAAAACTGACTGTGCAGCAGGGAAACACTGATAAGGGATTAATGGTTGTGCATTTGATTGTCATTTGTTAACAACAGGACAAAAAAAAAAGCTAAACTAAATATTTTTTTTAATTGCCCTTTATGTTCTCCATTTTAAATAAACTCTTACAGTGTTTTTTAGGAACTAAGGGTCTAGGTCTTGCAGTTCCATCTCTGGTTTTGCAGGGCTAAAATGAGCAGGGCGGCAGGGCAGCACAGGGGTTTGTCCCCTAGGATCCAGCTGCAGGCCTGGAAGCAGACTTTGTTTGTGTGTTAGTCTCAGTTGCTCTGGACTGGAGCCAGAGTTTTGCCTCTGCTTAAGGGCAGAATTGTCCTGTCAGGCCTTCTGGTGGTGCAGAAAGCTGCTGGGATGTGTGCTCTTCCAGCAGGTTTTAAATATACAGTGCAAATTAAGTTTGTGTCCCTAACTTCAACACTTCAACTTTTCCTCCTGAAGCCTGGTCTTACCCATGTTAAAGTTCATGCATAGAAGTTGGTGACAAACTTCTCCTCTGTGAGCAGGACCCGGTTTTAAGTGGTTTCATGAGGATGGTGTGCGCTGCTTTATGGGGTGTGGGATTTGCATAGCCCCATTTGTTTAATCTTGTAGACTAGTTATGGGCTTACATTCTTTTTCAATGTCTGCCTGGTTTGTTTTCTCAAAGTGATGGGCAGGCCTTTCCCAAACAACTCTGATCCTCTAATTGATCTGGTTTTGGAGCTCACATTGAATTCAATAGATGTTCTGAGCATGGAACAATTACAGGATCAGGACAATGTCTATTTAAGTCTAGTCAAGTCCTATAAAAGTGTCTTTTTTCCCTCCTTACCAGCAGGAAATTGATTTCATGCTTTTCAATCTCCCAGTATATTTATTAAACTATTATTTATGCATTTAGTTACTTTTTTATTTAATTTTATAACCAAATGTGGCTTTGGTCTTTAGAAGAAAGAGTGGAAAACACTCGGATTTTTTCCCCCCTCAAAAAGTACATATATTCTTGCCTCTTTTTTAAGTTACAATGCTGCCGTGCACCTTGGAACAAAAGGGACTAACAGCTCTCAACAATAGGAGTGGAAATAATGGCAGGGGTAGCAAAGACATGAAGACTTTTGAAAAGCAATATTCTTCAATGTTGGGAAAGTAATGAAAGGTCAGAACAAAAGGCAATAGAAAAGCCATTATGAAGGGAATGGGCAGAATTCTGGTTTTATGTTGATGTCAAGGCTTTGGATTTGTTTTCTTTCCATTCTGACAAGTTTTATTTCGTTTAATTCAGATTATTATTATTATTTGCCTTAATGCATGCAGCTTTACTAGGTGTGATTTTAATGCTGCGCAACTGTAAATGGCTAGGTTTGAGAGACTTATTTCTCTTCGCTTTTTCATTTGGAACCTTCTGTATAACGAATTCCTAACCAAGAATTACTGTTTAGTGTTGTTTACTCAGAGCCGGGCCGTGCCACTGAAATACAGACTGGGCAGCACCTCACTCTGCTGTTAGCCCTGCAGGGCTGCCTATGGAGGAGGGTGGGTGCCACTGAAAGTATTCCATGTGCCATTCCAAACTCCTGGTCAGTGCTTGACTTCCCTGTGTCTGCAGTCGGTGTTGAAACTCCCATGACCTCCATGGCAGCAAAACAAAATCAGCTGAGACTGCTCTTGATAACATCACCCTAGAATTTGCTTTCTTACCCCTAATTAAGTAGAAGACATTCAGCCCTCGTTAGTTATGGCAAAAGTATGTTTTGGAAACAGGAATGATTTAAAAAAAATTACAGATTCATACCAGGTATCAGTGCTGAAATCCATCCTCATTTCCTTTTGGTTTTGAGCTAAGAATACAATTTTGTATGATGGGGTGCTGATGTAAAGCACAGTCCTCCTCTTCCTTTTTCCCTTCCCTATATGTAAAGGCAGCAAATTTGCCAATACTATTTAAAATCAGCATCCTTCAGGTAAATCTTTTTTCTAGGTCCATCATTGGTAGCTCAGCAGCTGCTCAGTCCATATGTCCATGCACCCAGTAATTTGGCCTATTTCAAATCTAAATTATGTGTAGCTGCTACATGTGGGAAGACCCTGCATAGCTCAAGTTTGTTTCTTCTATTGCATTTCATATTTTTTTTGTCATTTTCATTTCTCCCAGCCATGTCTGATAATAACATCCCACTGTAGATAGGAAGGTCTGCAGAAATGTCCTCCCAGAGCTGTTAAAGACAGATTAGATATCCATTTCAGCATACAAATAGTTGTAACCCTGGCCCAGTCCCCCTGGGTGGTTTTATCCAGACATTTTTTTTCTGAAGTTTTTTAGAGCAGTTACCAGAGGCTGTTTTCTGGTCTTGTTTTGTAGTAGGGGGTGGTGATTTAAAAGCACTCACGCTTTCTCTCTGCTGTTCTGGAATGAAATGCTGAAGCCCTCGTTTACCTCAGAGGCAGATGAACTTTGCTGCAGGCTGAACGCATGGAAATCCCCAGCCTACAACTCCAGTGATGAGCCCCATATGCAGTCCATGGTGGATGTTAGTCTCAGATATAAGCAGTGACTACAACAGCTGCTCGAAAGATGCAGCTCCCCAAATAAACAGCTTGTTCCTTTACCATTTCCTGGTCCATTTTGCACAGGGAGGAGCTTTCTGTTTTCTTTTATGTGTCTTCATTTGTTTTTGCCAAGTGCACTTAGCAGATGAGAGAGTACCCTTCCTTGCCTTTGCTAGATATCAGTGTTCTGAAAAATGGACACAAAATGCATTTGCACCCTCTTTCAGGTCCAGAGGTTGGAACTTCAAATAATTGTAATTGAAATTTTTACTTACATTTTGAATTAAGTTTACCTTTTTCTTCTTGCCTTTTTTTTTTTAAATTTGAAATTGTTAGACAAACATGTTTCTTGAAAATTGTTTTGCCACTGGGGAAAGGAAATGTTTTCAATATTTATATCTAATTGAAGACTGGCTTATCCTTTTTCTTTCCTTTTTTAACCTCTCCAAACATGTACATTTCAGATTCCTTCTTAGCTGTCTCAATTTCCCCTATGCCCTTTCTGGTTGACTTTGTTAGCGTGGTACATTCCTTTTATGGAGTTCTCCATTTTTCAGTTTTTGTCCTTCAGTGGATTATTCAGATGGGATTCTTGGCTGCAGACATCTGCCTCAGTCTGGGTACCAGTGTGTGCTGTCATCTCTTTCATGGGAAACTGGGCTTGTGTCTTTCTTCCCTCGGGGAGGCAGCATGGAGGGGACGATCGAGGTACAAAGTTGTCCCTTGCCACAACCAGGGCTCTGCTGCAAGCAGGCCAGAGGAGACTTTTTTATATCTTGTGGTACGTGATAGTGCTGGGCATTTGGTGGAATTTCTCAGCTGAGAGGGTGTTGAATTGGGATTCTGCACTTTGCCGTGTGCTTTGGGCTCCCAAAAGTTGTGTATGCACTGGTGCTTCTGCATGCACGTCATAGCTGTAAGGAGGTGAAGGTGTCCTCCAACACTATAAACACTGAATGAGATTAACAGGGAGAGTGTCCTTTTAGTCTAATGGAGCAATGGATAACGTGATTATGAAACTGGAAACCAGGCTGCCAGCAAAAAGGGGCAAAGAATAAAATAACCTCTCGATTATTTGCAGCCTACCTGAAGGGAGCCTGCAGGAAAGATGGAGAGGGACTCTTGGCAAGGGCCTGGAGTGACAGGACAAGGGGGAATGGCTTCAAACTGTCAGAGAGTAGGGTTAGATTGGATATTCAGAGAAAATTCTTCTCTGTGGGGTGGGGAGGCCCTGGCACAGGCGCCCAGAGGAGCTGTGGCTGCCCCTGGATCCCTGGCAGTGTCCCAGGCCAGGCTGGATGGGGCTCTGAGCAGCCTGGGGCAGTGGAACGTGTCCCTACCCATTGAGGGGGGGTTAGATCGAGGTGGTCTGTAAAGTGCCTTCCAAGACAGGGATTCTGTGATTTTGTGCTTGCATTCACAGCCTCCTCTTTTGTTGCCTTGTGCCAGGGGAAGTTCGGATTGGACATTAGGAAAGGATTCCTCACTTAGAGGGTGGTCAGTCCCTGGAACAGGCTCCCCAGAGAAGTGGCCGTGGTACCAAAAGTGTCACAGCCCAAGGACTGTCTGCACGATGCTTTTAGTCCTTGGTTTAGTGAAGGATAGCCCTGCAAGGAGCAGGGAGCAGGACTCAGTAATCCTTGTGGGTCTCTTCCAACTTGAGGTGTTCTGTGATCCTGTGAATAGTTCCCAAGCTGGTGTGAGGACTGACAGACTAACCATCACCTATACCATAGCCCTGAGAAGTTCTCTTGTACTACATCTTTGCTCTGCCTCAACATCAGGTGGGATCACCTCTCACTGCTCCTCCTGCAGAGCTCTCTCTGTGGATCAGCTGCTGCTCCGTGCAGACACAGTGAGTGGGATCTCTGCTTTCCCCATCCTGCAGGCTGCTCCGAGTTTATGGTCCCTCTGTGGTCTTTAAGTGGCACACTGATCCCAGCTGGAGGAGTTTACTTGCTGTTTACAGCGTGTTCTGGAAGGAGTACTCTTTGCACATACATGTTAGATCTTCATAGGGATTGAGTTATTTCCTAACATGATACAAATGATAGGCTTCGTGCTCACAGTGTTTTTCCCCTCTGCCTCTTTTCCATCCATCCTCTTTCCACATGCCTTTTTTCCTTTCTTTTTCTTGCTGTCGTGTGTCAGCTGCACACTGTAGCCCCTGCTGTCCATAATGCGTTGTTTCGAAGCAATAAACTTGTTATGGAGAGTAGGATAAAGAGGATTAAACAAATTCCAAGCAAATGGCCACTTGCTTGGGCAGGTTTCAGTGCAGTCCTACCAATATCATAAACACAGAATAACACAGCAGCAGAGTCTACTTTGCTACAGGGAATCCCTTGCAAGCAAAGCCACTCAGTGTGAAATATTCTTGATAGCTGTTTCTGTGTTTTAGATTAAATAAATAGACCAAGGTTGTAAACCCAGTTTTGTGTTGCAAACGTTCTTCATGGCAGTGACAATTATGAGTCTTTTTTTCCTAATCCAGACATGAGTATTTCACCTTTCAATACAGCATGATTCACTATTATGGACACAGAAGCCAAAAACATAGTTGAAATTGTAGAGCCATCGCACTGAAGGCTAGAGTAACTGCTTTAATTTATGGTTTTATTCCCCACCCCACCCCATCCCACCCCTGAGATTATTCTGTTTTCTGTCTTTGTCTCTCTCTCTTACAGGTTTACTTTTACATTTAAGTAAATTGTTATTCTGCACTACCAACTTCAAATATTACAGGAAAACCTACCTTGGGTTTTTCATACATTGAAATGACCAATTCATAATCTAATTGCAATTTGTTTAACTTTATGTCCAGTTTAGAGCTTTGAACTTGTTGTAAAATGCTGTATAAAGTACTGGGTGTTCTTGTACTTCCTAATTCTGTCTGGCATTTACAACAATTCTTTCACTATCTGTGAGGGTACAGCTCCTAAGTGTGCCAAGGCAGACTTAGAATCTGATCCACTCCATTGCTATGAATAGGAGTCTGTCCATGGGCCTTGATTCAGGCTCTTTATTGCTTCACCTTTACAAACTGAATTCCAGGCCATTCTCCATGGTAAAAATCTTGGCAGTATTGAAGTGAATGGGATATTTGCTGTGGTATTCAAAGGAGCCAGGATTTCAGCTAGAATATTTAATATCTCTCAATTCAAAATAACCTATTTTCAGTCCTTGGATTTGACTTGGACATTTTGCTTTAAAACAGACACGGGAGATTAAGGTGAAATGAAATTTCCATATTGAAGCTTGATTAAGGTCAGAGTTACTCTTGGATACTTGGTGTTAACTATGGCTGTGGAGGAGAAAATTTACGCAAGTCTGTAATTTGCCCATTAAAGGAAATCCTGTGGCATGTCTGAGTCAAGGGGATACCACCCAAGTGATAACTCTGACTTGAAATCTTGTTGTTTGTCAATATTTGCTTTTGACTAATAGAAGTGCACAGAATCAGTGCAAAAAGGACACAACCAGTGTGGTTAAATCTAACTGTAGGTTTCTTTATTTATATGTATTTTATGGGGCACTATTTCATAGTCTTGTGAGCCAGCCAATGAACCCTGAGAAGTCTGATGGTGACTGTTCTCATAGAGCCCTTGCAGGGAGATTTTCCACCTGCAAGCTGAGCATTTCTCTTGTAACTTTAATGGCCACAATCAAGTGCAAAATCAAAACAAGAATCGCAGCTATTTGGGAACTACATGTAGATATGATATTCTGCTTATATCTCCCACACTTAACCATAACACACACTGTTTTTGTTTTTTGGTTGTTTTTTTTTTTAAAAAAGTATATGGCTGGTATTAAATATACCTTCAGAGAGAACCTATTAGGTAGCCAAGCAAATGGTTTGGTCTTGGATCCTGAAATTAATGGAAGTAAGTATTGGATTTGGTGGGAACCATAAACAGGAACCACAGTCTTATCTGAATTGTTCCTATATTTTTCTCTACATGTCTTTTCAACCAACTGAAAAAAAAAAGAGGAAACTCATAAATGTAGTTCATGCATCTAATATAGAAATTCTCTCGTAAGATTTCTCTACAAAAATATGTATTAAGAGTATATGCCTGTGCATATTCGTATTTATTGCATTAGCCTACACATACAAAAGTACCCACTTAGAATTTCAGAAAGGCCAACACTGCTCTATATTTCATAATGTTTGAATTTTTAATTTTTTTAAAATCCTTTCCACAATAACCGAGTAACTAAACTCTTAAACTGTTTCTGTCTGCCCCAAGGGTTTTTTCTCTTCCTCTATGTGTTGAAGGGAAATCTGAGCCTAAGAACACTAAAGAGGAAAAACATGTCTCATCTACTTGTCACGGCATCTATACTTTGCCATTTTTTTGCCACCCAAATGTGACAGGGCAGCACATAAATGTGTGAAGTCTGTCACAAATGGCAGCCAGAGCTGGGAATTCAGGAAAATGAGCTTTGCCTTTTTGAGGCTTTTGCATTTAAATCCTGCAAAGTGCTGAGTGCCTTCTGAAAGGTTATGCTAAGCCTGCTCAGCGTTAGTTCATGGGAGGTGTTCACCTTGCGGGATCCAGCCTGGAAAAGACGTATCTTCTAGATGGAGCCCTGTGGGAGATGCGTGGGGTAGGAGAGCCTGACATGTTGCCTGTACTCTCATATGTCTCATGTATGTGATGTGTCGTACGTCTCAAGTCCCAGGTGTGGCTCAGAAGTGTGGGAATGATGGCTGTGGAGGCAGAAAATCTCTCTTTGCCCGTGGAACAG
Source organism: Origma solitaria (assembly GCA_013397895.1). Taxonomy (NCBI): domain Eukaryota; kingdom Metazoa; phylum Chordata; class Aves; order Passeriformes; family Acanthizidae; genus Origma; species Origma solitaria. The sequence continues at coordinate 923,069 of VZRL01005557.1, read as the reverse complement.
AGTGGAAAGGAGCAGAGGTGCAGCCTACCCAGGATTATCCCCTTGGAAGTGAAAAGGTGTTTACAGTTCCACGACACATTTTGTGATAGTTCCTGCATCGAAAGTGCTGCCTAGTGTCTCTTTGTGCCCCACATCTGCAGGTGCTCACAATATGCTCAGATGAGAGCTGAGGATAATGTGACGACACTGAGCAGGAGGACGAGGCCACCACGTTGATCTTACACTAACACTTGAGGGAGAGCATCTGTGCAGGAGTAAAGATGGGCTGGTTTTGAGATGAATCACGTGAGGCTCCAGGTGTTTTGCCAGCCTGTAACCATTCAGAGCCTTCATATTCAGGTCCCTCTGTGCATGTGTCTGCTTCTCTGTGTGTCTGTCCGACACGCTTGTATTTTATTATTTCATCAGCAGCACCACAACAACCCTGATCCTCCCTCTTTTACAGCCAGGCCCTTCTGAGAGACCCAGCTAGAGGTGACCCTGACAGGCTCTGTTTAGGCAGGAAGACACCATTGTCGTAGGGTTTTGACAGAAGAACTGCCCGTGTCACCATGCCCTACCTTCTAGAGCACATGGCAGCGTGCGCTCCTTTCCTTCCAGCAGGCGAGGGTAGGTCTGGTCCCTTCCCCGCCCTTCTGCCTCTCTCACTGGGTTGGAGGACAGGTTGGGAACCAGGCACATCAGCAAGCAGCTTGTCTGGGGTGTCTGGCAGGATGGGCAGAGCAAGGGATGAGCAGCACGAGGTGTGGAGTGGGCATGTTAACTTTGCAGGCTGTGCTGTCTTCTGCGGTGAGGTATCTCATGTGAAAGCGGTGGGGGGAGGTTACGAGGAGAAGGGAGGGGGAGAGAGTGAAATGCAAGCATCACCACTATCCTCAGTAAGAGATTTAGATCTCTGTGTTGGCATAAAAAGGTCATTTTGGGCCTGAGGGTTTTGACATTGTTCCTTTAAGTTAGACCCACAACATAAACTATTTTCAACACTTGCCATGAAGAACAAATGACCTTTAGTAACTTGCCCAGAAGACAAATGGTACGTTAACACAATAAATGTACTTTGCTAGTATCGTGCTTCTTGCTTTAATTTTCAATTAGAAATGTTACCTTTCCCTTTCCCTTTTACACAAAGGACTGCACCTTCATACTTTGATTTTGTAACAGAGATTTCCTTGTCCTCTGTGGGATTGGTAATATTCACTGATAATTACTGGCTATACAATAAATTTCCTTCTGTTCAGGGACAGCATTTTGTGCTCATCTACTTGGAATGGTCTGGATGGAGGGTATCTGTGAGGGAAGGAGGGGATAGTTAAGCATCACCAGCCACGTCTGCTGCAAGGGCAGAGGAAAGGGAGTCAAAGGGACAAGCAGTTCAGAGACGGTGGTGGTGAGTATATTTTTTGTTTGACAGAGCTTTGTTAGCATGTGAAGTCAGAAATGAGACTGAAAATTAAAGGTGAAATTATTTCAGTTTATATCAGTGAAGGTAGGAGGTGTGGACCGTTGTCACGTTGACTTCTGTTTGGGGAAATAAAGGGCTGTCACTCTTCTCCATGCTCATTTTTATTTTTATTTCAGTGAAGGTTTTCAGGCTTTGTTGTGTAGCTCACTGCCAAGAACTCGTTGGAGGACCTGAAAGTGCATCCCTAGTTGTGTGAGTGTGGAAACAGTGGTGTTTCTGCTGGGGATGCTCGAGCGGTGGCTTGGCTTGGCCAGCTGCCCCACGCTCAGACAGTGTGGTGGACCGAAGGGAAGTCTGCAAAGTGCTGGTGTAGGACATCTGAGGGAGGGGAGGAGGGAAACAGGGAGCAGGGAGGTACCTTTCAACCAACTGGCAGTGCTGTCTTCCCTGAAGCAGTGGAGAAAGGAGGTGGGCACTGAGATGCTTCCCGAGATCTTTTGGTAAACTTTTGTCAAGGGGATGGCGGGAAAGATGTCACCATCACACGAGCAATGAGTGCTTGGAAGAAGGGAGAGGGTGTTGGCGGTGGGAAGACAGTAGATCAAGGGATGGCACAGCAACAAGAAAATATTTAGAAAAAGGAAAGTGATTTGTCACCCACTGGAGTCACAGATACACTTTCCTTAACATTAATAATGTTTGGAAGGTAGGAAGATCTAATGCATAATGCAGAGGCTCATTTGACATTCCATAAATGTTGGTTAATTATTTCTAGGGCTGATACAGTGCTCTTCATCCCAAAGGGATCCAGAACACTTTACACAAAAGTAGATTTTTCAATTTGCTGATTGGTTTGAGGATTACAGTTATTTCACATCAAATAAAAACATTTTGGAGGTTTTTTTATTTTTTTTATGTGGGGACAATCTTTTGTTTCAGCTGAACAGAAGTTATTTTACAGAACCAAAAATGAAAGCTGTCTTTCGAGTTAAAGATAGTAAATACTTTGGAACCTCACCGAGAGTGTGCTTATAAAGAATATTTAAGCAAAGCCCCTGGAAATGAAAAATTTAAATACTTTAAGTTTAAATAGCCCTTCTACATCTTCAGAAATGTTTGTTACTTATTTTGCATCAGACTGCCAACTGAGTCTGACCTTATTTTATACATAAATTCATCGTCTGATTTCTTTTTAATCAGCTGCAACAGTCTTCTTTCCTTTTTTTCCCGGCTATATGTTTATGCCCTTTTATGATCATTGAAGTGGGACTTAAATAGAGCTGGAGAAGTCTGCTGCGCCAAGGTGGTTTTACCAGGGAAAAGCTGAGCTGGGGAGAAGGAGCTTGAAGTGGAAGGAAGCAAGGGAGAGTGAACTGAAAATGAAGGGAAAACTGGAATGAGATGGACAGTGTGAGTAATGGTGATAGTTACTCCCCAGAATAAAAACAGGAGCAAGGAAATAAGGATTAGGGATATGAAAATGAAAAGGGGAGTTGAGTGGGGGGGAAAAAAAAAAGCTGACTAAAAAGCCAAAAATAGGACACTCCACCTTTAGTGAATGCTTTATTTCTCCATTTTCCTGAGAAATGCCATATATCTCTAAATTTGGAAAGAAGGATAGGATGACTATTTTTAGGAATTACTGATGTTCCTGGCTGCTTACGATTTTGTAGTTAACCAGAGGGAAAAATAAAACACGATAAAGGAAAAGTTAGCGGAACTTAAGAAAGTACTTTTGAAAAACAGAACCTTAGTAATACCTAAACTTTCAGGTCTTTGCAGTTCTAAAGGGATAGCATAACACCCATATTCCTTAAATTTCATGTGAATGTTACGGGCATAATCCTGCAAAAATTTACAGGTTATTGGCAGGTTTTTTTTTCTTTTAATGGCAACTGATATTCCTATGCAGTCAGGTGGCATCAGAATCCAAGGACTTGAGAAAAAACAGTCTTGCTAGACCTGTGATAAGAAATCACAGAGACTGGATGGCCTTTCTCATGCTGGTCTTTAGTCCCAGGAGAGAATTCACCCTTGAAAGGTTTTTTTGAGTGATTTTCTTCAGACATTGCAACTGTGCGTTCCTGGTTCCCAGCTTAAGGAGCCTGGCTTGCATTTATGTAGCAGACAAGATTATTGAAAACTGAAAATTTCTTCTGTCAATTCCTCAATCTCACTTAAAAA
>VZRL01005557.1:888756-913699 GCA_013397895.1 Origma solitaria | reverse complement strand
TTTTTTCCCCTCTGCCTGTTTTCCTTCAGGAAAAATGGCTTGCAGGAGAAATTCTGTTTTCAGATTATTTTTTTTTTCACTTGGCTGAGTGATGAGAGCAAAAATTCCATACTGGATTGGATTTACTAGGAGCTGCACCTCCAGAAAAGCAGGAGGCCAATCAGGGTACACATTTGAGTAATTCAGACTGCCAGGGAGAGCTGTAAAGTGGAAAGGACACTGTGAGCAAAAGTGGCTGCAGTGCTGTGTTTTGCAGCAATCTCAATAGAGAGGAACTACTGGAGGGGAGTCTGGTTGGTGTCATACTAGGGATTATGAACACTAAAGGTAAAGATGAATCGCTGGTGATTACACTGATTTTAAGCTGCGGAGTCTGGGTTTGATTCAGCTATACACTTTCTGAATCCAGCTGTCAGGAATGGCCCGTGTTTTCCCTTTTGTGGTGTGTGAAAGCTTTCGTGAGGTTTTGATAGGACACTGCTCCCCAGTGTAAGACAGCATCCTCATCTTCAAAGACTCACTTCTGAAATACTCCTTCCAAAAAAAAAGCCTGCTCACTAAGCAATAGTTGTGAGCTGCAATATAACTTCAGTAAACAATTTATAGTGAAATTCCCTTTTCCACAGCTCTCTTATCTGACTGTCTTGGTTTGCAAAGGAAACCTGCTGCTTCTGTTGCTGATCCTGCCACTGTTGTCATGAGCGAGTTTGGTATGTGCACTTGAAGCTCACTGCTGCTTTCCTTTTGTCCTATGCCAAAAACTCGTGTTCTGTGGAAAATACAGCCTGAGTGGTGTAACTGAAGAAAACATGTTTATGGCAGCAAATACTGCCTGTAGGAGAATGTAAACTTCCCCTAACACAAGTGGCAATGCAGTGCTGCTGAATGTGTATTGAGGAGATGATAAGAGCTATGGAAAGGTCCCTTTGGCTGGGTGTGTGTGTGATAGAACTGTGTGGGATTTACACATCCAGCAATGATGGCTTGGGCTTTTTTACAAATCTGTGCAGTGTTAAACTCTTCTGTAAAGCCCTGCCTAGTGACCGTGCGTGGCTTGGCTTGGGGCCATGGTTTTACTCAGGTATTTTCTTATTCTGAATGAGTTCAGAGCACAGGGTGTGTGACCTGGAGAGGTGGGAGATGTCCTTCCTTCGCTTGTCCCTCCACACCAACAATTTACATATCATCGATGGTCATGGCTCAGTAAGTATCCAGCCACAGTGCTGAGATGAAAATAGGGTTTTCTCATGACAGAAATAACTGCACTAACTTGGTTTTATTCCACTTTCTGAAGCTGTACCGTGATTGGTGTGTCACCCAGATGGATTTACTCAAGCACAGTATGAAAATGGCCATTACAGAAATAGGCACAGTCTCTGCAGTGTTGATGTAAAAGCTGACAGAGATGACACTGTAGTGGATGTAACTTCATAAAATCGCATTTACTGTTCTGCATTCAATAAAATCCTCTTATTTATTTAGGTATTGGAATGAAAACATGATTTACTACTTTTGAGGTTTGAATGAACACTAAACCCAAAGGTTTTTCCAACGGAAAACATTAAATATGAAAAATTCAGTGATACTCTATAGAACTTTCAAATTCCAATATACAGAATTTCTGAAAATTTCCAAACATCTATTATGTCTTTTTTTTTTTTTTTTTTTAAAGTAACCATGGAGTGTTCCTCCTGCAATGGAAAGAATTCTTTGAAAAGCTTTTCTATACAAAAAATTCCTATATTGCAGTATACATAATTGTTTATTGCTTGCCTATAGTTTGTTTTACTGTTATCCTTCTCATGGCTATATTGCCAGTTATTGCCATACTTTTTGATAAGGTAAATTATGCATTTGATTTAAATAGAATTACAGTAAAGTGTACTACTTACTTGAAACTTCATTTCTAAATTCTTCAAATAATTTTTTTCTTTCAAAATTTTGATGCTGTGATTTTCTACACTTTTTTTCCAGTACTTAATTTTTAGGAATTTGTTTGTTATGATGGGTTATTTACATGTTTTACTTCAAAAAAGCATGATATTAAGAAGGGCAGTCCGATCTTTGGAGGCAAATTGTTTATGTCATTTGTTGTGCTGTGTAAAATTCCTGCTGAAAGCCTTCTGACAAATGCAGCTGATACTAGTGGTTGGTTAGAGTTTAACATCTGATTTTATAACACAATTGTCCCTCAAAATAGCTCCTAGAAGAGAGAAGAGCGGACACATACACACACATAGAGGAGAGAAGGTGAAAGGTTGCGTGCTTATTTTGTATTTATTTTATGGACTTCAGTTCTGTTTGCTAAAATTGCCCTTTTAGGTAACGAATGTGTATATATAGTTATATAGTTTTTTTCTTTTTTTCATGTGATTTAGGCAGGAGAAACTGAAGTCAAATTGAAAAGTCTGTAGGTTCTAGATTCAAAAGTCAAATAGATACTTTGAAAATGACGAACCACAGAATCAGAATACCCTAAGGTGGAAGGGACCCACAAGGATCATCAAGGAGCTGTGGCTGTAATTTTAGCCAAATTACCTTTTCCTTGTGAGGATAATCCTTTGGTACAAAAAATCATGACAGATATTACCAAGAATGGTTGTATAGTAATTTAATAATAACCTTCTGATACATAAACATGGTCTGAATTTGTGAGTATCCCTTTGGCCACAGGGAGATGATAAACCAGCTGCACGTGTGCATCACTCATGGCTCTGCAATATGATTTCTGACCTGATTCCAGTGGTAGGTTAATGCTAACATCCACCTTGTTTTCTAACTTACTTCCCTTTTAATGTCTTATTTCCCACTATGTAATTCTTGTAGGAATATTTTGGCAACCTTGGTTTATTCTTGGAAAGCTGCTGCATCTTTCTGCCTGTCCTTTCTCAGGCAACACCACCACCACTGGTCTTTTATGACTCTGTGGGGGTTTTAATGTTTGAAAAGCAACAACATGGCCTCGTCTAAATTGAATTAGCCCAGCTGTAGTCTGTTCTGGCTGCTGATCTGAAAGTTGAAGTCATTCAGTCTGAGATTCCCAGCCAGCACTACAATACATCTCACTGTTCCAGTAGTAATGAAATTCCCCTACAGTATATATTGATGCTTGTTTTTGATAGGGAATATGTCTGACGTTCAGAGTTATATTAACAAAATATTTGAAGGCCAGGGAGATTGCTCTTGTGATGTAATTTTTCTCTGATGTTGTTATCATTAAAGCTGGCTGAAAATGTTCTGTTTAAAACTGGGTCGGGAAAGCAGAGTTCTGAGAAATGTATGTGGGATAATTTTTACTTCACAGTTTCAGCTGAAAACATAAAAATCTTTGTATGTGAACGTGTTGTGGTGCCTCATGGGAAATTTACATCATCTGCACCCTGCAGATCTGTGTGTTCAGTGCCTTGGCTTTCCTGTGCATCCCAGAGTCACTTATTCCTGTAGTCCCAGCAAGGAGAGGGATTTGAGTGTTTGATATGTAATCTGTGCTGTCAGATTCTCACCGTTGTATCTAAATTTCTTGCAGCAACACGTTCATTAACGTGGCTAACGTGTGACAATCTTCTGTTTCATCCGAAACAAAATTCTTTGTTACCTGCAAATCCTCAGATCCTTTTCCAGTGGGGCTTCGTTTGTTGTTTTAAATTGTGTACAAACTGTGGTGTGAGGCATTAGGAAAAACGAGAAGTTCATCCATTACATGCAATGGGAAAGGATGAGGTTTTTCACAGACCCTTATTCCAGTGAGAGCTGCTGCCACGTCTTTGACCAGGTCCTGCAAAAACTCGGTCTCCTGCTGTACCATTAGCACGCTGGCATAAAAGCCTGCTGTGCCTAAGCAGAGCAATTGACTGTGATTTGGAACTTTCAATGCTGTTTTGAATATGCTGAAAACACACAGTCCGTGTGGTGTCCTGAAAATAAGGGCCTTGCTCTTATCTCTGAAGTGCTGTGGAAGAGAGTCAGAAGGTGCTGTTCCATGCACGAATTTGTGCTGCAGGTTGTGTGACACAGGGCTTGTTTGGTGAAAAGAGCGTGGGGACATCACACTCGTCAAGTACAGAGAGGCATTTTTCAATGGTGTTATTCTTTGCTTGCATCCTAAAACCTGCCAGAGTGGGGTCTGGTTTTTTTTGGCAGGGGGAGCGTGAATTTTATTAGTGGGGAGAAAGGTGATAGAACTTTTTTACATGAATAGTTTTTAATGTTTTTACTCTGTTGCCTTACTCTGCAATGTTATAATGCAATGTAAAAGCATCTTTGAAGTCAGGTTTGAAAAACAATAAATATAATTTATATAGTAGAAGTAACCAACATTGAGGCAAAAAAGGAAAAGAACGAAATCTTCACTGCAACTCCAGGCTGTAGTTCAGGCCCATTGAAGTTAGAAAACAGGATTGTGTCCCAGCACTTGGCCTGCGTGTTACTCACCAGGACTTTCCGGGCACCTGAATGGGGTTTCTGTGGTTCCCTGAGCTGGCACACAGAGCAGTACAGTGCTGCCCGGCCCCTCTTCTTCCAGGCACAGAGATTGGGGTGTCCTTTCCATTTTTCTTTCCTTTCTTTCCTACAACTTTTTCCTTTCCGTTCAGAGTCTCTACAGACATCCTGACCAGGCTTCTTGTGTGATCGCAAAGATTGGGTACCGCTGGCTCAGACCCAGCCCTGCACAGGAGGACACTCCTCGCTGGCAGGAGCTCAGAAGACAGGGAGACCAGAAAAGATAAGGATCTGCAACACAGCATTTCCTTCTGGAAGGCGCTGTGGCCGTGCATTTCCACCTTTGGAAGCCATTCCTCCTCTCGCTTTGCTGTCTCCCTGCTGTCAATCCAGAGTGTCTCAAACTTCATTTGCGCTCATTTCACACAGAGTTTGCTTATCAGTCTGAAAGGCGACTGTCTGATCTTCCCTTTTGCATGCTTTCACTTTTAAGATCTTCCCTTTCTTATGTAAAAAAGGCAATTAGAGTCGTATCTGTTTATTTTAAACAAAATGGCTGTTAATTAGCGTGATCAAAAACCCTGCCATTGTAGACTATGGGCTTCACTTTGTAGTTGCACTAAATTGCGTACAGTTTGGTGCCAGCTGACATGATAGCAACACAAAGTCTGCCTTTTTTTAACTTAATGAACAAACAGATTTATGAGGCTTTGTTATCTTCTGGTTTAGATCTATAGGTTCTGAATGCATTATTTAGAGTTCTTGTTTCTTAATGACTAATGTCATGTTGTTACTTATTAAGAGTGCTTTAACTTGCTGAAGAAGTTTCCCTCGCTTTTGTATCCCCTTGTTTCCATTTTCCTTCTTTTTTTTTTTTTTTTTGATGGCTTAATTAAACAGTACATCTGTGGTACACAAAACAGTTGAGATGCACTTCTCTAGTTGCATTCAGATGTTTCAGCACTAACTGTAGTGCTGTGAGAGCACTGGATAGTCTGTCATCCTTTCAAAGCAGAATAAGGGCATTTTCTCAGTTTTTTCCTTGCCTCCGTCACTGCCTGATATTTATTCATAATATCTGGGAAAAAGCTGCCCACAACAATCCATCAGTGCAGCCTTGCTTTGTTTTTGAAAGAAAAAAAATTAAGAATATTGGTGATAAAGCTGTGATAGCATGATTCCCATCTGTAGACCTGTCATTTTAAGTGAATGACAGTGTGTCCTTCTAAATGAAAACACATGTTAAAAAACCAAAAGAAATTGCAACTAGTAAGTGAAAATTCTGTGTGCTTTCCTTTCTATCACGATGGCCATTACTTTTGCAAGGGGAGGTTCTCATTTCAGAAATTCTAAAGGTCTGGTTTTCGTATTTGGTGTGGTAACTTCTAATGGCTATAGAAAGAGCTACTAGAACCAACAAAAATGTAGAGTTGGAATGAATCAGAAGATCATCTATTCTTCTCACCACTGGGAAATGCAGTGTAGTTTCCAGAATTTACTTTCCTAGGAATGCACGTATCCCCATCACTGAAGTTTCCCTGTGTCCTTAGATAGCCATTTTTATGTTAAATTCTTCTGTATGCTGGTACAAGGCCTAATTGACCCCATATTTCCAAGAGTAGCTGATTATTCAGGTACGTCATTATTTCTCTGCTTTTTTATCTGTTGGTCATTACTGAAGGATTCAAGCGAAATCCTTACTTGCATAGAGAAAATCAAAATTGAAGTCAAATCATAAGCAAAGTCAGTGAGCTGGCATAAATTTGATTAAAAGAAAGTGTGATCAGGCCATTTTATGGGTTTTACTTTCATTTAAAACTTTGCATTGAGCATAATTCTTGGCTATAATTCTCCAAGTACATGTTTAATTTAAAGACATAAGACAATTACTACATTTTCCTGTGGTTATATTTCAGTTTTAAACCATACACAATTTCATATTAAAATATTGAAGGAAATGCACTTACTAATATGGAAGATTAAGGTAGTAATAGCATTATATTTGCTCCAAGGGGAAAAAAAACCCAAACCAAAACAGAAAGACCAGAAAAAGTGAATATGAAAGCAAATTGAAAGTGCTGCAAGTTTTAGTGATACTCTGATTGAATCACATTTTTTTAACTGTTGCACTTGTCATTTCCAAATTAAAGAGAACTGAAATACATTTGGGATTTCCAGTGGAGAACCATTTTTAGAAGGTTTTTTTGGTTTGATCTGTCAAAACATTGTACTGAAATTTGAAAAAAGGTTCCTTTTCTATTTTAACACCATAAAATTAAAAAGAACTATCAGGTAAAAGTAATTTTCAGATGGTAATTTGTCTTTGTATATCAAATAGAGCTTTTTAAGGCTAATGATTAAAATGGAAAATTTCCAATTTTATCAAGAGGCCCTTTCTAGGTTTTTCAAATTAAATATCATTAAAAATGCTTTATTTGTCTAAAATGGTCAGTATAAATGAAACATTAATTTACAGTGGAAATAATTGTTTGCAAGTTTTTTTAGTCAAGGTATTTTTATTAGTGATCAAAAGAATAAGAAATCGTATACAATTAAATAAAATGAATAATTCTGGAGAGAATGGAAGTTAAGCACTGTGGTCCACTTCATCCTTATTTCAAGAACAAGAAATTATTCAATGAAAAAAAACAAGGAAGATATTTTGATAAAACAAGATTACTAGGCACTACCTGCAAATAACTTGTGGAACTTCCTAGTAAAACTACACTGATTAAAAATAAAAGGTTAACAAATCGAGCTGTTACATGAATTACTGAAGTTTGAAGAGAAATGAGATGTGCTTTCTGTCTCTTTCTTTTCTCCTCTCTGCCTCGGAACATGCAGTATTTAGTCAGGAGAAGGTTTATGAGGGGAAGTCTCTCGTGGCAAGTTATTTTGTAGTTGTTCAGTTCCAGGAATTTGTCACTCTGTGATGAAACGGTCGATATTTGCAGTTGTTCTTCATATTGACTAACTGGAATATTCTATGATTACAAATTATATAGGGTTATAAACATTTATGCAAGTGCTATTTTTCATGTGCTGGTTAATTTACATATATTTTACGTTTAATTAACATATATAATATTTTGTCTGTAGATGTAATAGAAATGGGGCTTTGATCCATCCGAGTCCTTCAGCAGATGCTTAACCTTAAGCACATAAATAATCCCATTGTTTTCAGTGTCTTTAATCTGTGCTTTTAAGTGCTTTGTTGGATTGTGGCCTAGTATAATTATATGTTTGCAATAACAGTTGCTTATTAAAAGCAGTTGTTAGATCTCAAAAATAATATAAAAGAAATAACATGAGAAAATATGTATCAAACAGTACTGAAAAAATACATAAAAATTGTTTCAGAATCCTTATTTGGTTGCCAGTGTCCATCACATTGCAAATTCTGCTTTTCAAAAAGCTCCTTTCATTTGTGAGGGCAAGACCAAGGCATATTAAGGAAGATCCCATGGATATTTATGTAAAAATGCAGGAATTTTTTTATAAAGTTATATTTGTTATGAATACTGAATTCTCTAGCAAAGAGGAGATTTCATTAAATAGCTTCTTTCCATATAATTCTAAAGCTCTGAGTAGGTCATTCACTCGCTGTTAGTTCCCACAGGGCTTTGCTTCTTTCTTTAGTAAGAACAACTGAGGGCAAGGAGTGTTGATATGATAGAAATATGGGTCTCTTTGCAGCATTTCACCTCTTTATGTATTCGATGTCTTTCACTTTTCCTTGCTCTTTTTTGCCTGACTCTGTTCTGAAATGTTCCACTCTGTGTCAAACCCTCTTCATTTCCCTTAACCCGCAGCAAAGATTAAGGAGCTAAGGGTTAAACACTGTATTTTACTCTGGTAAAATATTCTGATGGGGCCTGGGTGATGGTGTCCCCCTGACTGCCAGTCCTGCTGCATTTCACCTACACTTGCTATGAGAGTAAGTAGACTTCTAGATTATAAACCCTCCAAATTTTAGTGTTGCTGTTGACGGAGGTTTGTGCTGACAAGTTTAAGAAACCCCTTGTGTGGGTAAAACACTAGTCTTAGCATCAAGTGCTCGTGCCTGCAGCTTTGGACTTGTATCTCCCCTCTCCATACATTCATTTACTGCTTTCCTGATCTACCTGCTCCTCTGAAGTACTTTTTCAGTTTATTTTTCCATGGAAGCTCAAGAAAAACCACAATAGTGGTAATTTAAAGGCAATTTTCCTTGGCCTTTTGAGTCTCTGAGTCAGAGCTTACGTATATTTTGCAGCAAATTGTCACTTCTACTCTTCCAGCATAACCATCTTGCCTGGTCTGCCAGCCAAATTTTTCGAGTGCATTTTCAACTCATGGGAGCATGAATGAGTGACCGTGAGCATCCAGCAGCATTTAAAGGGTAAAAGAAATGCAAAGTGATCTGTAAATATCACTGTTACGTGTGATAAAAAGGAGGGCTTGGCTAGTCTGAGTATCAAGCAATACTGAGTGAATATAATACCAAAATTAATTCAGAGTAGATTTATTTCCTTGTGTTCAGTTGAGATTCTCCCGTGAGCGCTGTGGGGCTCGTGGCTCCTCTGGGTTTTTCCTTTGCAGAGCAGTGTGTGATTCCATGTACACACTGTGGGATGCATCACACGGAGATCCTCAGTCCATGACCTGGGCTGAAGATGCTGTGAATAGCACTGTTTGGAAAAGCTGGAAAAAGCAGCAAAAGATCGCAAGAAAACCAGAATCCTTTTCTGGTCGAAGTGTCAGGGAAGTCTCCTCCCCCATCCACTCGGGAAGTAGCAATTTCCCCCGAGAAATTAGTTCATTAGTGTGTATTGCTATTCATGCAGGAAGGTGTGCGATGTCCGGGGGCTGTCTGTATTTGAGTAGAAAATGTCACCTCGGATCAGATTCGCGATGCTCCCAGCCCGTGCTGGCCCAGGGCGCGGAATCTCTCGAGATCTCCCGTAATGCACAGTGACTGCATCACCACGGCGCAATCCAAACTTCACCGTGCTCGAGAAGGGGATAATGCTTGCCACCTTATGCAGCTCAGATAAATGACAAGTTTGGGGAAGGTCACAGCTCAGCGTGAAAAGTCTTCCGCATCTCGCAAGAAAAAAGAAAAATCCCGTGTCCTGTGTGGTGCCTTCCCCGCTCCTCATCTCTTTGCTTATGCGGGTGGAAATGTTGAAATTAAAGAGCAGAGTGAGCGTGAGCGTGCGGCTGTCGTATTTTGATGTGGTTCTTAAATTGCCCTTCATTGTCAGAAGCTGTTAGGCTGAGGAGTGAAATACACTCCTTGAGTGGCAGTAGGAATTGGTAATTACCTTTAATTCTCCACGGGGGCACGCCGAGGTGCGGAGTTTGCCCATGTGTCAGCCGGAGCTGGCGCACAGGGACTAGGGGTGAGGGCTGCAGGAGGGGAAATGGGCTCCTGTCCCCTTTCCCAGCAGGGTCCATGTCCCCTTTGTGCCCAGAGAGTGCCGTGCCTAGGTCAGGGGGCAGCTGCTCCGGCCCCACTGCCTTGGAGTCAGACAGAGAAAGGGCTGGAAGGGTGGGAGCATCCCCGGTTCTTTCTAGCGGGTCTGATCAGCACCCCAACCCTGTGAGAAGGCAGCCTTGACCCGCTGGGCAGGGGCAGAGGGTGCGGGAGGGATGTCCTGGAGCTGGGTGGGATGTGGAAGCCATGGGCACTGCAGTAGGAATTGCTCTCGGCCACGGTTAAATGCGTTTGCAATGACACAAGGAAGTTTCTGCAGTCACCAGCCCTCCAGTAGAAGCAAGACTGAAAAATGCAGCACACCATGCCCTAATCCACTTAATATGGTCGCTGTCCATCGCTCCCCACTTGCTGTCTTACGGTGAAACTGCTCGGTTTCTCCATGTCCGAGCAGAAGAGGAAGATTAAGTGCACTGCTGTGCCCTGTACTTGCTGGCAGAACTTCTTTTCTGCTACACAGGCTCTAAGATGTGCTTTGTTTTATTTTCTCCCTTTCTTTTGAAAGGTACAAAGTACAGTGACAGGAACTATCATATTCAATTGGACATGCTTTCTACAGATTTGTTAAGGATTTACTCTACACATTTGTAGCATTTAGTTGCCATGGCAATGACCTCGGTGCAAGAGGGAACAGCCTTTAGGTTGGACCTCAGATTTTCCTTTCATTTCCATTTAATTTGATTTGACTGCGAAATGTCACTTCCATTGCATTGATTAAGCTTCATTGCGGCCACCAGCTCTGTTAGAAAGGTTAAAGGGCAGGCCAGTGGCTGTCATTTTTCTCCCCCCGCCCTTTTCTGATACCAGTCTAGCTTTGTTTTGTTTTGGTTTGGTTTTTTTTTTTTTTTTTCAGAGGAAGACTACGATTTTACCCCATGGTGTTCCACAGTAAAATCAAAACTAATGCAGCAACAGTTTGAAGCGGTGCTAACCTGCAGCTTCTTCAGACAATTTCGCAGCTCTTTAAAAAATAAGAATTTGTTTCTCTTTTTCTTCCTGACATATGCTCACCCCCAGATAAATAAATTGAATGTACCCTCCAACACTAGCAACCCTATTGGAAGGAGGACAGCCACCTCTTTTTTCAAAATCTCTGTTATCCCGGGGTGTGTGAGTGCCTGCCAGCTTCCATGAGCCTGGGAATCACTGGGTGTAGAGAACCCCTTTGCCCAGGCTCTTTCTAGTCAGTTTGGTATTTGCAGATTACGCAACAAGTGTAAAATAGAGAATGGCAGCGTGTTGGGATGGCAGGCTCCAAAGGAGAACCAGGCAAAAGCAGAGATCGCTTTAAGCAGTGCTATTAATGGCAAACAAATTAAAATCTCAACTGTGGTAGTCTTCATTCCTAGTCAAAAGCCTTCAACCTTTGTAAGCAATACTGTCCATCTGCAGAGCACAAAGGTGCAAAAATTGGGCTGTGTTTGTAAAGACTTTCCCCTCTCGCTGCCCTAAGACCTCTGCTTTGTGCCGTGTGGGCTGTCAAGGACTTAGATGAATTAGGTCTGTTCATTTAGGTTTTGCAGAGGCTCGGATACCTCTTTTGTCTACATCTCTGTATTAGCAGGCACACAAGCCTTACTGGCAAGCTAGCTTTTTGCTGTAAGCCAGGTTTTCTGCCACATGCTTCAACATCAGCTAAAATATCATCTTGAAATTTGCATATTGCTTGATAACTGAAGTTAAAAGATTTCTCCCGCATAGCTTGGTCAAAACTTAAGGTAAGAGTCTTATGTGTGGTTTTGTTTTTTGTTAAATAGATAAGATGCTCATTTTGAAAACATTGAGAAACTTTGTTTCTTCTTTGTAGTCCTGAAAATAATTGGTTTTTCAGCTTGTTTAGTTGCTTAGAATTTAAAAAGAAATGAATAAACCAGGAATATTAAAACAGCTTGGTCTGAAGGGAGGGCTATAAGGAAGGCTCATTAAAGCAGGCATGTGAGTACAAACTGGTGGGTTGCTGAGGAAGAGGCCTGGAAAAGTCAAGGGAGAAAAAATGTTTGTCCAGGCACAGGGTAAACGATGCACAGCAAAACTGAAACCCCAAAGTACTACATATGGCTTGAAGACCTTTGCAGCTGAAGGACTGTTTTGCTTTCCTGACTGAACTGAGCTTAAAATTAAGCCTCTTTCTTTTTGGAAAGGAGGACTGAGCTAGTGTGAAGAAAACTGCAGTTCTGGAGTTGCTGTGGGGAAATAACTCGCGCATGTATGAGAAAGAGGGAATGTATTTAACTCCTGATTTCTGCTCCCTTCTCCACGATGTGTAACACCTGGTACAAGGGCCACCCTTCTCACAGGGACATCATCCCCTGGGGACGGCCAGGGCCAGGCGTGGAAGGTGCAAATCCCTGGGGATGAGCATCTTTGCTGCCCCTGCGGAGAGGGCTCGAATGGGGGAAAGGTCTTCAGGGGGAAAATCCTTTCTCCTGTGTCCCTGTGTGCCATGCAGGAGAGGTGTGACTGCACCTGGCGGCCTTCAAGCTCAGATACAGGCAGGAAAATCCAGGTGCAGGAGCCTGGCTGTGAGCTGTGGCTCTGTCATTTGGCCTCTCGCTGCTGCAGGGATGGCTGCAGGATGGAGCACTCAATCCCCAGGGAGGGTGCCCTTCCTGAAAGTCCTGCCTCCCTTTTCTGTTTGCTTCCAAAAAGCTAAATAAATAACTGGGGGGAGATAGAAGGCAAGGGGAGGGAGAAGGATGTAACTTCCTACATAAACAATAAGATGAGAAAAACCCTCTTAGAGCTGGAATAACTCCGAGGGGTCCTGCTGGTGGCCGGTGGGATGGTGCTGCCTGACTCGCTTGATTTTCTGCTGTGGCTTTGCCTTGGGACTGGGGGGAAGTGGAAAAGTTGGATGCGAAATCCAGCAGCTGCTGAATACTTTTGCTTATCCATGCAAATTGTCACCGTGCCTGTGGAGGGGGAGGAGGAGTTTGGCATTGCTTGAGCCTGGACACCGGCCCGTGGAGGTGCCCCAAAAATCAGGATGCTGCTCATGGCTTTGGATGTAGTCTATTGTGTTAGCCTGGATTTGTAAAAGAAAATGTTAGCTCTGAGCTCTCTCTCTCTCTCTGTGTTTCTGACAAGGCATCACAATCACTTTTTCTGCTTTTCACTGTTTGGAAAGGACACAATTTCAGAGCAAGGTGATCAGTTCTCCTTTTGAACAGAATAATGTTAATATTCTCAGAGTATAAATGCAGATGCTGTGGACTTCCACAGAAGGCGAGTTCTTCTGCAGCAGTGTTTCAAAGCCTCCCAAATTCAAAATTGCTTACACTCTGAGTCAGTGTTTGGAGATGCAGAAAGTGTGGGACCATGGATAAAACATCAGATTAGGAGAAAATACTCGACTTCTTTGTGCACTCTAGGTTTTTTTATATGGATCATGGTGTTTGGTTTCCTATGTAAAAACAATTTGAGGCCTTCAGAGTGCAGGATTGATGTGGGTATTGCTAATTTTTGTTGCAATTTATGAAGGGGCTCTTTTTAGAAAAATAGTATTTAAGACTGAATACTGAATGCGGTGCTTGTTCTTCATGGCACTTGTGCCATGTGGTAGAAATTCCAGTTTTCTGAACTCCCAGCCACACCCTGTGATGGAGACAGAACAGCAAATAGCTTCATTCAGATGTCTCCTGTGTCATCCTCTCAGTTAAAAATGCTATATAAAAAAACCAAAAGGTGGAGAAAGTTAAAAGCTGTATTCTGAAAATCCCATTTTATACAGTATCCCAGATCTTTACTCAAAAATGAGACAAAATGGATTTTTTGTTTGGTTTGGCTTGGTTTGGTTTGTTTTTTGTCCATGCCCAATTGCTCCTTCTGTCCCCAAAAGTGTGTCTGTGACTCGTGGTCTGAGCACTCGAGATGTTCCACCGTGGAGGAGCTGCTGCCTCTCCTTGTCCAGGCAGGTGTGGCACAGAGCAATTCCCATCTCCCTGGGATGCTGCTTATGGCAGCAAGGGGGTTGAATTGACACATCCTTTTCTACCTCAAACACACGTCATTTTCCTTCACACCGCCAGTGAAAGACATCCTCTCACCCAGGTACACCAAATTTGCCCTATTTAGGCAGTGAAGGGAGACGCTGTTTAATTCCTTTGCACAAAGTGAGCAGGATTCAGCAGCTCCAGCTCCGACACATCTTTTTTTTTTTTTTTTTTTTTTCCACTTCTCAGCAGGAGCTGAGTATTGGCATCTCTCCCACAGCATCATGCCTTGTTGTTTTCTCTCGAGCAAAAACAACAGAAAAGGAAGATTAAAAGGAAGAAGTAGACAGATCTGAAAGAGGATCATTTGCTCCAAGGTCTGATGGGACCTCCTTGAAAATGTTCGCAACTCTGTGTCACCCATGCCAAAGTCACACTGCAGTTTTCAGAACCTTTTATAATCTCCAGCATAGAGACACTGTCTTTATCTTTTCCTTCATCTGTTTGCTGCTTAACAGGAGCAGTTCATAGTAGATTTTGTCTATTTACCTCTGTTATTACATTTTTGGAATGTAATAATTACTTGGTGACATTCATATGTCATGTCATGGTATGCTATTAATATCTTTGTTGTTTATTAACCTTCTCAAAGCATTTGTATGGAGGCATAAAAGGAGAGGAGCCTCCCCTAGTTTTAAGCTGAATTACCAATTTGAATGTCAGGCCAGGTTCACAAAAATTTCCAAAATAGGTGAGAGTTATAAATAAAACTGAATGTGTTACTGTTTTGGGGGAAAGCTGTGGAACTCAGTTTTTTCTTCCAGCTCAGCCCCAGAATAGACACAGGCTGTTTTTCACTTTGAGCCTTTAGATTCCAGCAGACCTCAAACTTAGCAAAAAGATAAGAAGAATTTTATGAACTGAAGAGTGAGTTTCATGCAGATATGAATCAGCACTGATATCTTGGCTACTGTCATCATGTGAGTATGCTGTCATTGCAGCAGATATGATAAATTTGGGAATCTTAAACTGAACACACTTGTCCACTGTGCCTGTGAGGAAAAGCAGGGAAAAAAGAATTTTTCAAATGCCAGCAATAGTATTTTTAGACAAAAATATTTTACCGGTAGTTTTTTGTCTATAAACTCCATCTAGATTTTCTGATGCAGGAGGACTTACTGGGGTTTTTGGGGCACCAAGCCAATATAAATGTTAGAAATAAGAGGAAATCATAGAGCTGTTTTTTTATTATTAATAGCATAATGCATCTTTTGTTGGGTTTCCTCTCTGCAAGACTCTCCCTGCTGCAGTAGTGCTGTTTACCTCTGTCTTCTTTTATAGTTTCAAAGGGCCTGTTCTGCAGAGCTGCTTCCAAATTGTACTAAAGGCTGAAAATTCTTGCAGAGAATCAGACAGATTCGATTGACCAAGTAAACTTAATTCCCAGTGACAAGAGAAAAATTAATTCAAGCATTTAGAGAGATGAGTTTTGGGGGAGTTTATAGCGTTAGTCTATAATGTGAGTCTTTAATGTCTGAAGGCTTCGAGTCAGTGTTTATAAAGAACTCTCTTCACTTTGCCCCCATTTTGAAGCACTTATTTTCCTCTCTGCTTGCAAAGATCTTAAAAAGATCTCAAGTCTTTGTACTTTAGATTGCTTTTGTTCAGAGTTGTCCAGTGTTTTCTCCCCTTTCATGTTTTTTGCACTGTTTGCTTTGCTGTGTGCACATTGTGGGGTTTAATGTGAAATTCTGGTGGGTGAAATTGTGCATATCTCCTCCTGTTTTGCCCTTCCTTTTCAGTACATGAAGGAACCAGCAAAAGGGAAAATGCTGTTCTTAAACATGTAAATAAATCATAGGTTTGTAGTTTCATAATCAGTTTAGCAGATTTTATTCTAGTTGATATATAATATTGCATGTTTGTGTGTGAAAATGAAGAGAAAGTAAAAACAAAATTATATTTATCATCAATTTTGTTAATTACGAGAAACTAGTTCAGAAATACACAGGAGTACTATCTTCAGCTAATCCTTTGTCTTCTTGTTTGTTTAATAAATTAGATGGATGTACCAAATAGCATGCTGCTGGGGCAACATTAATTTTATTATAGCATAAAAAGGAACTATTAGTTTCTGTTTCTGGCATGTTTGTAGGCTATCTGACCTATTTTCTCCCCCTGCCCTCTTCTCGGAGCTTACCAAATTCCCCCTCTGCCTATGCCTGACATAAAACTGCCTTACAATTAAACCAGCTGATAGCCAGCCCTGGAGATATTGCCCAGTAGCTTGACAAATAGATAAGATATATTGTTTTATATATTTGTGCAACAGGGAGAGACAGCTCCATCACTTTAAACAAGGGGATAATCTGTTTACACCGGAAGAATAGGCTCACTTGGTTTTCTTCCCTTCAGTTGTGAAGATAATTTCAGGGGGCAATATTTGCCTTGTTTTCCCCAACAAAAATACCTGGCTGGTTTATCTTAAATTTATTACATTTTAGGAGAAAACTAAGCCAGGAGACTACACTTCCCAGAATCCTCAGGAAGTGTATAATGTCTGATATGGACTTTTAAAATTGAAGCACTGTGGTTTTGCAACTGCTTATCTTGAGGAGTTGGAAGTATCTGTTTTTAAATTACATTCTTCGCAAAAAAACCCCAAACCAACCTCTTAGTATTGTGATGAAGATGAAAACCAGGCCTATAGGTTCTAAAAAATGTTTCATTAACAGTATAGTCATTCTAGGTCTTCAAAAATCGTGACTGATGTAAAAAATCTGTTTTGAGTCAAAAATTTTAGTCATGTCAAAAATCCGGAATCTTCTTTCCTCTGAACAACTCTTTGTCCTGCTTTCTGTTCTGGGCAGTTGGTGATAACTTTGAGATTTTGGTACATTGAGAGATAATACATTATTTAGGATTTTATGTGTGAAAATAAAAAAACAACCAATCAATATAGCACTTCATATAACACTACTTGAAATTTCTGTTTTGACCTTGGTCTGTTATTTTTTGGTGAGGGGAAAGGCATGCTCAGACTAGTCTGGAAGTGACAAATGAAATTAGTGTGTCCCAGCACTGCAGGGGGACAGAGCATCCTGCTAATGTGGCTCTATGGAACAGGATGGATTCCAGCCAGACCGGTCAGAGGGCAAATAAACGTCTCTGTCCACACCTTAAACTGCACAGGCATTTGGACAGTCGAGTTTGGCACAACCCACTGTGTGGCTAGAGAGAAAGAAGTGCCTCGGCAGCCCAGTTAGGAGCTGGACTGACACCCAGTTCAGTGCCTGTGCTGTTTTTTTCAGCCTGTGCTGAAATTTTCCTCATTTCAGTCACCATCAACCTCTATTTCTCTATTTTGTCCACAGTTCTGAGCTTTTTGTCACACATTAGCAAGACCAGTGTGAAATACTTGGATATTGAGGAATGCAAGCTCTCAAGGATGATTACGTTTTGTTATTGGACAAAATTATAAGAATATTTTTCCATGTCTCTGTGACTTTTCCCATTGAAAGTGCATTGTAAACTTCATCTTATTAATAGTCAATAATGCATCTATATTGAATTTTTAATGGTAATGGAGGAACTGCCATTTGAGAAACCTCACAATGTGTTGAAATCTAAAAATACAACATTGTCTTCTTCTCCACCATCCCTCTGGTTCATACGTTCTTTCAAGATGTGCCAAAACAAGTCTTAATCTCTGTCTTCAAGACACTGTATTGTAGTGTATGTTTCTGCCTAGCTAAGATATCTGGGATGCATTTTTATTACAGTGCAAGGTACTGTTATTGTTCATGTACAATAACAGCGAAAACAGTGATTTTTCGTTTGTATTTTTTGAGATTTGTGTATACCCCAGAGGTAGATAAAGAGTTTATGAAGAAAGGTTATATTTAAGAGAAATGGGTATCAGTGCTATGAGATTATACCCATGACAGATGGTTGTAACTAAAGCTTCATCTTGGTGCTGAAAAGCTGAATGAAACAGTATTCAGATTTTGAAGTAATGTTGGCTTCATTTCAATGGGACTTTTGCCTGAGTAAGAACAGACTAAAAACTCACTAATGATTCTAATTTTTTGTGTCAGCTTTGAGTAGATTTTAAAAAATCAAGTTTTCTTTTTGCTTATTTTGGATTGATAAAATTCCAACGGAAAACATGGGGGGGTTGTTTGTTTGTTTGTTTGTTTACAGAAATGTGTGCAACATTATGCCTTTGTTCACTGGGATGACAAGATATAAAACAACATTGTTTTATGCACACTCTAAAGCAAAACGTCTCACTGGGAATCATAAAAGAGTTGTTAAAGTCATTTCTTTTGCTCTTAGTTTCAGAGTTGTTGTGAACCTCAAAATTTTGTGAGGTTCAGTCAGAGTAGTTATGTAAAAGTTCAGACGCTAACCTTAAGCAAATCCAAATATCTTGAGGCTGGAAATCTCTACAAGAACATATTTCCCCTTGACTTGTCTAATACAATGAGTTCAGCGAGGCTACACCCTGGGGAGTTTTGGCCCACCATGTAGTGTGTGTGCTTTAAGTGCTTACACTCAGCCATGAGGATATTTTTAATTTCATCTCGAGAAACTAAACTGAGGGACTTCACAAATGAATCCATCAGGAAGACAAGGTTAATTCTGGCCGCTGTTTGTGGGAGTATGGTGCCTTCAAATACCAACACATTTTTTTTTTCAGTGGTGGCATTTGGAAGAATAAATGAAGTGTGACTCCCGGCATCTCTTTAGTTGCCCTGAAAATGGAATGTCAAACAGCATATAATCATCTTCCTTGTTTAAAGAAAGAGGAGCAAGTGAGAGACCTAGTTTTCTATTTGTGTCAGTTTTTGGATGTCTTAATATTCTATCTTGTCTAATTTTCCAGAGAGTGATAATAGAGTTCCTGTCAAATTAGAGGTTACAGACTCTTTAACCTATGTCACAAAAAACCCCCTACATCCCTTATTATTACCATGAATATAATCCAAATAAAAATTTAGCTTTTAATGCTGTTATGCTGAAGGTTGCATTCCAAGCATATAATTTTATTCATTATAAATATTAAAAATATTCAGCCTGACATTAGCCCGCTCGCTCCCCCGTCGCTCGGAGAAAAGGCTGAGTTGGATGTGTCGCCGCCTGGTCCGGCAAGAGCTGCCAGGTGCAGTTCCCAGGTTTAGTTGATGTGGCACAGAGGATGTTTTCAGATGGACCAGCCCGACATCAGCATCTTCTAGGAGGGAGTGGGGATGAGCCGGGAGGGCAAATGAACAAATTGCACTTGCCCCGCACCGGGGATTCGCTGTGAGAGGAGCCTGATGTGGCAGCACTGGAATTACAGCTCAGTCCTGCTAAGGGATGCTTCCCTTTTGCACAGAGTGCTGCAAAGGCTAAAGTTTCTTTAAAACTAAAAAATCCCAGCCCTCTTCAGCATAAGTAGAGCCGTGGCAAGTGTGACTGCTGTTTGGTCAAGCTTTATTCTCATTTTCATTAATTCCAACAAATTTAGGCCTGCTGTAAAAGGGACTTACATTCAAGCTTGTAGCAAATGAGTAATGAATAAGTGTATTTCATTCTTGCATAGTTTTGGTTCAAAATCCAGAATGCCCGGGACTTCTGCACCCAAGTCTTAGTGCCCAGTGCTGTCAGAGATGCAAATCCAAGGCTGGGGTTTTGTGTTTTGTTTTGTTTCAAATCAGGTGAGCGTCACATGCTTCGGTTCTGTAATGAGAGTTTTTGCACTGTCCTAATTAATACAGTGTGCCTGTCCTGGACCTTTGAAGTAAGTGGGAGTTCTGCCACCAATTTAAATAGGAGAAGGATTTGAGCCAATTTGAACAGAAGTTTTCACTTATCTTAGTGCCTAATCTTCTTTTTAAAGGGATGTGGGAGTATCGGCACCTCCTACGTAACGCTCAGCAGCGTGCAGAAGTAAACTAGTCTGGTCACTTATGGAGGCCCATTTAAAACCAGGATGATTACTCAGGTGAGTGACAAGGCTTGGAGAACAGATTTTAAGGAAATGAATTCAGAGTGCAAAATGACGTTTAACCCATCTGTGTGAATATTACCAGTTGAAGCAGGCCACAAAATCATTTAGAAATCGTAAGATATATATAAAAAAAACCCCAATCCCCTTCTATATTTTTCTTGCATTGGAGTTGTCAGGGTTCACACTTTCAAGGGTGGGTTTTTTTAAGCATCACAGCTTGTAGCTCCATTTCTTTGTTAAATTGGAGCTGATATTCTCCAATAAGCAGAGCAGAACTGTAAGAGAAATGACTGCTATGAATCTCGTGGCAAAATCACAATATTTGACAACACTGGCTCTGTGTAAATATGTATGTTCTTCGCAGTGCTTTGTCCCTGGAGAAGCAGGGTTGCCTAGACCTCCTCTACGGTCTCCCTGAATGGCAATGTATAGCTCCAGAGTGGCTGACCACGTATGGCTGATTTATCAGGAAACTGGCAGGCTCTGACTGGTGCCTTAGGAGGGTGCTGCAAAAGCTAAGGCAAATTTACTGTGAGGTTTCTGCACTTCACTGGAATACTTCAGTGAATCTGTAAACTGAAGAAGGTAGAAAACTGGTGTTGTCTTCATACTGTGTCTCTTTTTCTTCACTGAGTGCAGAGGAGCCTATAAATACTGCCTTCCTCTAGTCTGCCCTGTGGTCTTTATAGATTAACCCTGATTTTTCACAAACTGTCAGTGAAATGATCTATTGGAGCTGGTGTCCTGCATGGGTGTCTCTTCAGTCTCCACACAATATTCACCTGACCAAAGCCTTGCAGGGAGCAGCATTAACAACTTGGTGTATTGTACTGGAAAGGCTTTTTGTCCTTCACTCCAAATGGTGTGTTATATCACAGAATTGACAAAGCTTTATTCATTTTTTATTTAAAGGGAGTCTTTTTCCCTTAGATATTTGTTTTCAGACTGGTAATAGTGTAGCTGTGTACACCGTTGTATAAGGACAAAATTGGGAAAAACCCCATTTTCTCTGATGCATCTGTGGCTACCGCTTGAAATAGATCTGCATTTTCAACCATGACAATGTAGTTTTATTTCTGTGTTTCAAAATAAAATCTGAAAGATTATTTTATACATTGTTTGAAGTAACTCCAGGGAGATTTTTTTTGCCTAAAGTTTTGGCTTTGGCCTGTTGCATGGAGGCCAGCTGGTTTGCTAGCTTGAGTGACCTCACATTCCTGAAGTGTACTCATAAATCACGCCAAGGCCATGCATTAAAAGCTCAGCTCTGACATTAATTCAGAGAAGGGAAAGTTTGATACTTTCTGGGACAAATACAGAGATGGACACCTAGGGCCAGATTCTTCAATCCTCACATTTAGCCAACCAACGTTGTACTAAGAGTCTCTCAGGAGACTTGGTGGTCAACTGGACCCTGTATTAGTGATGGAAATAATAATAATAATAATAATAATAATAATAATAATAATAATAATAATAATACATAGGAAAAAACATGCCTTGAAGATCCAATAATTATTTTAAGTAGTGCAAACAACCTGATTAGACAGTGAAATGATCAGTTAATACTTAACTAATTGAAGGTTTTGTTTTTGTGTATGTGTCTAATAAAGGAAGTTTGGCAGCATGTTCAATGAGATTGCCACAATGGACCATTTTGGTGTGATTTAAGGAGAAGTAGGTAAAGCATCAGGTTTGCATTAATAGGTTAGCATGTCATTATATTTTTGGAAAGTACTGATGTTTCTGGGTCACACAAGGATTTTGGTCCCTGCAAATATTTTGTTCGGAGTACCCAAGCAACGATGAGCAAAACTGGTTTGATTTTAGAAGCGAGAAAGACAATTATGATCAGAAACATGAAAGTAAAAGACTTTTTAAAATTCCTCTGCTTTTTAAGGCTTCTTAGGTCCCTAGGAGATTAATAGTGGTTCATTTAATACCTACTTTAAATATGATAATTTATTCTTATTTACAAAAATAAGTTGATCCAAAAATTGAAACAAACTAAAAAATAGTATTTCCAAGACTTAAAGGCACAGTGTTCCTGACTGCTTATCACTGAGTTTGCTGAGTGATCCCTGTTGACACAGAGCCACTCATCTTTTGCACGGTGCTCCCACCACGAGCATCTCCAGGATTTTACTGTTCCTTGTATCTTATATCTTAGATATAAGGAACAGTATTTAAGGTATAAAGTATTAGAACAGTATTTATTTAGGGCATCAGAACATTTTTAAGGCATTAAGACATTATTTAACCATAAACTTGTTATATGAATGCCAGTCCACAGGGACTGACTACGAGGTAATAACAGCAAAGTATCACTGAAATCTGGTTGTAATCACTTCAGGTCAATTCTGATTTACCATAAGCTGAAATGGCATATATGAGGACCTTTGCTGAATATCAGTAGCAGGAGTCCACAAGTATACAGGTAAAATAAATCATCTTATTCTGCAAATGGATACAAATTAATACCTCTCAAAGCTGAAATACTTCTACTTTACAGAGTTATTGGAGCATTTTTAATGGTGAGGCCAAATGAAGTGTTAAAATTTGAGAATATTTCAGTGGCATTTGACTGACAAAATTGAAGCACTTGCAGTTCAAAATAAAACAATGTGTTTTAAACCCTCTGATTAAAGAGATAAAATATATGGAAATGCTGTTCACAAACAGGGGTTATTCCAAAAGACTAACTTAAGGCTGGCTTTCATCTGTTCCTGTCTCAGTGGGGAAGGATGTGGGTGGAAGGTGGTTCAGAGACGGTGTTTAGCTTAGGTGCTCTGAATTATTCTGTGAATAAGCTTTTATCTCTTTAGTAGTTACGAATAACCAAAGAAGATTAGCTTCCTGGTGCTTGAAGTAACCTTTTTGAATACACTGCTCATTACTGTTGATTCCTGACTGATTTCTCCACAAGAATAGAAGTCGACACCTATTGCAATTAAAAGCACAGTAACAACAAAATGGAAGTCTTCCTACTTAAAATATTGGTTGGGGTCGTCCTTTTTCTGTACTTACTAAATACTCTCAAGAATTTTATTATCAAATGTCTTTTATACAGTCGCTCTTCAAGTAATTGTTTCATATACGAAATAGAACATAGCTAACAATACTCTTAACAGTTATATTTGCTATCCGCTCCTTCAACAGATGGGAATCCATAGGTAAAATGTTCTTTCAGAAGGATAATAAGTTGGAAGATAAAAAATACCAGCAAAAGAAGAAGACATATTATTAACACTAATATTTAAATGCATTCTTGCTGAGAAAATTAGTTTTATAGTACATCTAATAAGCCTCATGATTCTTCAACACAGCATCACTATATGAATAAAGATAGTGGGATAGGAACTATATTCTGGAATAAGACCTCACTGCAGCTATCCCAAAAGTTTACTGTCTTAAACCACTTCACGCTGCAGTGGGGAAACTAGTTTATAAACAGACGTTTCTTTCTGCCTTTGCACATCAATTATTTGCACTTCACCTTGTGCCATTGCAGCTGCTTGTGTGTCTTTGTGAACTGCAGCCAGGAAACAATAGAGTGGCTTCACCACCAAAACCCTACGTGGTGTAAAACCTTAATGTATTTGGAAGACTAGAAGATGAAAACAACCAGGATATGGATAAGGAGATAGAGGGAATGCATAACGGAAATTTTTAGTAGTCAGCATTGGTTGCTAGAATTTTCGTCTTCGCATTTTTGTTGGGAGCACTCCTGTGGTTTTGAAGAAAATCTCCCAGGTCTTTTTTACTTAGCATATGTCAGCTTGGTTTGAAGGATGGTTTTGGTTTGTGTTGAACTAGATTCCTCTGGAGGAAAACAAAGCAGAAGTTCCTGTGCTGAAGCGCACCACAGACGCTCTGAGCGCTGAGAGAAATACAAGGACCTAAAGCAGTAGCTGGTCCCTCCAAACAAAAATGAGCTGCGTGCAAGATTCAGTGCAGGGCATGAGGCTGAATGTGGCCAACAGCAAACCTGAGCCCAGATAATATAGATCGAGGAGCCCTGGGTATCAGCTGCAATGATCTTGTGCTCTGCCTCTGTAGCATCAAATGGTTCTCTAATGCAGATATGGTTATAACAGGCAGGTACCTTCACACACGAGCTGTCCAGCAGCCAAGATTGCCTTTGTAGACATCAAGGCAAGCAAGGAGCCTTGGCAGAAGATTTGCAGGACAGTGAGGGAGCCTTATTAATGTAATTTAGTTAATTCATCTTGATAGCACACTCGAGAGGAAAATGCTATCGCCCCATTAGCCAGGAAAGGAACTGGTCTAAGAGGTGGTACAGCTTGGCCAATTTGATACAGGCAGCCTGGAATTAGAGCTAGGAGTTCTCAGTGCCCAGCTCTCCACTTATTCTTCATTTTCTAACTACCTTTGCTAAATACTGGGAATAGACATTGTCTATTTATTTGCAGCTGAGTTCTGAAATGGATTTTGAAGTAACTTAAATAGATTAGCCATGACCGTGTAAGACATCACTTCTCTTACTTCTTTTAGCTGCTTTCTTCAGGTTTTGTTTCTGCCTCTGCCCCAATTTTTCACACCTTGTTTAGACTTGTGTTTACTGTAACTACTGTTTCAAGTTTCCTACCTCCTTAAGACCACAAAGCACTTCAAGAAAGGATTTCCATGTATTATATTTTGTTCTGAAAGCCTTATCTCATACAGACATATTTGCCATTTTCTTTTTTTTTTTCTATATATATAAAAAAATATGTTTCAAACCCATTATATATGCAGCATTCTGCTTCCATAGCCCGGGTTAAGATCTCTTTCAGAAACTGCAGACAATAAAGTATTTTCCATAAGAAAAGTTAACAATGTGATAAATACTGATGCAGTGTTTCCCCACACTTAATTGTTTTTTTCATTGTTTGTCATTATTTTGTCAACTTTCCATATCATTCCCCAGAATGCTTTGTGCTAGATTTTCTTTGAAAATTCTTTTCCTCTGAACTTACCATGAACTTGTTTCTAAAACATGGCCATAAAATGCCACCAACAAAACAAAACAAAACAAAATCTGCTGTTCACTAATAAAAACCACCCAGTCTCCCTCTCATCACTCACAAAAAAAAA
>VZRL01005557.1:818887-888732 GCA_013397895.1 Origma solitaria | reverse complement strand
AAAAAAAAAAAAAAAAAAAGGAGAAAAAAAGAAAAAGAAAGGCAAGGCAGCATTTGTATAGAAAAATAAATTGCAAGTGTGAAGCAGAACATGAAGGCTGAGTAGGAAACAGAAAGAATCAGTTGTGAGGCTGTGGTTTAAACCATGTGCAGAGTTTGTGTTTCGTTCCATTTGTTCTCACTGCACTGATGGCTATTTAGCAGGGAATGTCAGAAGTGTTGGGATTAGGCTTGGTGTGATTGAGGGGGAGGCGGAGGACTTTGTTTCTTGAGATGCTCTGTGGGAGGGGAAGGATTATGCATGTGCCTTATGTAATGAGGAAGAGTCTGGAGAACTTGCCTGTCTACGAGGAGGAGGTGGGAGGATTAGCTTTTGATGTAAAGTCAAGGGAACAGCCCTGGTCCTGATCCCCTGAGAAGGAAATCAGAAATGCTTTACCTTCCTGTACATCCTGTTTTGTGTATTACAGGAGGGATTTTTTTGTTTGGATTCTTTTTTTTCGAGATGGAAAACAGCTGGATTAGGGGGAGGCAGAAGCGGAGGGGGGGAAGATGGAGAGGGGCGCTGAGGCACCGAGGGAAAGAGCAGCAGGGGTTCAGGGAGGATGTGTCCCAAGGGTGATCCCTTTCCATGATCCCAGGCTGCTGCTGGTGCTGTCACCTTGTTGGAACAAGGCACTGTGACACAGTTTGGGCCCAGGCCAAACAGCCTTGAGCCCAGCAGGGCCCAGAGGCAGTGCAGGAGTCCCTGCACGCTGAAAAGGTCTCCTTCAGGAGGTCTGTCCCTGTGGGGTTTTGTCCATCCCCCTTTGGACTCCTGCTGATTTGGGGGGCAAGCCTCAAATTCCCTGCGTGGTGGCAGTGAATGTCCTTGCCCCTGTTGATGGCCACTTAGTTTCCTTGTCCTGGGCAATCCAGTCTCAAGGAAATAGGAAAAGAGTCATAGGAATCAGCATTGGGAACCTGGATAGGGTTTTTTGTTTCTAACTCTGCCCCTGCTTCAGCAACCAACACTCAGTCTGTTGTTTGGCGTTCCAAGTAAAGGCTGGAGCACATCCATCCCAGCAGACGAGTTATGAATTAAGACTCCACAATCAGTGAGGAGTCTGGCTTTGAAACCTTCATGCAGGAGCTGCTTTTTCTGAGTGACTGAATGATCACAGTTTAAAAGATTTGCAGAGGCAGTCGCAGCAGCCTGAGAACATGCACGCAGGATCATCCACACCGCTCAGCTGACACGTGGTGACCCATTCCTCTGTGGTGAGTGTCACCATCACGGCTGCAAATGCTCCACAGGTGCATTTATCTGCACATATTAACATCCATTCTCTGTAGTTTTGTGTTTGTGCTTCATCCTGCTGGGTGAAGAAGGCAAAGGCAGTCCAAAGGAATACCCCCAGGAACTGAGTAACAATGAATCACAGCATAGATGCTTTTATAGTCTCTTTATTTTTGCCAAATGCTGCTTAGACTATAATAGCACTTAATAATGAAATTCAGCAGTTTCATAGTGCTTTTTACTCGTCAAAAATACTTTATCAAAGAGGTAAGTTACTATTATTCCTGTTTTGTGGGTGGAGAAATTGCTACAGAAGTGGCTAAGATCACCCACCCAAATAAGGATCAAGCTGGAATAATGCACCTCCGTGTTTTTCCTCTGGATCCATTACACTATCCACTGAATCCTGACAGTGTTTTCATAAGCATGAAATTTTGAATAGTTCTGAGGAAAGGACTAGGTCCAGGTTTTAGTGGTTTTTTGGGGGATCAGAGCTGAATCTAAAGATCCCCCGGACTCAGCGCAGGCTTGCAGGTTCATGGAGCATATGCAAGGTGTGGTTGAACAGTTTCTCCCTTTCTCATATTTTTTGCTTGAATAGGAGAAAAAGGATCTCAGATTTGGCTCAGGTTAAGCTCACTCCTGCTGCCTCACTTTGTCTAGATTATTTAGAGAATGTCCGCAAGACTCTGTATTGGTGTTTGTGGAACTAAACAACGGTCTAAGAGACAGGTACTTTGTAAAAGAAAGTTTTTTCAGTGCTTTCGAGTCCCTGATTTTTGTGTTTGGACCCAGGTTTGGAATTATTTTTATTGTCTGTATAAGCCCAGCAATACTTATGACTTATGGTTGAGAAATCGTGGAATATACTTATTTAGAGTCTGGAAGAATTTATCCCATTGATTTTGCAAAGCAGGAATATTTCTTTTAAAGAAATGAAATTATTTATGGAGAACTATCAAAAATAAATCAGACTTTATTGCACCATTTTTGTAGCTCAGAGAAGGTGTCATAAGTAGTCGAATCCACAGTGAGGTCAGGGATGGAACAAAGAGATGACAAAGCCCAGCACACGCCCTGTAATGCCTGTGGACTTACAGTAGCTTCTCTTTTCCTGTGCTGTTGGTTTGGGGTTTTTTCATCATGATAATTTCTCTTTCTTCACCCACTACTGAAAAAAAAAAAAAAAGATTTAAAAAAATTACAAAAGGTTTCAATATACAGTAGTTAATTACTATATTACAGCTCTAATTAAATTCTTGGAGACTCTGCACAGTATGATGTCCATGCCAAGAGGGACATAACCCGTTCTTAAGTGAATACATGTTCTTGTCAAGTTAACTTATCTGCATTTTACTCACATGAAATATTCCTCATCTCTTGCTTCTTGACACACGTGACTGATAAATGTTTTAAAAGCACATTTAACATTGATATTTTTGTCATAAGAAATGACAATGGCTTCAATAATTCCCAGATTTTATTTTATAGAAAGTGACACGTCGTGTGATGCCAAACTCCCCAGATCACAATGTAAGCCATGCATTAGTAGGAATATATATATTACATCAAAACTTGATCTTTGTGTGATTCAAACCTAAATGTTTCAGCCACATGTGGGTAGTCAAACCTAAAGAGCGTTAATATTACAGCACATTTTGCAAATACCATGGATATTCAGAGTAATCAGACTCGGGTTTCTCTATGAGCTCTTCAGTTTGCTCTGAGACATTTAATGAGGAGGGATTTTGTCTTACTTTTTGTAATCAAGCCATCAGAGAAGGGAGATACAGAAAGACAGATTTTTATCAAGTCATTTGCAGATTTAAATGAAGTGTCATGTAGGATTTTATTAATTCTTTTACATTTTTTATCACGCATCTCTCAGGGTCATAGGTAAATTTTTTTTGTTCAGATTTTTAGATAAACATTTAAGTCCTTGCATATGTGGACAAATTTGTCTCAAACAGCCTTATTCTTGAGAGAACTTCTGTAGTCACGAAGCAGTCATTTTGCTTTCCCGTGGAAACAGGTGGGAACATTCTGCTTGACCTTAGGGTTCCATTGGATCAGATGTCTCCAGGAATTCTGTGTGTGTGTGCAGCTTAGTGAAATTCAGCTGAATGAGCTGCGTGCTGCTATCATTACTCCTTTGATATTAAGCTTTTGTATCACACCATGTCAACTGTTTGACTTTGGCCCCGATTCAGCAGAGTAATTAAATACCTGGCTAACTTTAAGGACTTCGATAAGGATTCACTCAAACGTTTAAAACCAGGAACTTGCTGAATAGGGGCCCGTTTGTGTCACAGCTAAATACTAATGCAATATTTAACAAGCATGTTGTGCTGGCAGCGAGCAGATGGACTCACATGTATGGTAGCTACATCTATATCATCATATGCATCTTCATCTGGACACACGGAGCAGAGCAGCCAAATAGTGATGGTGGCCATGATAAGTGGCAAAAAAAAAGAGTTCATGCAGTTAGAACAGTGTATCCCAGGCTTGGTTAAAAGTGTAGTCATCTGCTTTGATGCTTCAGTTTGACTTTTTACATGAATTTAAAGTAAGCCTTGGACTTAAATGGCTGTTCAAAGCTCTCAGAAATTCCTTTTCCAGTTTATGATGGTGCTGACCAAAGCATCGTCAAAAAACGTGTACAACGGTTCGAGAGTTTATTCATTCATTTTTTTAAGCCTGTCTTTTCCCATGCTCTCAGCTGCGCGTATTTTGCTTTATTTCATATATTCCAGACGGGTCGGTTTGAGAGACAATTTCTGTCTCTGAAGTTAATATTGATGAGGATGTCAATGTATAAAATATATTGCTCCCAAGCAGATGACATGAGGCCAAGTAGCCTTTCCTTACTACTGCAAGTAAGGAAGTGGCAATTCTGTCAGGAGCAAGCGAAGCTGAGTTTGGCCTTTTCTGTGTGTGCAGTGATAATGCAGAGAAATATCCTTGAAGGTGAGGAAAAGCTACCACAGACATCTCTCAGGAGCCTGTGAGAATTCAGCTAAGGACATGGGACTTGAGTCAATAGCTTTACATGGACAAATGTTTCAAAGAGTTGAGTGTAGGGGCTTTCGGGGGGTTTTGTCTTTTTCTTATCTCAGGCAAGATTTTAAAAAAAAATTAATTGCTCTCTTATGCTGGGCAGCTTCACTTCTTGGTTTTCATTGAACATAAGCCTAAATCATTTCTGTTTCTGTTTGGTCAAGCTGAAAAATAGTTAAATCAAGGGGGTTATACTGATTTAAATGCCGCTGTGTTTATTTGTGAAAGTTGAAAGTATTGGCCTGTTGTACTTTTCAATAACCTCTAAAAATCCCCTCTGTTCTTGTCTTTTCTGAATCAGAATGAAAAGAAAGCTTTCAGGAATCTTCACTTAAAAAAACCAAAAAACCCAAAAGCTCATCCCCCCAGAAGTCAAATCTAACCTTGAGAGAAAGACACCACTTTGGAGCAGTTCATAGCCCAGGGGTTAACGTTCTCCCACAAGACACATGGAATTGTGGTCTCTCATCTGCAGCAGGGGTTTGAACTCGCAGCTTGGGTGAACATCAGGCCTGGCCTGTGGGGTGTTTTGGGGTTTTTTCCTGTTTTGTTGTTTTGTTTTTTTTTTTAACTCAGTTATTCTAGGCTTGAGAAATTTGCTATTGAAACTAGCAAGTTTCCATTCTTATTTTTTTCCAATTAAAATACATTTAATTGAAAAATTCAGAGTAAGTAGTATTGCTACCTAAATTTTAGTTACTCAGTACAGCACTGAGATGGGAGATAGAAGAGTTGCAGCAACTGAATGAGTAAATTGTTTTAGCCTGTGAGCAACAGACTCTTACCACCCCTTGGGAATCCCTTGAGCTCCAGAAGAAGGGGAAGGGAGCTGCACTAGCAAACTGCCTTTTGGGGCTGTCATCTGCAAATTGAATTCTTGCTGTAGGGATGAATCAGCACTAGAAACATATGTAACTGGCGACCTTTGATTTTATTATTTCTTACTATACTTCATTGGTCTTTTTGGTACTGATTTCATGCAGAAGAAAGTACTTGCCCTTCAAATGATGTGTAACTTCACTGCAAATGTGGTATTGTTTCCTTGTCATGTAATGAGTAGTTTTTTTCTTCCTTAAAATGGAAGTTATTTGCCGTGGTGAAATGAAATGCCATTTTCAAAACCGGAGATCTGCAGTCTGCATTTTGTTGTACCAAAGCATAAAAGAGATCAATTCTCTTTGCTCAGAGTGTTCTGCACTGAAGAATTGTCCAACAGAGCAGGGTGAGGTGGCTCAGAGCTTTCAATTTTAGTTTTTCAGAGCAATCTGCTGCTTTGTTTCTTCCATGAGTCAAAGCACACTGAAAGAGGGGAAACATTTCCAAAGACTTCTGTACTCCTTGTATCAAATGCTCCATCCCCAGCTGCTGCCCATTAGAGCTCCTGGAAATCCTGACTTACAGCCGTGTGTTGGGAATCGTCTGTGGGCAGTAAAGGTGTTTCTGCACGGTTTGTTTGTGCAGAATCTCGCATGCTGAGGCCCTGGTTTTGGTTGAGGACTCTTAAGAAGTAATAAAATACAAATGATGTCCAGGAGTAGCGATTTACCCTCCTGTTATAATACCTGTGAAATTGCTGGACCAAACTGGGAGCTTTGGCATAGCTGCCTTAAGTTATGACAGACTGAATCAGAAGCTTTTCCTTCCTTCATTCATTTATCCCTTCCTTCTTGCTTTCCCCTTTTCCTTTGAATATTTTTGATGAAATAAATTATTGCCACACTCAACCATTTTTAGTGTTGGTTTTCGAACCCATTGTTCCTTGTTTCAAGAGGAGCATTTCACGAGGTCCCTATTCAAAGTGAATATATATGATAAGACAGATTGTTTCAACACTTGCTTGCAAGGCCAATAAAAAGAAATGCTGTAGTGCAAATTACCCTTGCAAATGCTCTCTAAAAAGCTAATAACATTTTTCCCCCCAAAGGATAGTTCCCAGCCATAAGGAGAGTTTCTCTTTCATGTTCATTTGCCACACAGATTTATAAAATGATCCCAAATCCTTGCATAGGCTGTGAGGGATTGCGGCTTTGAACTGCTGAATTGGAAAAGCTATTAATGGAAGAGGAAAAGTTTTCAATTTCAGTCAGATTGGGTCAGGATGGTATAAACTCAGCCCTCCAAGTTTTGGTGTAAGATGGAAGGCTGTTTAGTCTTTGTTGATAATTTTCATAGTAAGATTCACAAGGTTTTCTGTTTAAAGGCATGAAATAAGATAAGAATGTAAGAAAAAATCATTAGCATATCCACTGCTTTATTTTCAAGTAAAGACAGTCATTTTAATTTGCTTTCTGCGGAAGAGGGTATAATTGGAAACTTTTCATGACCAGAGCCACTAGGGAAGTGGTCAAAATGTTCAGAGCCAAGGTCCAGCTGTTGCGCCCCGGAGCTTGTCCTCCACGCGGGGCTGTTGGGCAGTGCCAGGGATGGCCATTTCCCTGCCGCCTTGGCGCTGGCACGAGGTGTTTTCCCCTTCTGGGAAACGCAGGGCAGCGTCAGGAGGCAGCCCTGCAGATCTGAGTCGTGCGGAGCCCCGTGGGGATCGGAGGCGGGAGGTGGGCTGCCTCACCTCCAAGATCAGCAAGCTGTGTTCTCGACCCTGAAAAACCCTGGAATCCTTCCATCCAGGGATGCTTTCCAGCTAGGCACGCTTTCCCTTTTTAATCGGACCTGCAGTGCCTCGGTGATTGTAAAGGACTTCGAGAGTCGGAACTTAGCCAAATTACTTCTTCTTCATGCCATTTTGACAGAAGGCTTTCACAAAAATTAAACAGTAAATAACTCCTGTGAAATTGCATCTTGTATTTACTGCTTTTAGTGATGGTGGGATAAGCGACTGAGTGAGCGCCAAGCGAGCTGAATCGGTGTGTTTTTAGGAAGAATGGCTTCCACCACCATTCCCTGGAGAGCTGCTCTGGGTGTGTTGATTGGGAGGGGGCTGTCTATAAAAGAGTGGCTCTTTGCAGTCCTTTTCTTCCCATCCTCTGTGAGGGACTGTGGAAGGCACTGGCCACTAAGCGCTGCTGGGCTTGGAGCAGTGACTGGGTTTGTACAGGCTCCCCAAACACACCAAGTCTTCGTTTTTTATTCGATTACAACAAAGCCCCAGTTATTTCCAGCCTGTGTAGGGTTTGAGGAAATGGCATGGCAGGTTTGCCTGTGGAAGGCTGCCCAGCCCTACCTTGGGTTAGATGAGGCTGGCGAGGCGGTGGCTGCGATTTCTCCTCTCCTAACTGCTCGTGACATCCTTTTGAAGCAGAACATGCATGGGGCCGCGTCTTGTTGATGGAGCCAGCCCTATCTGCTTCCCCCATTTCCTTTCTGCAGTTAATCTGGTCACTGACCACTTATGCCATTTATTACCCCAGTAATTGGCGCTGAGAACGCCGGTGGCAGGTGAGCCCTGAGTCCTCCTCCCGCAGCCCCAGACCCCCAGCCCTTCCCCCTCTCCCCACAGCAGCCAGCTCTGAGCACAAATAACTCTCAGAAGCCTGGTGCTGCTGCTGTATATTTGATTTTGTTTGCAAGCTTGTCTTATGACCAGCTCTCAGCGTGGGAAGGAGCGGGGAGTGGGGAGATGGGGAGAGAGAGTTGTTGCAACATATTTTAACATATGTGCTTTAGGCCTCTTGGTGGACTCCCTCTTGGGAAGAGGGGAGGGAGCGTGCCCCCAAGCAGTTGGTTGGCTTTGCTTGTTTCTATAGCAGCCTGAAGGAGGAAAATCATGTTTTAGCACTAATATATTCAACCAAAAAAACCCTAACAATTACAGAAGAGTCTTTTTTATTATTATTAAAGAAATTGCATTAAAGATGAATGAGCATATATTGGAATAATTATGTTTCAAGGTGTGTAACATTAAAAGGTACTGAATGGAATATCGACTGTTTTGTAGGAACGGTAATAATGAGATTTCTGTCACTTAATCTTACAATAATTGGGTTATTACTATGCAAATTAAGGTATTACTTAAAAAAAAAGAGGAGGTAAGACAGATCCTTGAGGCAGCCATTTATCTGTCCTTAAAGCTATGCTGTCGATTCTCTTTAGGTTGAAGATCCTTTTTTAAACAATTTGGAGATGCTAATTTCATTATTTTTTCACCTATGTTTCCTACTAGAATGTTTTTCATTCTCCCCAGGTAGCAGATCAGGAGTGGTGGTTTTTAAACATTTTCTAGTCTCTTATGGATTCCTTTAGGAATAATTAGATCAAATAGCTATGATTATTACCTTTTTGTTCCCTCTTCCTTTTAAATAAAATAATGATTTGTGTGTTTTGCCTGAGATTTTTACAGCGGGATCACAGAGTATATACATAAATTATTTTATTCCTTCTTTCCCTTTAGCAAAGAATTATTGAGCATCTCATTACAGTTTTCCTGATTTCCATTAGTTATTCAAATTTACTTACTGGCCAGCTATGGGTCTTGAAGAGGAATTGAGGAGTGCTCAGCATTTGCATTTTTTTGTTTGAGGCTCTGGATCCCCCAGAGGCCTGCTGGCATTTTGCTCTGTCCTTGATTTTTAGAAGTAATATTTAAGAGTGGACTGCCAATGGGAATTTTCTCATTTCAGTGTGAGTCCTTTGTAATGCATATATTTGTAGAAATTTTGTGTGTGGGACAAAAGGTGCTCATCCTTTGGCCTTTTTTCTAGTGACTACATGGTGACTCTCTCCCTTCTTGGTTCTCTGCTCTCCCACTCTGTATTGAAGGCTGGTTCTGATTACATTTGGTTTTAACACTTTCAGATATTTCTTGCCTTTTTTTTTTTTTTTTTTTTTTTTAAATGCACAACTCCCAAGACAAGTGGAGAACTATAGACAGCCAGAATGGGCACAGAATTATCACTTGAGGTCTTATCCCATCACAGGCGGCAGCAGCTTTCTCTGTGGCTTTCTGCAAGCTGCTTATTCTCTCCTCATTTTCTTTAGCACAAGTGGGATGTAAGTGTATCAAATTCACCAACCCTATGGGTAGTTAAAGGAAAGGATATTCTCTCACTGTTTACCTGCTTATATAATGGGGTGAATAACAGCATGCTAAGAACATGTGTATTGGTTAAAACCCATTAATTCATCAGGGCTTCTAAGGTGATTTGTTTCATGAATTAATGACAAGTTTATCAATGATGTTGTATAATTTTACAAAATGTGCTTTGATAGTCCGGATTTTTGCACACTGTGAGTTACTTCGGATTTCTTGTGGCAGCAGTTGTGAGGTGCTGCCTGTGACAGGGGAGGGCTTTTATTTTATATCCAAGTCACTCCCAACCCATTCCTCGTGCCCCCATCGCTCCCTGGAATCGGATGCTGCCGTATCGTTTGCTCAGGAGAAAGCTTGGTGAGAGCTGTGAACTTCCACGATGTCCTTGGACATAAAAACAATGAACTGTGCATCAGCAGCGACGTGGGGTCACACTGAACATGTTCATGGTACCTGCCATCCATCCAGGACAAAATCCCAGCTAATAGGGATTCACAAAGAGATGAAGTCCTTGTATTGACTCTTAACTGACAATTTCTCCTGTGTTCAGTGTATTAATTCTTGCTAAACAACTCTGGAACAAACTGAGCGGTTGACCTTGTGGACCCCAGGTTGTTTGATTTAATAATCAGGAAGAGTCTGTCTGTTTAGGTGGGTGTGTCTGAAAAGATGAGTTGTAATCTTTGTTTGGATCTGAACCACAGCAGCACAGAGTCAAAGAAAAATCACCACAATAGAAATAAGATGTACAGAAAAAAAAAACCACCTGTGCAATTTCTTCCTAGAAAGGCCATGGAAAACACCATGGGTGACCTCCAAGCCTTTGCAGCACTCTTGTTTCTGTGGAGGGAGGGAATGGCTGGACTAGCTGCAGTGAAATAAAATAATACCAAGCCATTTTCCAGAACTCACAGTTAAAAAAAAAAAAAATGTTTGAAGCTCAAAAAGATGATTTTGTTTAAGATTTCAGTTTAACACATATGCATCCTGCCCTGGTGATTGCTGGTGGTTGCCAGGAAGTTCTCCAAGAAATCTGCAAAATGTCTAGTCTGTGTAACAGACGGGAGAGCTGGAAAAATTGTGTGCAAGTCCAGAGTTTTAGATTTCTTTCTCTCTTTTTGGACCGTTTAGATAGGATGTGTGAAGCTTAAATTCTCTCTCTACACCCATTTGAACAAAACCTCTGAGCCTTTATTGAGTCTGTTCTTCCCTCGCAGTTCCAGGTTGAGAACAGGGTGAACTCCTAAGCAAGCTGTGCATGGCAGAATTGATGAGGGAACAACACAAGCATTCCTTAGGCAGGAACTGAAATTTGAGCAGCTACTTAGCCTGTTTTGGTTAGTGCTGCTGCTATATCCCACAGTGTGGTAGATCTGGGGGATTACTAGCCAGGCAAGAGCATTTCCTGTCCCTGGCACTGTAGGACACATCCTGGGCGCATCAGCACACCTGATGGATTGATGGGGATCCCACAGTGGCGTTAATTACTTGGTGAAATAAGAACTGCTACACCAAGGCTGCATTTCCTCTTTATTGAGTGACGAGGGCCATGATTTTCCACGCTGGGGGCGGATCAGGGCAGTAGGAGAAATGAAACCCACCCATTTTGATTTCCAGGTTCCTCCAGCTTCACGTGCTCCAACAGCTGGCTGTACCTTCCCCTCTTTTAACTCCACCCCTTCCAAGGGTCCCTTCCCTTCCCTGCAGGGCTGCCTCTGCGATTCTGGGGGAAATCAGAGCAGCAGGGGCTGCAGTTACTAATTACTAATTTAGCTGAGGGCCGACAGCTGAGCTGAGAGGAGCCCTTCAAGCTGACTCTGGGCAGGTGTGTTCTTTCCATGGGTGTGCACTGAGGGCATGGAGGGGAGCGTGGATGGCAGCAGGAGCTGTGCAGGTACTTAAATTTATTGCAGTTTCCCTGGGTTTATTTTACTGCTGGTCTCCTAAAGCTGTTACAGGCTCTTTGATAATTATTGCTAGGTAGGAGGTGTAAATGTGGCCATGGTCTCTAATGAGCTGAAC
This sequence comes from Origma solitaria, assembly GCA_013397895.1. Lineage (NCBI taxonomy): Eukaryota > Metazoa > Chordata > Aves > Passeriformes > Acanthizidae > Origma > Origma solitaria. The sequence continues at coordinate 877,388 of VZRL01005557.1, read as the reverse complement.
TTGTTGGTGCATAGTTTTACCAGCCAGATGGAAGGAGGGCTGGTTCATTGTTTTTATCTGTTAAAACCCATAATGATGATTTTTTAAAAAATGACTTATTGAGGAGTTTGCATACTGAGTGTAGAAGCACTCTCTGATCTTTTCTAATGCTATTGACTCTAAACATAGACATCCATTAGATATATTATAATCTTTTTTTTATAAAGGCAAATATAAAAAAAGAAAATGTTCTGTCCCATCAGCATGTCTGAAGTCACTGCTGTTGAGTCTTCAGCAGCAGACAGAAAAATAGATTTTAACAGTTGTAAGTTGAAGCAAAACTGGCTGAAATACGTGTTTAGATGGATCAAGATTGGTTGGGAGTGAGATGTGGGAGTCATCAGCACAGAGGTGGTGAATCGAAGCCATCATTCCTCAATGATGTGAAAATACAGAACTATAATGCATATAATTGCTCAGATACTAGAGGGGCATTAAAAACACACAGTGTTTCATGTAACATAGCAATTTATAAAAATGCAGTAGCAGTTAGTGTGAGGGTAGTAGGAAACCCTATAATTATTTGGGATATGATGTTAATAGATCCAATAGCAAGCTCAGATGCTAAGATCTAAATCATTCATTTTTGTTTCACTTTTTGCTGGTTTTGCTGGCTTTCATCTTTCCCATTATATTTCTCATATGAAACTCTGTCATCTCGCTCTATCCTCACTTGCTGGTACACGATTTCACCCTCCTGTGTGGTGGCAGGCAGATGGCTCTCTCTGCAAATAATATTTAATGCTGCTCTGACACTTGGCCACTGAGCAGCATTGTAGCAGTAGGGTAGTTGAATTCTCTGTGTGATAAGCACTAACATGCTTTGCCTTTCCTGGGCTAAGGTTTGTGATTCCAGGCTTGCTCATGAATGTGCTTTTTCCCAGGAGACTGTGCAAAACACTTGCTGAGGCACCAGGTCAGCTGTTAAAAGCTAATTCTCAAATGGGTTCAGCTCTCAGTCCATATGTGGATAACCTATAAGTGGGAGTAATTGAGACATTTAACCAGACAAAAATCCATGCTGCAAACCAAACGAAGAGGTTATTATAGATTCATGATGCATTGTTTTCACATGTAGTCAAGGATGATGATACTGGGTGCATGTCAAAAGAAAGATAGATGTGGAGGTATAAATGTTTATGAGTTTAAACCTGAATAAATAAAATGCTGTTATTTTAATCTTAACAGCTGACTGAAAATGGATGATATCGAGCCGTGTCCTCCCAACTAAAAATCTGGAAACCTTCACGAATGAAACTAATTTCTCTCAATTTCAAATTTCTCAGTTGGTTGTGAAGTATGAGGAATGACTTCTCAGAGACAGCAGTAGGGAAGACTGGAATTAGCACTGTATGTCTGGTGAATTTGAAGCCCCAGGCCTGTTTGGTGGTTGGGGCTTTTGCCTTTCTCCCCACTTTATGAAATCTTCTTTTCAGTGCTCATGCAAAACTTATTTCAGTTTTGTGCTGCATGGTTTCACGTCCCTTTAGTTTCCCTTAGAGTTCAGGCTTTGAGGAAAACCCAAACCCCAGAAGGAAACTCAGTTGAATTCACCACCACATTTTGCATAGTTTCCACCAAAACCCATAAATTGACCAGGCTCACTGTCTTAGGCCTGGCTACACCAAAAGGTTACTGAAGCCTTACTAAAAGTTCTGTAAATCTGGATTCCTTAGCCTCCTGCATATCCTGATATACAGCTTTGAGGATGAAGTGTTGTCACAAAATTCCCGAACTGCTCTTTAGTATCTTGGATGACTTTTGGGGGCGTAGGGTTTTGGATTGACCTAGAAAATTGCTTAAGCTGGCCTGAACCACCTCTCTGAAGTGCCTCCTCCTTTCTTGCGTGGTTTGCTAGAAACATAATGAGCAGAAGACACGTCTCACCGTGTTCCTGGGGCAGGAAGGGTGCTGAGTGCAGCTTCTTCTTAAATGTCCCACTGAATCACCTCAGATTTGAGTGAGCATAGATATAGATATACGAGATTTTTGTGGGTTTTTTTTTCTTTTTTTACTGTGGGGGAAACCTCTTGAAGGGGTTAATAGCATTAACAGTGATATAATCTCCTGGGAGTTCATTTTTACATAGAAAATACTATAAACTTCTGGGATTTAATGGTTATAATTTGGTGGGCAGTATTTGACTTTTGACATCTCCTTCCTTACCCCATTTTCCACCAAAAAAGTCAGTTGTAACCACACTGCTGGTATTTTTGGATAACCGTTCCATGAAAAATGTTGAACAAAGATGCAGTCTCTGTGTGTATAACCAGCTGTTGCCTTATTTTTCACAAGCTGTGTAAAACTCCCTGTACCCATCGAGAGCCAGACCTTTACCTTGAAACAGCTTTCCGAGTTTTCCCCTACTGACAGGCCCAGGAGTTATGTTTTGGTGTGTGAGCCCAACTTCTCTGATTTCATTTTGGTTAGGCTTGTGACCCAAGCTGTCAGGGTCTCCACCTCTGAATTGGGACCCACTGGCTCCGGCAGCTTCTGCTTTGGCAAATTATCAATTGGGTAATTAAATTCTCTTTACTTTTGGTATCTTCTTTGACTTCAAATCTGGGAGCAAATCCACTTCATTTCTCGTTGTGAAGTGGTGCCATTGCTTGGTTGTTACGATCTGTTTCGGAGCAGGGTTGGGAAGGTGCCGCCTGTCTGTGATCTGTAAATGACTGCAGGGTTCTTGGGATGGCAGGGAAGTTGGTGTCTGTGGATGGATGTGTTCACATATTTTTGTTTTCATATGGTTGTTGAACTTGGCCAGGCAACAGTCCTAATGAAGCTAATAACAGGGATTTGATCTTTGGGGGATTTGGATGTTGGACTTACCCTTCTACGCCTCCATCCATGCCAGTGGAACGCTCTGTAGGGACACAGGATCTCTAGCTGGGCTGCAATGGGAAGCTTTGTTTGTGCTGCATGCTTCAGGTTGCTTTTCTCTATTTGTTTTCTTTCAGAAAAATGTTAGCTTAATTTATATCACTACAACATCTTCCTGGGAAATGGGGATGTGATGCATTCCCAGATGCCTTTTTCCCTTTGCTTGGGGAAAACTGTACCAAATATGAGGAATTATTACTATTTTGGCTTGAACTTTTTCTTTAAAGAGTTCATTCCAAGATTCTCTTCAAACTAGAGAAAAAAATTGTAATTCCAGATGGAATTGTAGTTTTAAAGAGGTGAATATCATATTTATTCTTTCAAGACATCAGTATCCAAACTCCACCAATATTTGGTGTTGGCTAGAAACGACAGCCTAAATCACTACTGAAATCTTCCTCCTGGCCCATTTGCCACTATTATATTAATAACTGTCATTTATGTAACATCTTTCATCATGCTGAATATCCAAGCAATTCACAAACACGTGCCTTGATTCCTCAGAGAAATCTGCAGTTAGTCGAGTTTAAATTTGTCTGGGGTCAGGGAGGTTAATAACTCGATTCCTTCAAAAGGTGCCGTGGTTTTAATGACCATGGCCCTCAGGACCCCCGGGACACTCCTGCCGAAACACCTCTGGCTGCAGGAATGCTGGGGCTGGAATGCTGGCTCGTGCAGGGGACAGTTGTATTCTCTCTCAGAATTAGCAGTGTTTTCTGCAGGGCCTCTGGTGCTTTGCGTTCTATTTCCTCCCCACTGTACAGCCCATCCCTCTCCATTCTCGCCCATCCCAAGATAGGGATCTTTTGGAGATGCAGGTGGTCGGGTATCAGGGTGGCAGGGGATGTTTCTGTGTGGGGGTTTTGGTTTGTGTAGGGGTTGGTTGGTTGGTTTTTTTAATTAAAGTGTGGGGAGAGGGGGAGATACGAAACCACAATACTGTCAAAGCTGAGTTTTGGTGGGCAAGGTAGCAGTTGGGCTTTATCCTAACATTCCAAATGAATGATGCTTTTAAATTAGTGGAAAGCTGAGGGTGTTTGAGCCTTGGTGATTCTGAAAATAGATATTTATGCAGATGAGAGTGATGTGTGCATGCTACAATTCACCACTGTCTAACTCCAGATGTCAAGCACTTCACTGTTCCCAGTGCAGAGGTCTAAAATATGTTCATGCATAACATAAACTTGGTTTTACAACCACTCATATTTAGACTGATTATAGGAGCTTAGCTACATCTGTGTACTTCTTGCATGACTTCTTGTTCAGGAAAGTATCAAAAGGGATTACTAAAAGGCCTATTTCATTCATTGCTTGCAAGGTTTAAGAGGTTAGTCTTTGAAGAAATAGGTCTCATTATAACATGTAGCACTTCTTTGTTTCATTATGACAGATGTATATTTTATTTGGAGCTATTAAGACCCTTATGTATTTAAACAGCATTGAAGGATCTTGTTGAATTGGGCCCTAAATTTTGAGCAGATATATAGAGTATTGGAATCAGGTAATATACTCCCCAATATACCAAATGGGGAAAAAAAAGTGCTAATAGTTAAACTGTGTGTACAATAATTACACCTAAGGTATCATGTTTAATGTTTACATTCTCCTGTTAACTTACTATTATCTGCCTTCACAAGTCATTCATAGACAACTGCATATTTATCTAGATAACCAGCAAGGCAAACATGCAATTGATGAGATTTTGACTCTGTAGAAATCATTACAGCAAGGCAGGAATATTCCAGCCTATTAGACTATATATGCAAGTAGAGAGTATTAGTGTAAGTGCTCTTACAGGATATTCTCGTATGAACTATGCTGTAAAATGTCACAGTAAAATGTAGCTGCAAGGCTATCGGAAATTAGTAATTTAGGTAGCATAAGTATTATTTTATGAGGTTTATCCATTTATCAGTGGTACCCAATTCTGTTGTATCCTAGAGAAATGCCTTAGCAGTAGAGAGAGACAAGTATATATGCACAGTTCAGTGTCTTGGGAGTTTGAGGAGTTATGATTTCAGCTGCTCCACAACAGAGCATGGCTGTCTTCTGTCAGTATGACTGTAGTTTGTATAACTACTGATATTTTTAATAGATATGCTCTTTTTTTTTTTGCAATTTAGTGCAAAATACAGATGAAATGGAAAAATTGGTACAGTACTTGTCAGTGTGATTATAAGAAAATTTGTCTCCTGTACTTGGGTTGTCTTAAAATACCAAACCTTGCATTAAAAATAAAATGCTATTACCCTTGACATTGCAGTTCATGATGGCCTTACCTTACAGTATTTGGGGCTGTTACTAACACTTTTGCCAAGAATATTCTGTGTCTCGTTTCTGATTCTGTTTGCGCTAAGGAGCCCAAGGGCTGTGCTGTGAGCAGGTTCTGCTGCGCTCTCTGAAGCATCAGGCTCAGATCCCTCTGTGCTGGCACAGGTGGAGCAGGCTTTGGAAGTGAAACAGCATTAGCCCATTCCGTAAACAGAATCTTTGCAACGAGTCAAGTCGAAGGGAGACTATTTAATAATTCTCTTGTCTGCTCTTGGGACATCAGGCATTGCATGCTTGAGCATTGGTTGCTTCTCCTGTAGCAAGCATTGCATCCTAGCAAGCTCCTTAGGATGGTTCCCTGAGAGGAAAGGCTGTGCTTGGTTCAGTGCCGTGGTAATGCTGTGGCCGAGGCATTTCCAAAGGAGGTTTTGGGATGGCTGTAGGCGAGTGGCCCCGTGGCAGCAGCGCTGGAAGCCTTGGGCTGCAGTGCCCTAGACAGACACAGACTGTCAGCCGCAGCTGAACACTCATAGCAGGGCAGGCCAGGGCTTCCCATTGCCTAGACATTAGGCTTATTTATTTATTATTTGCTGTCAACAATTCATGCAAAACAACCCCGAGTATGTAATTCTGCATGAGGAAGAGCTCGTGAAGTGCTTGGGGTGAGCTCAAGGTTGGGATGCTCACAGGTGTCAGGTGCCAAACTGTGGTCAAGGGGAGCAGTGTTCCAGCCTGCCTTGAGCATGCAGAGCATCCTCGACCCTCGCTGAGGATTGCTTTATTTCCCTTCTCTACAAAGTGGTGGAAGCCTGAAGGGTTAATTTCCCTTTTCTTTAAAGTTCATTAACTAGGGGGGGAAATGCCCTGGCAAACATCACCTTGCTGACCTTTGAAACCTGCCTGAGCGTTTGGGTCTCGGGACAGAGTGAGCGTTGTTGTGACGGCACCAGCAAGGGTTAATCAGCCCTGCCAGCCTGAACAATGGAGACGGGGGCAGCTTTAAACGAAATGAGCTGAATATTTCATTCGGCCACTCAGCTGCCTGCTCCAATTGCCTCCTTTGCTAAAATGAGAGCTTAATCTAAAGTGACAACAACATCAGTTTCTATGTGCTCCAGTCACACAGAACATGACTTCCTTAACATAAACACTATTTACATGGACCGTCTGGATAGAGCAGGGAATCAGGAGCGTGCCCAGCGAAGACAGAGGCTGCAATGAAGGACAAGTAACAGGCAGCTGAGAATTAACATTGGCAAATGAAAGCCTGACCCTCAGAGGGCATGTCCCTGTTACGTTTTAAAGCTAGAAAGCCTTGCACCAGTAACCTCAGTGCCAGTAAAGACTATATAATTTAAAAGAAAATAGTACCTTTTCGGTTTAGATACTTAACCGAACAAGTTACGTCTGACCCATTTTCCCACTCGGTGTGACGTGAGATGAAGGACCCTCAGCTGCAATTACCAGTCACTCAAACAGCTGTAAGTGATAAACTTCCCCTGTCCTTGTGCTCCCATCTCCCAGCAGCTCCTGTGTTTTGGCATGGGAGTGGGGATGCTGCAGGGCAGGGGACCCAGCCCAGCACTGCCCATGGCCTGAGCGCCTGTGCCACCAGACCTCTGTCCCACGCTGTGTGGAGGAGCTGTGGCTGCCCCTCCGAGGTGCTGTGCTGCTGCTGGAGGAGCAGACGGTGCTCTGGCTGCTCCACGAGGCACAAACAGGAGAGTCCACAGCCCCTGGGCTCTAGGGAATGGCTCTCCGCAGGAATAAATGGTCCTGAAGTGCACAGGACTGTTCCACAGTCCATGGAGAAGCTGTGCCCAGAGTAGGGGTCTGTGAGGTGAGAGGATTGGCTTCTTCCTTCTCTCACTCTGCTGTAACCATAAGGCCTCTTTGTTCATTCCAGCAGTGCCTTTTTTTTTTCCCTTTTNATGCCATGGAGTTTTAGCATTCATTCTTCCCTCTGTGTTGTCAAACTTTTAAAGGTGAAGGCCTCCTCGTTGGGAAAACTCTAGATAATTTATTGGGAGGGAAGGCAGAGTGAGAGGGACCGTGTGGTACTGCAAGCCAGGAGAGAATAAGGCAACTTCTTCCCTCCCTGCTGTGAGTGCTGTGCAGCCCTGACCTTGTCCCAAGGGGTAACTGTGCTTTTTCCATACCCCTTGTGGACCAGGTATCAATTCCCCTTTGAGTAGCACTGGGAAATTCACTTTTCCTTGACAGCTGTGTTAAGCAGACAGTTGCTCACCAGGTATTACTCACTAGTTACTTTATAGGACCTTTTTTTCTCTATTATTGTCATCCTCAAATCGGAAATTTATCTTAAAAAATGTTAAAGGAAGTATGGGATTGCTGGGTAGTTGAGCTGAGCAGGACAGTAGGGGACCTAGGTCTGATTAAGACTGCAGTTAACCAAGAGAAATGGGGAAGGATTGTCTTCTGAAGAAGAAAAGATTTCTTTCCTATCATTGGGCTAACAGCAGAATTTACAAAAAGTTACTGATCCTGAAAGAATTCTTACTAATCTTGTCATAGCATTTGCTATTCTGAAAATTCAGAACATGCTGGTACACGTAGGATCATGTAATATTTACTGTCTTTTATTACAGACTGTTACTCTTAAAATGTAGGGCATTTATGAAGTGTGCAAAATGAATATTTGCATCAAAATGAGAGGTCCAGTGACTACAACCCCGTAGCTGAAATCCAGAGCAGTTCCATCTTCATATTGAAGATTATCTTTTTTTTTCCAAGTTAAGTGGACTTCTGTGACACTTTTAAAAAAAAATACCAAAGTTAACTTTGAGCTGCTGTAGCATCACTTTGAAGAAGGAACATAGATCACTTACAGTGTCAATACAAATCTTAAAATAGTAGCCAAAATCTGTGCTTTTTGATTCTGTCTGACTACTGTCTTCCTTTTTCTCCACTTTTGGTTCCAAAAGGGGGTGTAAGCAGTGACAGATTTACAGAATTACAGATGTATTCCCTGCACCATAAGAAAACAAGGTCTACTATTGCTGAGCTGCAATGCGCTGGCTCTGGTTCAAGAGCCAGCACCTCTTCAAAGAGAGCATTCACTAAAATCAGCTTATCCCTGAAATGCAAGGGGTAAAGGCAAGACAAGTTTGGCCACAGGGGTGTATTAGGGTGGTCTGAATCCCACAAGTCACCTTTGGCAGGTAATGATACTGACCAGCAGCTGGGACAATGGATTTCCAGAGGCGAGGGATTTAAGTTTATATTTTTACTGTTTCATGAGATAGCCCTCACAGCTTCAACTGAGGGGTTAGTGATCAGCTTATCATTGAATCATAGAATGTTTTGGGCTGGAGGGGACCTTAAACTTATTTCCTAAAAAGGCCACTCAGTGCTGTTTGTGCCATAGATCACTCCCATAACTTCAGTCCTAGGAACAGGCATTGTGCCTGTCTGCCTTTGGCTGGTGCCTGACTGGGGTTGGGTACCAGATGAACAACAAGATGTGCCTCACTGCCTTCTTTTTATTTAAAGGAAAAAAAAAGGCAAAACTAAAAGAAGTGTGAGAAATAAAATGGCAAGAAATGCATCTCTTAACAGCTGGATATGCATTTAGCCTTATTCCAAGGAACTGGGAGTCCTAGTGAGCTCTTTGTTGTTAGAGAGATTTATCTTGCTGGCTCCACTTAACCCTTTCAGACCAAGCCCTCTGTCTTAAAACCAAGGCCATGTCACAAACTGATGTTCGGAGAGGCTGGGCTCCTTTCTGGAGAGGTGTGATCTCATGTGCTTCAAGGGAATATAGGATTTGTGAACTCCTGACTCCCTTGTCCTCATCCTGTGGCCCAGAAAAAGTGTGGATCAGGAGCATTAACCCCTTCTTGGCCTGTGTTTGTGTCAGCAGGGAAGATGCAGCCTAGTGGCCTTCATGTTGGAGAGCAGCTCTTGGATGGTAACAGAAGTGATTACTAAAAAAAAATCTCATTTCTGAGGATTGCTAATCTGTCTATTAGAAATATGCTTATTACATAGTTATTAAACTAATGAATGTATTTTTTAACATGCAATAATTATCTAATTAAATATAGTTTAAGTAGACTAGCTCTCTTACTAAAATGCTGTCTATTACAAGTAGATTTATTGAGGATTAACAACTACATAATAGAACTGTATCTATTTCATGATTGTTAATCCTCAATGAATGTTTTTAATAATTAATTGGCACTTAACTAAAGGATTATGTTCATTGTGATGGAGTTTATGAAGCAGTAGAACATTTTTGTGTATGATTAAGTGCCAAAGGGAATATGCCTGTGATATGGTTAAATAATTGGGGGTGTGACATGATAATGACACACATGACAGAACACCAAAAAAAAGAAAACCAAACCATGAAACAAAAAAAAAAAAGAGAAAGCTAATGAGAAAATCACATATAGCAGCAAAATTTGTATTTCTGTTGTTACCTGCTAAGTTTTTGAAGGTGTTGTTGCATTTCTTCTATATTATGTAGGAGAAGCAGTAACTGCCTCCTTAGACAGCAAGATATTTAATGTTGGAAAATAGTTAAATGGGAGTTTATGACTTAAAATGGTGAAATATTTCAGTGTGGCTGGTGAAGATGCTTCAGTATTTAAGTTTTGTTCTTGAAGTCTCTACTAGGCACATGAATTAGTGAACTAGAATGTAAATCCAATATAAATAGTGACTGAAGGAGCTCCGGGAATGTGTGTCTGTGCCAGCTGTTACAGGATACCGAAGAAAGTTGCATATTGCACTAGAGCACAAAGAAGTGCTGTGAATTTTTCATGGAGTCAATTATGGAAGCAAACAGGAGAAAACACATATTTTGTTGGTTTAGCTGACCCCAAGAGAAGACACCGGTCCTGACATACACTTTAAATTTCAGCTGTTAACAGCTAGAAAGGCTGACTCAATGTGATTAATCATCAGCCATTGCTGTGAGCACCTTTAGGTTTTCTGTGGAAGAAAAATTCTGATGCAACCATGAAGCTTTCTAGTGAATATTTGGCGAATTCCTGCAATTAAGGTCTGTGCTTTGGGACCAGGGCTCTTTATATCTTCATCAGTGACACAGTGAGGTTGAGCACACCCTCAGCAATTTTGGAGACGCAATGGAGCTGAGAGTGCAGCTGGCACAACAGAAGGAAGGGATGCCATCCAGAGGGACCTCAGACAAGCTCAAGGAGTGGGCCCATGGGAACCTCATGAAGTTCTGCAAGTCCAAGGGCAAGGTCCCACACCTGGGCGGGGGCAATCCCAGCCGTGAGCTGCACCCAGCCCAGCAGAGCAGGGATAGGGAGCTATCAGAATGGGTCCTGAGGAGGCCACCACGATGATCAGAGGGATGGGGCAGCCCTGCTGGGAGGAGAGGCTGGGAGAATTGGGCTGTTCAGCCTGCAGGAGACATGGAGACAGCAGCCTTCCAATACCTTCTAAAAACTGAGTGATTTTTTACATGGACTGATAGCAATAGGACAAGGGGGAAAGGTTCTAAACTAGGAGAGATTTAGATGCTGGAGAAGTTATGGATGCCTCATCCCTGGAAGTGTTTGAGGCCAGGCTGGATGGAACCTTGGGTGGCATCCCTGTTCCTGACAGGGTGGGGATCTGTTGGAGCTGGATGATCATCAGGCTCCCTTCCAACCTAAACTGTTCTGTGATGGCTCTATCATCTGTACACAGATAACAGTGGCTTGCTTCAGAAAAGAAGTTGTTCCCTATCTTCTGTATTTTCAAGTGGAAGCTGATAAATTGAAATAAATGGCAAATATTTGATAATTCGAGTTATTGATAAGTTTGTTAACGTAACTGCTGTAACATTAAGAAATGTAGCCAGGCTTTCCTGTTTGAAGACCTTTAGCTTCACAACATCCTTGTAGTCATCCTGAGTTGCCTCCCATTCTTCCAAAAGCTATAAACTCCCCTTTCCCCCCCCAGCCGCGAATTCCAGCTAAAGTGAAATTGAAGTTACAAAATTGGCTGTAGCTATTGGTGTGTGTTTTTGCTGGGATGCTTTGTAATCCAAACTTCTTACAATGAATGATTTTGCCCTGGTTTGTGTTGAGTGGTGCTGAAATTTGATCTTTCCAGGTTGGAGTTTGTTTGAATCACATCACTGTTCTGATGAGTTTCGGAAGTGAAGGTAATGATGCTGTCTTTTTTTGGCAATGTTGCAAGTGCCCAGAAAAGTTTGGGGACGGGGGGGAATCAAGATGTGTTAGAGATCCAAAAATCGATTTATTTTTGAAACTCATTGTTTGTAGTCATATTAAGAGAGAAACTTTCGCAGTAATGAGCAAAGGGGAGTTTAGAGCCAGATCTCAGACCGAGGACAAGTCCTGTTTTCCTCTTCAAGCTTGAGGTCTCTGAACTCAGAATTTAATTGGCAAGACCCTGATGACAGCTGGGAAGGCCCTGAAGGTTCAAGTTCTGCACACTCCTAGGACTCCAGTGAGCCATGCAGGTGACCATCTTCTTTAAACACAACTCTGCAGGCTTCTAAAAAATGCAGAGGTGAAAAAAACGACAAAAAAATCTTGTTATCAGGTTAATTGCACTTTTCAAAGGGTGGCAACCCTAAATGCCTACAGGATTTGGCAAACTACGAGACAAAGGCAGGCTTTCCCCCTAAAGCTTAGCAGCAGTTGTGTTGCAGCAGCAGCTGCTGCAGAAGGTGGATGTAGTGACGATATTGATGAGATTACTAATTTGTTTAGTAGACAGGGAATGAGGATTCGTCTGTTGGCTGTCATCATCCATCAGCCGTATGTTGCCCCAGGCAGTGGGTATATGCTGTTAGCCTGTTACTAATTTTACTTTGTTTTTTCTCAGCTTAGTTCTTTTCTTTGGTTCATTTCATTCATTTGTTGTGACTGAAAACTAAACAAGAAGGAGGGAAAAAAAAAAGCCCATTGCTCTGTCTCTTTGTTTGCCAGAGCAGGTACCCCCCAGCTCCTGCCTGCAGCCTCTTCCACCTGATTTGGCTGAAAGCTTTCCGTGGCCTATGAGGAAAATACCTTTCATGGTCTAAAAAGTTTTCTTTAGAAACTGGGATCTTAGCAGTATTTACCCTTGGAAATCAGTCAGTGAGGGCTACACCATCGTTACATGTCATTGCAGCAGCCTGGGAATGAGTTGGCGATGCTTTGGCATTACCACACCTGTGTTGGTAAAGTGTTGCATGTGCTGTGACTTTCCAGGTTTTTGGTTTTTGGTTTTTTTGGGTTTTTCTTTTGAGGATTTTTTTTTTTTTCATTTTTTGTTTGTTTGGATTGTTGGTTGGGTTTAGTTTTTGTTTTTTGGGGGGCTTTTTGGTTTTGGGTTTTTTTGGGGTTTTTGTTTGTTTGGATTGTTGGTTGGGTTTGGTTTTTGTTTTTTGGGGGCTTTTTGGTTTTTTTTTTGTTTTTTTGTTTTTTGTTTGTTTGGATTGTTGGTTGGGTTTGGGTTTTGTTTTTGGGGGCGTTTTTTGGTGTTTTTTTGTTTTTTGGTTTTTTGTTTGTTTGGATTGTTGGTTGGGTTTGGGGGTTTTGGGTTTTTGTTGTTGTTGGGTTTTTTGTTGTTGTTTTTTGTTTGTTTGTTTTTGGGGTTTTATGTGTTGATTTTGTTGTTGTTTTTTAAGTTTCTGAGACATGCAGATTGGCTAATCAAATCAACAGGTCTGCAAAGGGCAGGAAGTTTGTGCAAAGGAATTTTGGGGTCGGAAGTATGAATTGGAAGCTCGAAGAAGGCTGCAGGTTATTTGACTTGGATTAAGCTTTCAAAGCTGAGAGTACCCATCAGAGATGATGTTTTATGTGGTACCTAAGAGGTCAGTTCCCACTATTGTCATGAAATCTGTACCATGATGCTGTCACAGTCATTCAAAACACACTTAGTATTGTGGTTGTGATTGTCTTCAGGATCTTTTCCATGTGGAGCCCAGAGAGCTGCAAAGGGCTGTAAGGAAGTCTGAATTTCCAACCTTCATTGCAGTGTCTCATTTATTTTTATTCTAATTTTTAGTGTCACTGACCACTGCTTTAGGTGTTTAAGGGTTGCAGCAACCTTGAAAAGTACCAGGGAACAATCCTCAGGGAAGTGAAGCTGGTGCTACTGTTATTACGGAAGACGACACATATGAATTTGAAAAAATATAGTTAAAAACTCAACAGGAGGTAGACGTTGGTACACAGTGAAAGTATATTATTTTGTGGCTATGTTATTTTTTTTAATCTCTTCTTACATCTTTTCTCCTGTCTATTTTCTCACTCAATAAAAGCAATTTATGGCCCTCCTGTTTCAGTCTTCACTCCTTCAGAGGGAGCACCTCTGGATGGTGGCTGTAGTGTCAGCAGGGAGTGCACAATCCTGCCTGGATGGTGGCGGTGGGAAGTCTGTAGGAACCTCCTGTTGATGTTTTTGCTGGGCCCTGTTGAGCTTCTGGCTCTGAGGGTGCTTTCTCCTGCTCCCTTTCCAGCTCAAGGGGTTTTCAGGGAACAGACAGGTAAATCTTGATGAGATAACACCTGGTTTGGTTTGGTTTGGGTTATTTTAAGATGTGATAATCTGCCTGCAAAAAAAAAGGAATTCTGCTGATTTTCTCCAAAAAATCCACAGTTTTCTAGCCAGATCTTTGTATGTGGCTGGCTTGGCAATCCGTGAGTTGAGTCAAGGGCTGACTTCAGGCAGACTTGAGAATCCCAAGATCCCAGCTTTGAAAATTTGTTAGTTTAATCAGCTTCCCACATGGTAAACAACTTCAGCAGACTTTTTGGGTGGCTTTTAATTTATCTTTAAAAAAAAGAAAAAGAAATACAAATGTTAATGTATATCTAACATAGTTTTATTTTGCTATTTTTGAGAATTTTTTTTTACTTGCATGAGCATTGCTTGATGATTTATCCCAGTTTATATGGAACCCTAGACAAGGGAAAAAAAGGTGCAGAAAATGTTTGAGGTAGCAATGAAGTAGAAAATCGCCTCGAGAATCAGCAGGGTAGAGAGGGAGAGCAGAGGATGGCCAGAAAAATTTGGCTGCAGCTCCCAGGTGACCACTGGTGATCCTAGAAGTTCCTTCACTGTTGGAGAGGGTGAGCAGCAAATTCATGAGAAGAGACAGATGTGCAGCATGGCTCTGCTCAGCCAAAGAGCCTCCCTGGATGTCCTTTGGCCCTAAATTTCGACAAGGTGGATGCAGCTCTCAAGCTCACTATGACCATTGCAATGCCATGATGTGTTGGTTTTGGTTTTTCCTTTTTTTTTTTTTTTCCCTCAATGAGTAGCAGAAGGAAGAACAAAAGAAGAGCAGAACGCTTTTTATGTTAAATGTACCTTTGTTTATAATATTGAAATTAGAGATGGAGGAGCACTTTCATAGAATCATTTAGGTTGAAAATGGCCAGTAAAGACTAGTAAATCTAGTCTAACCATAAAACTTTTCAACAAGCCTCAAGGATAAACAGCATTCTTGGAGAATGTGTGGGAAATTACTGGCTGTTGGGTTTGCCCTTATGTTTTTATAGTCATGGAAGTGTCCATGTGCATTGTGATTTTCTTGTCTAAGGTTTCCAATGGCAGCTTTTTCTGTGAATGTGTGGTGATGATTATGCTGAGAACTTTTGTGGTATCTCATAAATTCCTGAGGTGAAAAGAGGCTTTGTTGTCTAGGAACTCATCACGATAGTTTGTTTTTAAACAGGCAGGAGTGAAGTTAGTGTGTTTCCCTTCTTTCTTTTCGACTAACTTCTGTGAAGAGGGGGAAAAAAACCCTATCAAGAAGTGACGAGCAATGTGAGAGCCCTTTCTGTAAAACACCACCGCTAAGAGATGGCAATATTTTGAGTACTTCCAGCTAGTTACAAGTCTTTTATCAAAGTGCGGATTGTTTCTGCGCTCTGCATGTGTGTCCATGTGCTTCGACAGAGCAAATTGCAGCGAGGAGGGAAGAAAGGCATCCTTCAGTAGGCAGCAGCAGCGTGTGCGCGCTGGGGACCGCGGGGTCACATCCTGGGCCAGGGCAAAGCAAGGCAAGGGGGCAAAGCAGTGCAAAGAGGAGAGGGGGAAAACAAAGGCAGGGAGCAACGGGAGGGGTGGAGGAGGTGTTCTTGCTTCTGTTAGCTGTGTCTCAAACAGCAGTGCTTGTACCCAGAGGATGCTCCGTGGGGGCCGTGTCTCTTTAAAAGCGGTGGGGGGCTGGAGCTGAGGGAGTGCTCACAGCAGTATGTATAACACAGCTGTGCTCTGTTTATGCTTAGGCTACAATAAAAAAGCTATAAAATGTGAGATGTCATAGCTCCACTTTGCTTTATTTATACTGTTTCCTCTGAGCTCTGTCACACTGCACATTCATCTGCTAAGTTGCAGCAAGAATGGAGATTAAAATATCACAGCTCAAAATAGGAGTCAAGCGGAAGGAGATTCATCATAGCCCTATTAAAAAATATGTAAATATGGGAATGAAGTCATTTTAAAGCTGTATGGCTCTCCTTCTCAGTGGGCTGGGGAAAACTGTGAGTGATGTGCTATGCGAGTGACAGATTTATGGGACTTGTTCTTTCTATTTTTCACTCCATTCCACCAAAATACTTTTAAGATTAAAAATATCAATTTGAATTGCAAATTTTCTCTATGCTATATGTGTATTTTTTAAAAAGGTTTTCTTCTTAACCATTGCCTAAACTAATAATGGAAAGAAGTATTATTCCCAATTAAAAGGGGTCGGAGGCACGCTCCGATGTTGAACTTGCAGCAGACAGGATATGCCCTTCCGGAGCACTTTTCATCCAGCATCCTCGGAGCCCTTGCAGGCATTATGTCAAGCCTCTCCTGCCCTCTGAGATAGGGGCCTGCCTTACCCTCTGTACACCAAAGCTCACTGAATTCTTGCAGCTGCACTTCTTAGAAGTGTCCTGTGGCACTCCAGCCGTGGTATTTTTAATGGAGGTTTGTTCCTTTTCTCCCCTACGGCTGTTTTGAAAATGGAGCTGGGGTAAGAAGTCTGCAGTCCCGATTTCTGATGGCTTTCCATAAGTGCTGTGCAAAGAGAGCTGCCTCTGCTAGCAGGAGCAATGCTCTTTTGAACTTTGCAGCGAGCCTGTGGTCTTTGATGTGGTCAGCTTTGGGCACGAGTTTTCCCCTGGAAGAACAAAGCACAGATGTTACAAGATATTTGAGAAATGAGGGATTTTAATTAATACCCTGAAGATACAAGGAATCCACCAAAACGTTTCACCCATGTTCTCTCCTGGAAGCCTATTTTTGAGTAAAGGAGGTGAAATGTGCTGCCACTAAATGGAGCTGTGCTTTGTAGGTCAGTGTGGGTAGAGTGCAAGGAGAGGGGAGCCAAGGGAGAGGGCTGCTGTGCTCTCCTGCAGTTGCACTGGGAGCTGAGGGGCTGTGAAAAAAAGCTGGAAACTTTCTGATGCAAAGTGATGTAGGCAGAGCAGTGATTGTGTCTGCATGAACTTTGCAGCCATTCAGTTGGCCTGGCCCTGAAGGAGAATGTCATGTGTCTGTCCATCCAAGTAGGAGCCCTGTTCAGCTTTTGATCAGCAACTGAACAATAGGGAGAAATTTCATCCACAGGAGGGATGAAAAATTATCATTATATATTAAGGGTTGTTGAGAAATAGTTTTTTCTCTCTTCTTTTCTTAACTGATGGTGTATAAATGCCAGAAGTTAACAGAAACTTAATTGACTGACATCCTTAGTAGCTGGTGCTTTGTGGATAAAAAAGATTCAGCTGAACAAGACCAGGTCAGCTGTCTGTCCTATAACTGTGTCAAGTGCAACAATGAGAACCGAGGGAGTCAGACCAAAAGTTTCCTTATTCCTGGGAATGCCAAAATGCCTTGTGGCTCTGTGAACTGAAGTGCTTGTGTGAGTGGAACATTCCCCACTGAGAATGGGCTAAGCCAACATAGTTCTTGTGGCACTTGGTTTGTTTCCCAGAGGGGTGGCTTTCCTGATAGTGACTTGCCACATCTCCTACTGAAGTGTGTTGACAGGAGCAAGGAGGAGTGTCCTTGGGTTTGCATGCTTTCTCTTTGGTTTTTTGTTTCCTTTTTTTTCTTTGTTGCTGTGAAATGCAGGAAAAGTCAATGATTTTTCCTCCTCCAGTCTGTGATTCTGCAGCAGTCCTGGGATATATGGATGCGATCATTAAGCTCTTAGCGTCAGCAGAAGATAGATTTCCTTGACAAGCTATTCTTGTGCCATGCATGTGTGAGCATTGCTGTTTCTGGCTGAGGTTTGGGGTTTTTTGTGGGCTCTTTTGGCATGTCAGTATAAACCTGTTGGCCTGATAACATTAATGTGTATACATGTGTTGACTTAATGCAGATCTACTCTTGTGAGCTAGCAAAGCCATAAAAATGTACTTGAACTTGAACACTCACAGCTCTGAATCACCTGTGGGCTGTAGTGTACTCATAGATAGTGATCCTCATTCTCCCAAGTCACTTCTCTTTTTTTTCTTTTGCTTCTGTTTGCTTTTGCTTCAATCAAATGATGAATTATTTGGTGGAGGGACCAAGAACATTTTTCAAGATGCAGTGTGATTTATAATCCCAAATCCCATTTCAAAAATGACTTGGGGATAATTTAGGAATGTCAGGCTTGTTGGAAAACAATGGATTTGGGTTAAAAAAAGTGCTTTGTAATCTATTTTTCTTGTAAAATTTATTGCCTGAGCTACCAATGTTCAGGATGTATGTGTTATTTCATTTAGCTAATGTTTTACTTGATCTATGTTTCTTGCATGAAAGGTATTGATAGATCGTGACAAGAAGGCTGTAATTTCAATGCTGAGAGATCTATTCAGCAATGAGTCTTCTGCTGTGGACCGAGTAAGTCTTGCTGTATTTCAAGGTCCAAACAGGTTTGGAAAAGCATCTGTCTGTTCATTAAGGTGATGGTGGGGAGAAAACTCACGGACTGAAATTGTGTTTCAGAGGGATAGTCAGAACTCTCTGAAAACTGGACTCAACTCATGCTTCTTCAAGTCAATCAAGTTCTTGATCCCTTTCAAAATCTTATCCTTTGCATTTCTAAAGTGCCTGTCTGATTATGTACATAACCTGAAGTATTGTATTTGTTCTTGTACCTGGTGCTGTGAAGTGCAATGTTTAAAAAGCATAATTTTTTGTAATCAAATTCCTTTTTATGCATGGCAAACTTCTAAGAAGAAAATACTGCTGTTATATTAATGTAGCCAAAAATAAATTTTATTGTGAAATTCTGTAAATAAAAGTCTAAAGATTAACAGGTTGAGATTATAAATACACATTATAAATATCAGTGAGTTCTGATTTAGATTTAAGCCATATACTTTTATATACATATATAGCTTCACAGGGCTTATTGATTGATTGGATTTACATATGAAATCATCAAAGTATTATGCAAAGTTTAAGAAGTGCAGCTGATACATTTGGTTAAAATTGGAAATTAACTTTGGAATTAGTTCCTAAATTTGAACATCTTAGCACAGGCAAGAATGTGATGTAATTATTTGGAAGTCTTTAAAGAAAGTTTTAGCACTGTGAATTCAATTGATTATGAGAACCTAATTTGAGACTAAGCTGTATTGACAGTTTTTGTGATCTAAGTGAGTTCTTGGTTGCGCACACTAATCTGTCCAGTTGAAATGACCCGCAGCTGTTTCCTCCTTTGTTTGATTCCAAGTAAGGAAATATTAGGTAAGAAGTCAGCATTGCTACATGTTTCCTCATTGCTATCAATGTCAATTTTCAGCCAAATGCAGTACAGCTGGGCTGTGCTGAATAATAAAATACAGGTAATTCAGTGAATCCACTAAAGGATTAATATTTACTAAACATAAGGCTCTCCCAGGCGTACTGTATCAGCTTCCCTAAATATAGAAGACTATTAAAGCTTGACAATATAACAGGGTAAGTCATTTGCTATCAGTTACATTTTAACAAGAGTGTTTCCTAATGCCAGTTGGTTGACACTGATGCTGTGCAGCCTTTATAACATTTATTCTGTATATTTAGTAGCAGTCTTAATACTTGCTTGAATGAATATCAAAATCGCTACTAATGCCACCCAACAAGAGTACTACTGTTTTAAATATTTTTACTGTAAATTTAATTTTCCAAAGCAGCACAATCATACAGTAATGTTGACCCTGAGGGTGTATCTCAATGGACTCATCAGGATGGCTTTACTCATTTCAGTGGCTTCAGGTCAGAGGTTTTGGTTCCTACCTGAAGTTTCTTGTGGTGTCAAACGTGGCTTCCTCTCCTTCAAGCCATTAGCTCTGCCTTCCACAAAAGTTTTTTGCATCCTTTTCTCTCTGGTTCACCTTTGGTTGTATTAATTAGTAGTTTACATCTGTGTTCATGTTTGCCTACTTGCGCTGGGATCTCTTCCCTCTTCTGTCCTGCATAGAAATGAACAGCTCTTAGTGTACAGCGTGTTTCCTCCCGGCCTTCTTTTGTGCAGCTTGGATGTGGGGAAGTCAGAGAGGGACTGTGAGTCCTTCCCAAGCCTCTAGACATGACAAAACCCTGTATGTTCTTGCATCTTGTGTTTGAATGCCATAATTACTTCCATACTATATATTTTAATGTGGGTCTCCGCTGGCTACCCACAAACATTAATTGAATAATAAGACCAAGCAAACAAGCTGAACTGGAAGCTGCAGGCTTAAGATGGAGCTGGCATCTGAATCAATAAAAGGGTCAGTTTTCCTTTTTTGAGGTATTTGCAGCTCCCATAAGCAGAAGAGAACATGCCTCCCTCGTTAGCTGCTGAGGTAGGCTTGCTAGCTGTAATTGGGAAACTGCAGGCAGGGGTGAAGCAAATGCCAGTAAAAGTGGATGGAATAAATTCAGCTGGTGCCTGGAGTTGCCTGGCTGCTGTCCCACCCTTGCCCAGGAGCACCCTCACCTCAGTTATGAAATCCTGTAGTGGCCACACATCATTTTGGGGACCACCCAGGTGTGGGTTCCTTGGATGCAGCAAGTGATGCTTCTGGCCAAACCAGAGTGGGTGGAACAAACCCTTTGGAGCTAGTGAGGATGATTTTGGGGGAGGAGAATATTTTAAAAATACAGTTCTATAGAATTCAGTAGGAAAAAAAGAATGGAATAAGTGTCATTTCATGTTACTCACCTGCAACCCCTGCAGAGACAAGGAGTTTACACCTAAATTTACAACTTCCAAGAATAATGAGGAGCAGTAAGTGCATGACTGTGCCCTGGAGAAAGAAAGAAAGAAAACCAAAGATAATGTACTACCTACTAGATAGCCTAAATAATGGCGATGAGACCATGCACTATTAGTCCTGCCATCTGCAACAGTTTATTATTTACTCTCAGTAGAGTCACAGCTACATTTTCTCATTAACTAAAATGGGATGGAGAAGAAAACAGATCCTTCCTTTGGATATGGTGGAATTTGGGTTTTTTTCATTTTCCCATTGTCCAGAAATCATCACAGTTATGTGTCAAGGAATAAATAAAGTGAAAGTAAATCTCCACTGAGTTTTTTAAGCTGGAGAAGTTTTCAATAGCAACATGGGAACCCAATGTCAGACTGCAAAAAAAAGCAAATAAATAAAAATAAAGCTGCTATTCTAGCTCAGCAGTCTTGTTTTTAAAACAAAGAGATGACTCTTTAAACTTTGAATATTTTATTGACTTTTTTGCTACTGCAATTTTTCTGAAATAAAAATATGAATAAGAAAATATTATGTAAATAACTGGGACAACTTTATAGTGTTGCAAGAGATTACTGACAGAATATCATGATGCCAGACTAACATGTTACATTATTTCTAAGATTATGCTTGTTACTTGCCTTTAGTACCTTTATTCAAAGGATCCTTAATGCACTCTAATTGTATTATTACTAATAGGAGTTGTAACAACAATGATAAAATATTTATTTGAATTGCAGTAATTACTTTAAGTCATTGTGTCTAATTAAAGTCCAAAGACTTTTAACATCAATGAGAATCTTTTCACCAACTTCAAAGATTTGGACCCTGCCCTATGAGAATTTTCAGCTATATTCTTAATGCTATTGGTTATGCTACTGTTCACTCTGATAATCATCATAATTTATAGATTCATCACACTTGCCTATAATTAAACTTTATTTTCAGAAGTGTGATGATAATTGGATTCCTCAGTCAAGACAACTGGTGATATCAGTGCAGGAATAACAGCACAGAGTGAGGATTCTCGGAGTCAGATAGCACAGAGCTTCGGAAGCAGCACTAGGTTTAACGAAGTAGTGATATTTTAAGGATGGCATATGACAAAGTGTCTTTCTTCCCCAAATTACAGGTTAAGGACCCAAAGGGAAATAACTAAGCATGTTGGGAAAATACTTTTCAGTCGCTTGAGAAAGGAGGTCAGGATTTGGATGTGGTATTGTGCTTGCTCTGGTCCTGTTTCTTCCTTGTGAACCATCGAGTGGACTGTGGACAGAACTGTGGCCGTGATAGTGATTGCTGTCGCTTTTCTGAGGAAACAGTGGCACCAAATCTTCATTTTTTTCTCCTGGAACTATCAACATTAGTGGACAGTAAACTGCATTTGCTCAGAACTGTAGGAAACATTTTTCTTGTCAGGGAGAGAAAAGCAGGGAAGAACTCAAAATATGTGAGTCAGAATTCTTCCTCCTTGGGTTCACTGGGGCGAGACAGCTTTGTGCCACTCAAAGACTAAAAATTAATTGTAAAGGCATTGCTAAAGGGGAGGTACTCTTTGCTTATCAGTCAACTGGAAAAAGAGTGGAATGACTGAATGAACTTATTTTATATTGATTAAGGGAGAATATTGAAACGAATGCTGTAATAACAGCTTAACAAATAGTATTTTAAATAGAGACTTCATTACTAAGGCACCTTTTCTGTGCAATGTAGATAAAAAAATTGGTGTGTCCTGTACCGGTTTTATCATTGACACAATGAGCACCTTGGGCTGTATTATGTTTGATGTTGCCACATCAACCAAAGTACAGTTGAATATTTGGCATGTTTCTTCTTTTATAGTAACAAGGAAGACTCTTTTCCCTGCCCCCTTTGATATATGTGTAGATACAAAATAGTAATAAAACTGGTTTTATGTAGATGAATACTGTACTTTTAGGGGCAGACTGCAATATTCCTCATATCTTACACTTCTGAGCTCTTGGCTTCTCTCTGCTGTTGGGGTACTGAACCAGGCATTATTTGGTCTAGTGAGCAGACCACATCTTTGCTTTTTCTTTTCATTTCCTCAGTAACAATATTGTTTTGTGGGCTCATATAAAAATCTCCATTAGCATTAGTTACCAAAGATTCTCTGCTCTTTGCTCGTGCTCAGTTTGAGGTCCCTGCTCCAGTCCCCTGTGTGCTGGCCAGGAGAGCAGCTGTCACACAACATGAGGCAATAACAAGATCTCTTGCAATGTTCCTGGCCTGGAAACCGAGAGAGAATATTTAAAATCTCACGGGACAGAGCTTGACCTGATAAGCTCTCCTCTGTTAAGAAGATGTGATAGTGAGTGAGCCATGGGAGTGGATGGGCAGCTTTCTGCAGGAAGTTTTGGAACAGAAAGTACCTGAATCGAATTTGTGCTGGTACTCACATTAGACCTGAGCTGCTCAGAAGAGTGGGACCAGGCTCTTAAGAAGAAGTACTAAGACTGTGTATGAGCAAATATCAGGAACCAGCCATCGTGGAGATGGATATCTTTGTAACTCCAGCCCCTAGTTATGGCAGGTGTGCTGCTACTGAGTGCCCAAAGCATCTCCTTCTGGCCACAATTCCCTCTGGACTATTGCTTCTCTGGGAACAATCCCTCAGGAAAACCCAAGCCGTGCCCTGGTCCCGCTGATCAGATCAATTACTTGTATTTTAAACATGTTTTATGCCAAAACTGGGATGGGTTGGTGGCTTCTGGATGCCTGGCTGTGGAACAAAAGTGGAGGCAGCTGATCTGTGTGAGAGGAGATGCTGGCTGTGCATAACAGCATCCAGGCAGCATCGGGACAAATCTGCACCCTTGCAGTCCCCTGCCTTCCCGAGTTTTTTTTTTTTTTTCTCAAAACTGTTAATCCAGGGTGACAGATAAGGACAAATACATATTTATCACTGTCCCACCTTTCCTGTCAGTAGAGCACAAGGCAGGTAAGAAGCTGTATGCAATGGGATTCTCCCTAGCATAGAGGGATATTTCCTCCACTATTAGTTCTTCTGTAATTAATAAAGGAGTGTAATGTTAAAAATGGCAAAGTTTCTGAATAGGTGCCATGCTTCCAGATTAGTTTAATAATATCATTTCATTGTGAGGAAAGATTTGCTGCTGTCATCAGCCATGAGTAAGCGGCTGAATTCAGAGGAGCCTTCTCCTATGACTGCCTTTTCTTTAAAAACGCGCCAAGTGCAACGTGCAAAATACTGTGGGGAAGTTGGTTTTCATCTGCTGACTCTGTTTAGTGTCCAGAATTTATGATAGTTTTGTGTGTATGAACACAATAGGCATTTTACAACTTGGATTGTTTGCAGAGACAAGACACAAATGATACTGTTTCTACCAACTACATTATATAAAATATATAACCACTGATGAATTTGTAGCACAGGGGTCTGTCACACAATTTCTTTTACATGCTGTGAATGAGGTAGGTCACTTCTGTAAGTTCATTTATTCCAACAGTTTACTTTTGGAAACATTATTGCATACAGTGACTATGAAAAGGAGTACCTACATTTTGCAGTACCGAAGGCCGTAATGACAATTTTCCAGAAGCTGTGAGATCTGCATGTGATTTGCATAAAATATAGCATGTTTACATGGTTTTTCATCTCAGATAAATGTATGCTAATAAGGTATGTATTAACTGGATGAATGTATACTAATATTATTTGCTTCATCAATAATCATTCCGTGACTTTCTATCCATTGTGCCAGCATTTGTAACTATCATGTAATGTTAAATTCAGAATTATTTTTGGGAGGTGGTGGTGTTATGCTTGGGGTTCTTTTTTTTCCCCTCAGGTATTTTTAAAAAGAAGTAGTAAATACTTATTTGTCTGATGAATAAAACATCTGATCTGCAGGATTCTGCTGAGCGTGAGGAGCACATTAGTAAAAACATGATGAGGATGTAGCTGACACCAATATCTCTGAAAGAATCTCTTTCCTCTAGTACAAACCAGAAATGGCATTATCTGGCCTTTCTAAAGGGCATTTTAGCACTATCCCTGTGTTTCAAATCCTGTCTGTAGAGAAGATCAGCAAACAGAAATCAGCAGATGTGGATTCCAGGGAATGGGCAAAGTGTCTAATGACTAAATGCAATGATTAGTGAAGGTAGGATGAAGACAGGACCATAATCCCCAGAACAACTAAGATAACTTCTTTTCTTTCCAAAGCTTGTTAATACCTTGCCCTTTTAATTACCCTAGCATCAGAAAGGAGTGCCATCTTCTACCTGGCTCTCATTATTGTATCAGTCATGGTCATTTAGATACTTGTGAAGATATCAAACAGTCTTCTGAGCAAGAGGCTTTATTTGGTTTATGCACATTTTTGCACCTCCGGGTTTTATCCGTACCGTAAGCAGTCCTGAAGTTAGGCTGTGTGCAGAGCTGGGCTGTGCTCAGGATGTCCAGCCCTGCCCCAAGGAGCAGGACCCTGGGGACACCAGCCTGCAAGGGGAACCCATCACTGGCTGCTGTGACCTCCGGGGTCTCAGAGAGCTCCGTGGCTTCACCTGAGAAAAGGTTTGCTTCTTCCCTTCATCCAAAAGCTTCGTTGTGTGAAGAGAGTAGGAAGGAGCTCGGTGGTTCTACTTTATTATTTTCTAATCATGACCAGAGCAGCCTTGTGATAAGAAGAAGTGGAAGGAAAAGAGGAGGAGAGAAGCAGCAGGGGTAAGCTATGGAAAGAGGGAGTTAAACCAGTGAGAGAAATCCTAAGGAATAAGTGAAAGAAATTTATATGCTTGTTAGGTTCCTGCAGTTTCAGAGACTTTGTTGTCTGAGACTCATCTGAACTCTGAGCACTGATTTTTAATTTTGTTTTTTCAGTTCCACCACCCTCCAATCCAACTCTATGGATTTTGTCCCCCCAGGTCTTTTGGGGATGATGATGATGGGGTGGTTGTAATTAATACTGCAAATTGTTGACATTTGCTGCGAAAAGTAATGTTGATTTCAACAGTGATTTTAAAACCTTGTTTCAAATCACTTATCATTTTGATTTTGAGAACCCATTTGGCATTGACAATATAAGCAGAGCATTTTTGCAGGAGTGAGAATACTGACTTTTTTGGCATTGTTGGTTGTGAGGAATGGTTCTTTCCAAATTTAATGTTTATCAAAACGAATTGTCACTGAAAAGTTTACTCATAACTCTCCTAATCAAATCTTAAGCAGGTATTTATCATGGTTTTAGTTACTTTTGATGACTTGTCTTTTGGGTTTATTTGATGTAAAAGTACAACTAGAAGGGAAAATGTAATGGATCTCTTCTAAAACTGACAGTTTTACTGAGGCACTATGGAAGTGCAATCAAGTTGAATTTTGTTTGACTTTCTGCTATTTGGAGGATGAAATGAGCAATAATTTATGTTTCTGAGACTTTTTTCTTTGTAAAGAACCCCTTGTTTTCTAGCATCACACACTATGACAGAGCCCTGGATGAAAAATCTTGTGATGGAAATATCTCCTGGACAAATATCAGGATTTTCACTGGTCTCATGTGGATGGGATTTCCAAGGAGCAACCTGGTCTAGAGGAAGGTGTCCCTGCCCATGGCACGGGGTTGGAACGAGATGATCTTTGAGGTCCCTTCCAACCCAGGCCATTCTCTGATCCTCTGGCTACTTTCTCTGGCAGTATGAAATGGTGGAAAATGATCGGTGCCTTCCGACAGTGTGCTGAGAGCTCTTTATAATTCCCACTGATAAAACCCAAGCAAATCTTAGATGTTTGTAGGCAGCTCTGTGCAAACTGTGAGTAAAGAGTTAATGGTAGTTTTTGGTTGACAGACTCTTCTATATGCTCGTGAGGAGGAAATAGTAAGGAACTTGTGTTTCCTCTTGCTTTATTGATGTTTTCTTTCATTTTCATTCATGAAATTCAAACCCTCTCAGTAAGTAACAGCACGTAACAGGCTGCTGCTTTTATTAATAGTCTTTGGAGGATAACAAAAGGAATGGGTGTAACCAGTTGAAATACTGCTCTCTTGGACAGTCAATATGGGAAGACAGTAGCCAAGCCTTTATTGTCTCTAGATGAACAAATGTTCTACTTTTCCACTCAGGCTCTGCTCGCCTTTTAGGGTGATTGAATTTGAGTATTTTCTGTTGTTTAATAGCAACTCTTAGAAACAGAAGAAAATGTTTAGAGAGAGAATGAAATCTCAACAGCATCACTTACACAGACTTTTCCTTATGGATATTGTTGTGTTGGTTTTTGCATTTTTTTCATCCTACTTCCACTTAAATCCACGTGTCTGTGAATTACACAGTTAGTCCAAAGGCTGTTTCTTTGGGTCATCATCAGAGATCCCTGAAATCATGAGAAAGCAGGAGATAAGGAAGAGAGTAAAGTTCTGCAGGGATTTTTATCATTGGAGTGTAAAGAGGGGCATTTGTTTATTTATTTCAGAGGTCCAAATTGTGCCAAGCTACTTCTGCTACATTCCCACCTGGTAACTGAAACCTGAGCTAACCTTCTCCATTAGCCAGGGGAAAAAGTGACAGTATATTCTGGGCCATTGATGTACTTGTGTTTGTTATGTGACATTCCCTCCTGTAAAGTCATGAGAGTGTCTGGGGTCTCAGAGCCCTGTTTGTCTCAGCTCCCCAGGGAAGGGGAAGATGTAAAGTTGCTCTGCTTTGCGGTGGATATTGGCCCTCAGGCATCCCCAGAGGATGCAGCCACTGCGCTGTGCTGCTCCACATCGACCCCAGGAGCTGCCAAAATTACAAAAAGGTGATTTTGCTCCATTGCAGCCTTACACCAGCACAGCAGATAACACACAAAATGCTTGCATTTATCTAAGTGGAAAATGGTGGCAAATGGCAAAGAAGTGCAATTATTTCATTTTTTACCAAGCTTTCCTTTCTTGGTTGTATGGAACAGCCAAACTTTCCAGACATGGGACATGTTTATGAGTGTCTGTAATATTTTTTTCTTTTTTCCCCTGCATTTTTCCCATAGGCTTGTTCACAGCAACACCCACTGGAGGTAATGAGCAGTGACAGTATCACTGCAACTTTCCCCTGGGGAGCTGCACAGCCTTGGCTCCTGCAAGCCAACGCTGGGAGCATTGTTTTTTTATGTAAAGGGTGGGATGCCTCTAGTCTCCAGCAGCATGCTTTCTGTCAACCAGGAGAAAAAGCTTAAACAAAAAAGTCTAATAAACCTGGTCAAAGCAAAGCAGGGTTTTGGTTTAGTCAGCTGCTGTAATGGGTTGTGAGAATGACACAAAGTTTAATGCAATATAGTTTATTTTATTCCCGAAGTAGGTTCGCCGTAATCCAAACAAGAAGTGGAGCTGTCATGATAATGTGAGTGTTTCCAGTAGAAGAAGCATGAGATTCTGTTTTTAACAGAAATTCAACCCTAGGCATATGAAAATGTGGTATTAAAGAGTATAAACATAATAAGCTCCTGGTAAAGACATGGAAATGGCCTTTGCGTGGCATTCTGATAGGAAGACAGATCAAGCTGAACGTGCCGGACCTGAGAGTTGTGTTGCTGCGAGAGCTGGGCTATAATTTAGTGAGCTGACAGGAGGAGTGAAGTATCTCCTCAATATCTGTGTTTGGCAGAGGAGATGAATGCATACATCGGGAAACAATGTTTAAGTGTTTTATTTCCTTATTTCAGCCTGTCAAACTGTCAGCGTAGTTAATGGCCACCGGGAGAGAGTGAGGGGAAGGGAGGGAGGAGGAGGAGGATAAATGGGGGGAAACAAAGGTGCTGTGGAGTCTGGAAGAAAGGAAAACTGGGAAAGATTAGCAGGGCGCTGAGGCATAATGGTCCCCTGGACACAAACATCCAAACTCCCTGCGTTGGCTTGAGCGTCCCCTCCCCTCCAGACTTCCAAGGAAATGTGTGGAGATAATGAATGTCCCGGCACGCAGCACAAGATAACTTTATTTCACTGTATTAATTTTGCTGTGGTAGTACGGAAAGGTACTTCAGCAGGGCTCCATGTCTCATTTAAGTTGTGTGCTTTGCTGAAGCAGCATCCGAACTGAACAAGATGGAATTTGCTTGCCCACATTTTGAGATCTTGGGATTCAGGTGTTTTCTTTGTGTTGTTCTACAAACTGTCCATAGCTGGACTTGTTCCTTTAAACAAACAAGCCCTGAATTGTTCCTTTGTCAAGTATACAGGGAAATGTAAGGGTTTGGGACTAAATTCTTCTTTCTGACACACCCACGCACCTTCCACAAAAGTCAGTACAAATGGAATGTATTTCATAAGAGAAGTATTTTTAAGGCCAAGCCAATATTATGTATTATTTTCATTGCATGGAAACAGAACAAGAGTAAAAAAAATTTTTTTTTGTTTAATGCATGTTTGGCTCAGTAACCACAGAGGAGGATAATGCGAAATACTCCTGTACTTTAGGCAAAAATGACACTTTGTTTTCACTGCCTTGCTAATCATGGGGGTTGGCAGCAAAAGGACTTAAAATTCTGCCACTGGAGGTGGAGTTGGCTTTCACACACGCGGATGAAGCACCTTCAGAACTGCCTTTGGGAGGTGAGGAGCCCAGGCAGGATCTGTCCCAGACTGGATAAATGACAAAGCTGAATCTTTTTGGGCTCTGTGGGGAGTGTGTGGCTCAGCTGTGTCTTGACCTGAGCAACAAAAATCCCTCCCTTGTGCATCAAGGCAGAGAACAGAGCCCACGGGGAGACAGGGATTAAACCTCAGGATGTGTAGTTTGAAGCTAGGGGAAATCTTTGGGCATTCCTTGTTCATGTCAGTGGAGTTGTGGGGCCACAGCTTGGCATGTGAAGCCACTCTCATATCATGCAGCGTCATAAGGAAGGAATTTGAACCGGGCATGGTAAAAATTGGTTTTCCTTTGATAGAGCATTGTTTTAATAGTTGTGTAGGTTCTATCAAAATGCACGTTCCTAATTAATTATTTTACAAGATTCAAGTAGCTTTCACTCGATTTTGCTTAAAGCTTTTAAAAAAATTATCTAGGTCAAACAAAGAAATTATTAAAATAAGGAAACAGTGGTACAATGGTATTCAGGATGATTTAGTGTTTTTATTATGTTAATGGTCCAAGCTGTCAGTTTTTCCGTAGTCATTTCAATGGAGGAGAATTTTAAAAGGAGTTTTGAAAGATAATATAGAAGGCTTTTGAAGTCTTACAGTATGTTTTTGGTTATGAGGAGAGCTATGGAGAATACGTGGTGTACATTTCTGAAAATAGTTATTAGGTGTTGGAGGGTGGTGCTGCCTTGAGAGACGCATCAGCCTGGCTGTGCAGAATTGAAAAAAGTAAAATGGCATTAGGTTGGGAGGACCTGAGGCGAGTGAGGGATGAGAAGGATGACTTTCACTGTGGTGAGAGTGGGACAAGACTGCTTTTACAAACCCTGAAGTCGCTGTGTGCTTACATCATGAGTTTTATGGCTTTGTGGTGGGACTAGAGCTGAAATCTTCGTGGCATTGGAAGTGTTGTGGTTTATCACCCTGAGAAAGAGGTGTTACTTTCTTGTCCCTGCCGTCATCTGGGCAGCTGAAAGGATGAAGTCTAAACCCAATCCTCAAACTTCAGAAACATGATGTCAGTAGAATGCAGTAATCCTTTTCTAATGCACATTTAATCAAACCCATGGACCCTACTTGGTGCATTTGCAATCACGTCCCCAGGCTCTGTTGTCTCAGGAGATGCAGCAGGTCAAGGGAACAGCTCAAACCTGACTTTGGGATTTCCAGTGACTCAGGGCAGGCGGAGCTGCTGATTGAAGGATATGAGAACTGAGCGGGACAGCCATTGCTGTGCTGGGGAGAACTGAGCTGCCCGTGAGCTTTTCCTTCTTCCTTTTTTCGTGGTTCACTGGGAAAGAACATGCTTCATTTCAAACCTGTAGCAGCATTACTAATGTCTGAACGCAGAGACAATGCTGTATCTCTGTATTTTACATTTTCCGTGCGATCGCGATGCGCACGTGAGTTACCTTGCTTTGCCAAGCTGTTGTGGGAGCTCAATATTAAACAACTGTGTTTCATTCCTGAATTGTGAGGCACTGTGCTGAAGTGGCCAAATGAGCCCAATGTGCAGGCTTGCATGGCTGGAAGGACTGAAGAACTGAAGCAGAACTCTAAAAAGAAGTGACTTTGTTACTCAGCCAGGCTTTCAAAATGAAAGAGAGTTTGTGTGAATCCCTGGAAACTGCTTCACATTGTTCTCCTTCAGGAATATATATAGGAGACACTTTTTGCCAATAAAAGCATTAATTCATGGGTAATGAGGAGTCCTTGCCATTCCCATGTGAAAGCTCTGCCAGATTGGGTCAGATGACTCCACCTTCTAAAACTATGTATGTTTATGACATGCACTGCTTTAAGCCATAAATAAATCTGTGGCTTTGTGCCTGTAATAATCTTTCTGCAGAGCTGTACAGCCTACTACCCATTAGCTGATGTATTTATCATGCTTACCGTTCTTTTCCATTATGGCTGTAGTACGAGTGTGATGGTATCTGGGAAAGTAATTAAAAAAGTATCGTTTAAGGTACAAAAATACAGATCATGTGAAGTACCCCTGAAGGTAATGGGAGCTCCATGTGGGCACGGAACTAATTATTGTGTATCATTTTGCTGCTGGTACAACTGAATTCACCCATGCACACTCTGTGTGTGTGTGCACAAATATGCACAAATACATTTATTTGAGATACACTGAAACTCTCATGCTTGTGGTGTACTCAACTATCACAAAAACAAAGTTAAACAAACAAATAAGATTGTAATAGTCCTCTTATGGAGATGTTCACGGGGAGGTTCTATTTTAATATGTAGAAGGAGGTGATGCTGAAGATATGTAGAAGGAGGTAATGAAAGACTTTGTTACAATATAAAGATGTAATCTTTTTATCTACACAGTGTTAGACATTTAGAGCTAAGGAAATACCAGCTGTGCAAGACTGATGTCCCTTTGTTCTTAATTATTTCCTTTTTGTAGAAGTAAAGGATTAAGGAATAAAAATATTTTGTAATTAATTTAGCTCTAATCTTATAGTCCTATTGTTTGCCAGTTATATGTAGATACTTAAAAAAGAGGGTGTTCATCATTAAATGCAAGTGACTGTCATCACAAACCCCTTTTTTCTTTAACTCTGGTTGTTTACAGATTTTCTTCTGGCATTTCTGCTGGTTCCTAGGGTTAAAAAAAGTCCTAAAGGCTAAGTCTCCCTTGAAATTCAAAACTATCTTGAAGCTTTATGGTTTTAGAAAACCCATCAACTCTGCATCTAAGTATTATGGAGTGTCCATGAAGAGAGTGGCATTTTGGCATCTCCCTTCTGGCAGCAGTGGAATACTGTTAATTCCAAAGTAAAGAAAGGTTTCAGAGCTATCACGGGACTTCCCTGGCGAGGGAGCAGCAAGGGCAGTCCGGAGGGCTTTGCTGGAGAAGTCTGCTGTCAACTGTCTAATGCTGCACTCCACCCTGGCAGCTCTTGCCAAATGTGGTGGGGCCGTGCCCGCATCCTAAAGTCGCTAATAGAGAAGGTTTACAAGTTTGCCAAGAAAATAACTTTGGTTTTTGTAGATGTTCTTCTATGTATTTAAGAAAAAGGCACTGCTGATGGAAACATTTTAAACTTTCTGATACATACGTCTCTGGATAATTCTGTGCAGTAGGAAGCAATCAGACAGAAGAAGTCAGTGGTCCTTTCAGAGTATTCCCTTTCTCCTGAAATACAAAGCAGAAGAAAAATATACAGATTAGAGTGGGTTTCCAGTAGTCGGTTTCCATCTGGAATTTATTTCTTCATTCTCCTCCCCGAAAGCCAGTCTTCATCTTCCTTATTAATTTTGTCAACTGCTGTAGTTGCTGGGGCATGAATTATCTCCAGGCCCTGCCATTGCCAAATACATTGCCACTTGGCCTAAAAATTGCATATGCCAGGTTCTCTGGAAATCTCTGGTGCAAGGAGCGTGAGCTGACAGGACACAGCATTTTCTGGGGATGTGAAGAAGGATTCCTCCTTCTCTCACTGGCATTTCTGAAACAAGGAGCTCAGCAGCAGCTGTCAGAGCTCTTTCAGTCAAGCACAAGTCCAGGGGATCAGGTTCTGTGCTTCTAGTGACGCTTCTGTACTGTCACCATGTTATTTGTTTGCCTCTTGATTTACCAACCTGCAGAATTGATAGTGGTGATATTTATAATGAAATTTGTTGGAGCCTAATCCAAACTCTGCTCAAGTCAGTGGGAGCTTTCCATCTGCACGTCCATTTCAGAACCAGACCTTTTGTCCCCTGGCGTTTGAGTCCTCTGAGATCCTTAGATGAATCTAGGTATGAAATATGAAAAATTACTGCTGTTTGCAGAGTATTAGGATGATAAGATAAATGCAAATGAAATCTCCTTGACCCTGGTTTTGAAGAGTCTAAATTAGAATCACAGAATCATGAAATGGTTTGGGTTGGAAGGGACCTTAAAGATCATCTTGTTCCACCTCCCCTGCCATGGACAGGGACACCTTTCACCAGACCAAGTTGCTCAGAGCCCCATCCAAGCTGGCCCCGCACATTTTCGGGGATGGGGCAGACACAGCCTCTCTGGACAATCTGGTGCAGTGCTTTGCCACCATTTGAGTAAAGAATTTCTTCCTAACATCTAACCTAAACTTGCCCTCTTTCAGGCATTAGACAAATTAGATATAACGCAGCAAAAAGAATGCTTTTTGTGTTGGTTTTTTTTTTTTCCTTAAAGTGTGGGTGAGGAATCATAAAATATATGCATTTCTGTCTTACGCCTTCTAGAAGTGCAGCAATAGGATGCTTCTCAGTCGCCACTTTGTTCCTAATTTTACAGCATTCTGTTCATTTCTGAGACAGAAAAAATGCCAAAGATCAAAAGATCTCTCCATTAGCTCTGTCTGGTGCTCGAGTTTGTTGGAATGGCTGAGCACTGATCGGATCTGTGCTCCAGAGCTGGGCACTGTGACCCAGCCACTGGTATTTGTCCAGTGAAAATCCATGAGGAGCACAGCAGCTCTCATTCACCAGCTTTGGATTTGGCCTCAAATACAGCATTTAAATAAAAAAGGGGGGGAAATGAAAAAAAAGAAAAAAGACCTGCCAGGAGGAGCTTCCTTTTTGATCATTAAGACAGCAACAACAAATTATCCCTGTTTAGTATAGGTTTTGAGATTGCTTTGGTGCCAGGAGTTCTGCCACCTGTTCCCAGCAGGACAAGGTGGGGGATAAGAAGAAAACTGGTAATTTCTGAGAAATAAAATATACATGTGCACTTACAAAGTGAACTTTGATAATCTTTATAGTGAATGAGATAAACCTTCTCAGCATTACAAATCACTCAGAGGATGAGCTGCTTCAGTGCAGCCCTGACAGCCACAAACTATTTGTTTTCATTTATTTAAAGGAACCTCAGCAGGCAGTTTCAAACAGAAATCTTGCTTTTTTTGGGGTTTTTTTGGTTTTATTAAAAACAAAACAAACAAAACCCCCAAAGCAAACAAACAAACAAAACCCCTGCCATGGTAAAAGGTCTGTATATTATCTCATCTCTTCCTTATTTTTCATATTCAGCTTCTCCTACAGCTTTCAAATGAGGTAGCAAAATCCATTCTAAACCAAAAGTGAGGTTGCTTGGGAGAAGTCAGAGTAGAAGTCGTTAGAAGTCATACAGGTCAGATGCTCATGCAAATTGCCACAATTCCATGCACCTCAGTGTTGGGTGGGGTGGTGGCAGAACCAAATATTTATAAACATTAATAAATTAGAAGGTGCCCTAAGCAAAATGAAATGCAAGGAAAAATACCTTTCCAGGCTGGGCTGGCTCCTCGGCAGGAAGGTCAACTTTCCCAAAGGCATTTTCCCACCCTTGCTTCCCCCAGCAGGTGTTCAGAGACCCACTCTCCAGCAAGAGAAGGGACAAAAGGAAGCAGGGAATTAAGCCTTTGCTTAGAAGAGACTAGGCTCCTCATATCTGGCAAGTAACAATCAGTAGATACTACCTAAAAAAAAATAAAAAAAAAAAAAAAAAATCTGCATTGCTGTAGTTAGAGGGGTCAGAGGTAACAGATAAGAACATCCTGCTTCTGAAAATAAAATGGACACTGTTAAAATGGTGGCAGTGGGGCCTTGGGTTCTGGTAGCAATGAAGGGGTTAAATAATTTCTGGCAGCCCATTGATCATGTAAAACCATAAAGCAGTTCCAGTAGAAAGAGACGTGTAGAGGTAGAAAATATCGGACCGAGTGCATGCTCTCTGTGGATAATAAAAATTACCCACTTTCTCACAGATGTCAAATCTGGCAGTTTTCCACTAAAAATTTGGACTGCATATCAACTATCCAAATTATTTTAGTGTCTGTTGAAGAGTGCGTTTGGCAGGGTTTCCAGTAGGAAAATAGGAAGTCGATTTGAAAACATTAATACTATTTGAATACAACTGCTTAAGCTGATTGTTCCTTCGTTGAACTCCAGTGGAAACACATTCTGCCCTGCAAGTCCCCAGCAAGTCTCCAGGTGGAGAAAGTGGGGATGTGAAATCAGTGTTTAAGGTTTATCTCCAGGGTTTTTACCTTCCTCTTCCTCCTGTTGTACTCAATTATATAGATCCTGGTTAAAGAAGTGGTGATGGGATAACTGGGCAAGTATTTGAGAGGGGGGGGAGCTTCAAAGGAGGGGTATGGACATTGAGAAGAGCAAATATGCAAATAACCTGTGTGGCTTTTAGGGTTCTGACAGAACTTCAGTGAGGGGGAAAGGGAGCTGAAGTCATCAAGGCCTAAGTTGTGATGTCTGTGCAATGTGCAGGTGCCATCAAAGAAGTAACTGAGGGGTTGGATTAGATGCCAGGTGGGAAAAAAGAAGGGAAAGCAGTCAGAAGTATGTTGTCATTTAAAACAGTCCGTATTTCACTAGTCTACTCCTAGAATAACACAGGATTTTTGGGTTGAAACTAGACCTTGTAAAAGGATGGACAAGCACTTGTGTTTAAAGTAGGGTTTCCTTCACCCTTCTCTGGAGCAGAGATGGGAAAATAAATCAGAGGAGTGGCAATACTGCTGTGTTAGGCTGTAATGGAGACACAGGAGGATGCATCCAAGAGAGGAAAGCATCAGAAGAATAAACTGAAAATTTCCTGATTGTAAGTTTGGTCAGAAATGAGCTTATATGATCTGTAGGTCATGGATATAATAAAATACTTGAAAACGAAATAACAGGACACCAATGCACTTCTGAAAGGAAGTGATGGAAATCATGTTCTGGCAGGTACTTCCACTGGCTTTGACAGGCTATTTCAATGCCAGCAGAAGTAAGTCAGTATTTCTAACTGGGGATATAATCAGAGTAATGTTTTACCGAGTTTTTCACAGAACAAAAATTAATAGGAAACTGGTGTTCTCTGGTGTTCTGGTGTTCTAGACACCTTCTGTCAGATCTTGAAAATGTCTTGTCCTGGCCTGGGCCAGGAGAAGTGCTGGAATAGAGCTGTTGCACTAATATGACTTTTATTAGAATCAATTTAAAGCCTCTGCCGTGTTAATGGGGCTGCAGACGGAGTAGCACAGCTATTTCTCTTCTTAAATCCTCTAACTCTTTTGTGCCCTCACCAGACTTAAAAGTGCCTCAGCAGAAAGGCTCAGTCCTGCCTCCCTATTTACTGCTGCTGTTCTACACTGCCAGGGAGATTGGCGTGGTTGCTGTAGGAGAGGGAGGTGCTGCTCTGGAGAGCTTGTGCTCTGCAGAGGTCAGAGCCAAGCCTCTGATCTGTCAGTGCACTGATACACTTCTTAAAACAGCCCTCATAAAAATTCTCAGGCTTTACCACATCTAATCTTTTGTTTTGCTGCTTGGAGAGTTATTGTCAATCTTTATCTGAAGGATAACAATGGAAATCGGGTGGTTTTCTGATTTGGTGAAATCCTTGATAGAGCGAAATTGTTAGAACCTTATTACTTGGATTTTGGGGAGGAAGTCAGAATTTTATCTTTCAGACGCCTTTCAGGTCTCTTCCAGTAGGTGATCTCTGTGGTGTTCCCGTTTGCCTCAGGTCGAGCCAGATTCCCAGAGGTTTTTTCCAGCTCTTGTTTCCTGGGCGGCATTGCACACTGAGAGAGAGCAGGTCTGGCATTTTCTCTGGGAGGGAGAACTCAGCAGGGTCCTTGCCCTGGAGTGAGGCAGAGGGTAAGTCATGGAGAATAGTAAATACACTTGAACTATTAGTCTGGAGCAGTCAAGAAGAGGGAGGGGGAAAAAAAAAAGAGAGAGAGGTCTTTGAAATACTTACTCAATTTTGTTTGTTTGAAGGGGTAAGGGCTCCTGTCAGGTCAGGATTAGTGAATATCTTTTGTTCATACTTCATCATTGAGTCAGGAAATGTATTCCCAGATACTTAAATAGCCTATTGGAAGTGCTGAATTGATCTGTGGAGTATTTGAGAGATTTTCTTGTATATCTGTCTTAGAGCACTGTCTGTCTCCAGCCGTTCATCCTTCAGCACAGGATGATTGTAAGATCCTTGCATGCCCAGTTCTGGCAAGTATTTAATTTTTACTGTGCTGTCCCTGGAAGGGAATGAATGCCACCAGCTGAAATGAGGAGCTTTTCCTCTTCTTTTCAGGGCATAACACAGAGAGAATAGGTGAGATAATTCAGTGTGTGGATGTGAGACATGTCAGCTTGCTGAAGTACTACCTTATCAGTTTTGATTATTTAATAAAACTTTAGAGGGATTTAGGTCAAACCCAAAGCAAAGCTATGCCTGATCACCCAACCATCAAACAGGAAAAGATTTTTTATTTGTATTATTAAGGGGGACATCCGACAAAATTGCCTTTGGGTCTCCTAATATGTGTCCATGGTATCAAAATTTCAGCAAATCTCAGGTTTCTTCTTATATAATGAAGCTTGTTTTGTGTATAAATTCACTGTTTGCTACGTATTCTGTGTTTGTCCATCATGAAAGTGTGGGCAAGTAAGTTCAAATAAAAAAGTCTCTCTACTCCATCCTAATCTTTAGTGCCAAAATGGGATGTCAGCAGACCTTTTTGTCCAGATGATTTACTTGGATCTGCCCATGTGACGATAATCACTTATAAACCTATGTTACCTTTTTGGAGGGTTTGTCTTGGGTTTGGGGTTTTTTTTTTTTTTTTGGTTGGTTGGTCGTTTTTGGGGTTTTTTTTGGTTGGTTTTGTTTTTTGTTTTTTTGGTTGGTTTGTTTTTTGGGGGTTTTTTTTTTTGCTTTTTTTTTTTTTTTTTGGGGTTTTTTGGTTTTTTTTTTTTTTTTTTTTTGCTTGGGAGAAGGCTTTCTATATTTCCACTGTCTTCTAAATTTTCTCCAACTGGCAACCAAAAAGTAGGAAAGAGAGTCAAATCCTGACACTGAGGTGGAGTCTAGGTCTAAATCCGATCTTTGTTGCTTCAGCTCAGGTCTACTCCAAAGATTATAAGGGAAGGGGGTTTTGTCATTTCTGTCACATGAAAACAGGAAGTTCTAGGAGTTCCATGATGTAATTCATTTTTGTAATATTTCAGCCCTAGTCACAGGAACTGGTTTCGATAATTTAGTTAAAATTGTAACAAGGCTTTGATTATTATTCTATTTTTATTTTTTTCCCCCGCAGTGATTGAACAGAACCAAGTTAAATGTTTTACCCACACCTCCAATGGTCCAGTGCTCAAACACACACAGTCTTTTCTCTTTTGGGCCTACTTTTATTTATGTAAAACAGGATGATTTGATGACAGAGGCTTCCCCAAAGCCAGAGGCACTTTCTCTTCCTGTTCTTTGGACACACTTATTTCTTCTGGTACGATGGGTATAAATGTCCTTGATCTTCACAAACATATAGCTGGTGGGCATTATAACAAGTCTCAGCTTGCTGGGAGAAGTCTGTAAAACTGAGAATGTTTTCCGATGTGGATAATAAAATACTTTCCTGCTCCTTTATATGGTTTTAACAGGCATTCAACATTGCAGTTCCTCTTAACCTGCTTTCCAGATTTCTTTGGAGATAAAAGTTGAGAGAGCACGACTGGTTTGGATCCTGATTCTGCAGGTTCTAAGTACTCAAAGCTGGTCAGGACCTGCAATTGTTCACAGAGTTAAAGTTTGTGGAAGTCTATTACTTTAGATACTTCTGGCAACAAAGCTTGGATTCATCTCTTTAGGACTAGTAATAGAAATTTCATGAAGTCTTCCCTTTTGATCTCACTCTGTGAGATTTCTGGCTCAGCTGGAGATCCAGTTGTCAGGATTTTCAGATTGTTTCATTTTTGTTTGTTTATTTTAAAATGAGTTGGTGTACTTTTTTTTTTTTAATTAGCTCCCAGTTGAAAATTTAACACTTGCTGGCAGATAAAGCTAACACTGCTTAATCCTAATATAAGAAAATAACGTGACCTTAAGTGAAGCATTGACACATGTGGAAAGACAACATTATTGTAATTTTCTGGTAGCTCTCGTCTCACTCCCCATTCTGCATCCATCTTTAGGTGAAAGTGATAATAACACACGGACTTCTGTGAAACTAAGGCTTTCTGTCTGGTTAAGTTCTTCCTGTAGTTATTGGATTTTTCTGTGTGTGGATGGACTGTAGTCGCAGCTCGAGTGTTTGTCTTGTTTGCTGTCTGATACTTTAGCAGGAATTTCTGCTTGCTTTTGTCACTTGAGTGTTGTTCCCCATCCCTGGAAGTGTTCAAGACCAGGCTGGATGTGGCTCTGAGTATCATGGTCTGCTGTAAGGTTTCCCTGCCCATGACAGGGAGGTTGGAATTAGATGATCTTTATAAGGTCCCTTCCAGCTCAAACCATTCTATAATTCTGAATCCATTTGTAAGACTGTTTTTTTTTCTAGGATTTTCCTACTTTTTGTAGCTTGGAGGATTTAAAATACTTCTTCCACGCAGAGGAGCCTCCCCTGTTGTTCATCAGGAGTAACTTTGGCCACATCTTCATTTGCAACTTGCAGTTTTGAAAAGCCCACATCTCCAACCATTCTGCTTTTGAAAACTACTTAGCAACTGTACTGTTCATGAATCAATTAATTCATGCATCCTTAACACAAGAAAGGGACTTTGTTGGAGTAAAAGGAATTTTATTTATGAAAAAAGTTTTGTGGTTGCTGAGTCCAAAGACTGGCACTCACAGGTGTGCATTGATTGTTTGCCAAAAATGGAAAGTGTAATTCAATTTTCCTTTATGATTTTTCCCTTTTTAGATGGTAATATTTAAATAAACTTCTACAAAGCTGTTGGAAAAGGAGCTTTA
Source organism: Origma solitaria (assembly GCA_013397895.1). Lineage (NCBI taxonomy): Eukaryota > Metazoa > Chordata > Aves > Passeriformes > Acanthizidae > Origma > Origma solitaria. The sequence goes on along the minus strand of VZRL01005557.1, from coordinate 837,729 downwards.
TTCTTTTAGCCCTTTCTTAGGTGGAGTGGTCCCTATTAGCTTCTGAGCAAGATTTGTCCAAGAAAACTTAGCAACCTAACAAAAGAAAATAAAGAAAGCAGCACATTTTAAGTGAACTGCATTCTAAAAGAAAACATTTTTTTACCCAAACCACCCACATATACGTTAATGTACAGAATTAGTCCTAACCTGCCAAAAGAAGAAAATGCACAACACCTTTCAAAGATGCAAATTGACAATTAACAAAACAATAGAGTTCTAGCCTTCCATTGCTGAGGTGCAAATTGATAATCAGATTGCAAGGAAAAGCCGGTGGCTTCTATTTAAGATTTGAGAGAAGGCTCCCTATGGAAGGAGGGGAGGGAAAGGGACTAAGTACTGCAGCCAGCTGTGCAGTGGGAAAAACCCACACTGGAGCACAGGGGTGCACCTGGCTGATTTCAGCTGCACGCCTTGTGTCGTGTTCATTGCCACAACAGGAATGAGAACGGAATGGTCAAATTTGGTTATGTTGTGGAACTGCAGATATTTTTCTTTTTATATATCCAATGCCCTACAGTGATGTTGATGGGAGACAACGCAAACCCTGTGTAATTTTTTTTTCACTTACCTTTGGCAGTCTCGCCTTCACTTCGCACATTAAAATCCATTTCTTGTATTTTTCCTAATATTACGTACACCCATGGGCAGCTGCAGGTAACTGCAGTTTATTTTATCCCAGCTTGCCTCAGATATATTTTATCCTTTTCAAATAGGAAATTCTACATAATGATTACTACTTGAGTTTAAGAGCAAATAAATAATGAGAACGGCTATCACTTTTTCTGATAGGAAATTTTAGTGCCCAGTGCTTGGGCAAAACAGGTTGTTGTACTGTAGGAAATTTTCATGTTGCAGATTAGAAAGGACATGAGGAACTGGAGATTTGTTTGGATAATTGTAATTTGGATGCAAATTCTGAAGAATGGTCATAAACTTTGTTTTGTATTTTCCCACCGTCCAAGTTGTGTTTGTTCCATGCTTTTGGCCAACTCCAATAAAATTGGTGCCTTAGATCATATCCTGTTATGGCCTGCAGTATTTCTGCTACTGCGTACCTGTGAAAGTCGATAGGTTTTAATGGGATTTTTGCTTGTTTTGATTTTAATTTACCGATGACTGGTTCGCAATTCTGTTTGATTTTTAACATCTGATCTCTCTTGAAAGATCTGCATCATAGTATGTGTGCGTCCATTTTAATTTTGTTCTTCTGAATTCTTATCTCTTGAAGTTTTGTTACTATGGAAGCTGCATTTCAAAAGTAGAAGAGTAATTTAAGGATAAGACCTTTTTAATAATGTGAATAATTTGTGGCATTTGACAAATATATAGACATATAGTCTGGAATTTTTAAGACTGGTTGAAGTATTCGAGACTTGGTTAATTTGAAGCCAAGCCGTATGATTAAATGTCCTGGGTATCATGGAAAGTTTCACCCATAATTATACAATTTTAATGAATTTGTTGCTGTTGAAAATGTTGAGTTGACAGCTGCTTAGGATGGAGTCCTGGCTGGCAGCAGCACACGATAGGTAGGGGATGGCAGAGCTCCGCGCGCGCTGCTCGGCTCCCTCTCAAAACCAAGTTGAAGATCACTCCGTAAACGACCAGCTGAGCCCTCCCTTTCCATCAACAGAGCAGCAGTGTTTTATTTTGTGGACAGCTGGCTGGTAGAGAATACTTGACATCTTCCTCTGATTTGTGGTCAGCATGTGTCAGCGCGTGTCAGTCCACCAGGATGGTTGTCACGGCCCTCATCATGAGAGGAGGAGTGGAGGAATTTTGGATGCTGATACCGGCAGTGACAGTACTCTTGAGCCTGGATTCAGGAAACAGATTAATTCCTCTTCCAGGTGCCAAGATTTAGCACCTTTTATGTATTTTGATTAGCACTGAGTAGGAGATTTTTATCCTTAGTGGTGTAATGGCTTGTTGCATTTAGATACCACTTATTATGAACTAGATTCTGACACTGAGTATTATCTGACTTCTCTGAAAGCCAACCCCTCTTGACTGAATGTGTTTGACAAGTAAATAATAGAGTATGGTGCCCTATGAATGTGTTTTAACCTGCTCCACTTAAGTTTTCTTAGCCTTGATGCATGCATTTAAAGAGTGTAGTATGCAAGACATAGAAGGATGGAAAAGTTTGTTTATGCATTCAATAATTCCTTCTTGGTAAAGATTCATGTTGATGTCATTCTACACAGCATTCTATTATCCTGCCTCTGGTACAAAGGGGTATGTAATCTGAAGGTTGGGGGTGGACTTATTTTTTCAAATAAAAGCCACTAAGGCCAGCACTTTTGTCCCTTTTCATGTCTTCTGAAGTCTGTGTGATTTCTAACCCTTTATTTCTTTTTTTCCAGGCTATTCATGTTTGCTGTTGGGCAGGGCAAATCAATCTTTTCTAAGTACTCTTTAATCATAAATCCAGATGTATTAAGCTTGCTATTACCAAGCCAGTGGTAGTCAGAAAAAGGCAGGGGGGAATGTCTAGTCAGTATGGCTGAATGGTGATTGGGATCACAGGGCTGCTTGCTCTGTGCACTCTTGGACTGCAGTGATGCTTTTGGTCTTGGTGAGCTGCCTTTTTAAAAATTTTATTTTTATTTAATAGAGGCTATGTTGGTATTCTGTCTAATTATTGTGTTTTGTAGTGTCTGTTTTGTGTGCACTGAATGTTCATTCCCCTTAACTTACATTTCCCCTCTGGTTTTCAATAAATCTTGGTGGACCTTTGTATCCTGCCATCTTTTCTGCCCTTTTTCCCTAGAGTGCTAATTCCCCCCCTCCGAATATCTGTAAAATCAGCATTTTATTTTTCCCCTCCTGAGCGGCTATTGCCATCAGCTGTTATAAAATAATGGCTTTAGATGTGTCCCTTATAATACATTGACCCCTCTGTCTGATTTATCATTAATTTCCAGAGATTTGTTCCAGGCTTGAACTAATACCTTCCCCCCAGGGTCTTGAGTTAAAAACCACGCTGAAACCCACTTCCTTTTGCTTTTGTACCTGGAATATTAATCATATTGCCACCAGCATGCCTGGCACATGGAGCCATCCCACCACAGTTAACGATACTTGAGTGTTTTCCACTGGCCTCTGTAACAACATTCAAGCTTCCTGCGTTTATTTCTGAGCTTGTATTTTACCTTGCTGTTTTCCCCTCCAATACCCACACTCTTACTGATTGGAAAACTAATGTTTATCTCCCTCAAGTTCTTGCCAGTTGCTTTTTCTATTTCTGCTTTGTGCCATTAAAAGCAGAAAAGGTACGACCATTTGCAGTGGAACTTGGGCTCTGCCTAACAATGTTGGAATATCTGTAAGCTATGGTTTTACTAGGCTTGAAAGACTTTTTATGCATTAATTAATATTAATTAAAAATATTGGAAGAGGGCGTACAAGGACTTACTATGCTGCTCTGCAGCATAGTCAGCAGAAAGTATTGAATCTTGGATTGTAAGTTTTCTTCGTTTTAATGTGTTGCTCTTAAAGTGGGATGTGTTTAGAACTGGCAGGTTGAAGGCTCGGTCCCTGGCAAGGCAGTGAACAATCTCTGCTTGGCTCTACTGAGCACAGGACACATAAATGTTGTGTGTTCACTGCAGGATCCTTGGGGCTGGAGGTGAGGGAATGTTGAGACTTGTTGCCCATCATAGCTATGTCTTCCGCTAAGTCACCTTCTCTCTAGGCACTGGGGAAGCCACGTTGTCTCAAATTTAAACTTAAAATTGGAAATTTCAGCTAGCCCTTTGGAGATAATTCTCCTGCCAGGGTGCATTTATTAATGCCCTGTTTGCTGTTAAAATTGCAGTCAGCTCTTCCTAAGCAAAGGAGTGAAAAGGTTGCTGTGCAGGAGCCTGTTCCTCTGTGGCTAAGGCTCATCAATGCCCCTGATTATTCTCCTGTTGCTGCAGGGCAGCCTGACAAGCACTCACAGAACCCTGCTTAGGACACCACTGCAAACCTGGTGTACCCATCAATCTCCCTGTCAAGACAATAGGAGCTGTCAGCCATTGCTACCTGTGAAAATTAACACCCCAGAAAAGTAAATCCACTCTGGCCTGCTTTGAATTTTAGCCCTTTTGATATTAAAAAAAAAAGAAAAAAAGGTATTTTGACAATCTGGAAATATTAATACTTGTTTGCTTGATTAGGAATTGTTTTGTATAGCTACTGAAGTGGTTTAGTAGCCTTTGATCATATAAATAGAGTGTGTGAACATCTATGTATATGAAGCAAGAATAATGAAATGCATGCTTTGTGTTGCTTCTTGTCTGCAAACCTGGTGTTAACCAAATTAAATTTTAACCTGTGAGGATCCACAGACACGCTAGTTGGTGGAGATAATAGGTAACAACAGTACAGACAAATAAACATTTGGAAAGTAAAACATGAAGTCCTTACTCATCACAATATTTATTGAATTAAAGGCTTCAAACACTGGCGCTGTAGGTAGGGTACAGCTTGCTCCTGGGTCAGGAGGACACACTGCTGCTCATGCCTGGAGTAAAATTGCCCAAGACCAAAGCATGTCTTGAAGGTTTTGTTTCTTGCAGGGATTTATGCATAAAGACTCCATTTGTGAGGCAGAAGTAGCTAAAAATAGTAAGTTGTAGTATGGTTAACAAATGATACTGAGAGCAGAGGAAAAGCCGTAGTGCCACATTTTCAGGTTTGCTTGCCAGACTGGGGGCATACGTGGGGGTAAGACATTGCTAGTCATCCCTTTGTACTCATGCCTGGTGGCCTTGGTTGTTTATGCCTCAAGTTTCAAATACCTGGAGATATTTTCTGTAATATAAGACCAGATTTTTTTTTTATTATTTTTAAAGTGCCTAGCCAAAAAAATTCCAAGATTCAATTCGTAAATACCATGATGTCTTTGTTTTACTTCAGGCCTTAAGTCAGCAGTGCTTATGCCAGCTTTACCAGGAAGCAGGCAGGATAGAGACCTAATAAAAATGCAATGAAAGCTGAATTCTCGTGCCTTCGCAGATGTGTCGGAGATGGGGCTTTAAGAGAAGTGCACATGCAATGGCTTGTGCTTAGAGACATCAGCAGCAGTTTTGTGGTTTGTATAGCATTACCAACCCCTGGTGTGTGATAAAGCTGCCACAGTGACGGCAGCTCCTCAGTGTCACTAACAGCCTGCTTGTCCCCATTGGTGGTACCCCCGTGGTACTCATTTACCCTGTGCTACCCAGCTCCGTGTTTGGAGCATCTTCTGGCTACAGGGCAGATGGACCTGCCTTAGTGCTTGTGTGACTTTTGGGGGGCTTATTTGGTTTGGTTTTTTGGGGTTTTTTTAGAATGTTTGGCAGATTTTACGCCACTTATCACCATGTCCTCCTGCCTTTGGTGCACTTGTGGCTGACGATAGCAAGCAAATAGCGATGGAGCAGTACACACAGTATTTCTACTACAGGAAACCATCCCAAGATCCTCTATCACTACAGATCTTTCAGATAAAACGATCATTTGATGCTTTGGAGAGCCAGGGAGCTGTTTCTTCTCTTCCTCTTCTCAGTCTGTATTAACTGCTTCCCATTTGATCCAAGCTCATGGGGGCACCTGTGGTCAGGCATCAGAGCGCCCGAGCTCTTTCCTTCCTATCCTGGTTGCTGTTTCCTCTCCTGGAAGCCTCACCCATCGCATTTCTGCTTTGAAATGGTTGTCTCCTGGGCAGACAAAGGAGTGCAGTGCTGCCAGCTGGCTCGTCGCCCCTCCTGCCCATCCGTGCTGTTGCAGACACCTCTCAGAGCGTGGGGAGAGGTGTGGGTGGCGCGATGCCGCGCTGGGGCAGCTCCAAGGCTGTGTGCCTGGAGGAAGGATCGGGCTGCCTCGGCCAGGATGGCTCAGGACAGGCTGCTGGGAGCACTATTTCAGACCCCACGGACGCGCTGACATAATTTCAGCATTGTTTGGGACCACATTTATGATGAGAGTCTTACAGCAGGGTCGGCACTGCAAAGAATGGGATTTACAGAGAACTTCAGGGACGGGGAGTCTATGGGAAAGCTGCAGTTTCTGCCTATTTTGGTTAACTGATTCAGCCTTTCGAGGTCATTTAGGGTGGATTGATATGTTCTCATTCTCCGTATGTGCGGCAGTGCAAGGATCCTGCAGATTGCAATGAACGGGGAAAGGGAAGGAGCAGATTGTCCTACCGGAAAGTAAAAGACTCTTTCAGGATTGTGTAGGTTGTGTAATTTGAAGATCAACATTGCTTATGGTGAACAGATGGAGACGATGATTAGAAGCTACAAGTGCCCTCCTGTGCTATAGGCCCAATGTCAGATAAACTACCTCTACAGAAAATTATCACTTTCTGAAATTCTAGGACAACTGTAGGTTGTATTCTATGAAATTGAGAGAGAAAACTGGTGTGAGGAGGAGGAAAGGATCTAGACTGTTAACTGTGTGAGACTGCAAACTGCCTCTCGGGAAGCTCAGATTCAAGGTGATTTTAGTGTGTGCGAGTGCTCAGCATTGCTTTTATGAAACTGTGCAAGAGGAAATTCCCATTATTTCAGTCCCGAGGTTCACTGTGGCTATCATTAGTACAAACCAGGGTGATTTTTTCCCTCAGTGAGGGCATGCTCACCTGCCTCATGAGATCTAACAGGGCAGTATTTATTGCACACCAGAGAACTCTTGCTAAAACCCAAACAAAGCTGTGCATTTTGCCACATGTGGCTGTAGGAAAAGCTTGTCTGAGAACTCCTGGTTGAGAGCTGTGGACCAGTGTCTGTTATTGCAGCAGTGTGTCAGTATTTAAGGCTGGTCGTGTGAGGATTTTGGCTTTGTTTTGAAAGATGTGTTTAAGGTATTAGTGAATAACAAAGGTGTAGAACTATGGGCAGTGATTGGGGAATAAATGGTGCACATGGACTCAGCTGGCTCATCTTCTGGCTGGGAATGAAGCACCTTCCTTGGGGCGTAGCTGGCAAAACGACCTGCATGTCACAAGCATCCCAGTTAGAATCGATACTCCAAGGACTGGGAGGGCATACAGTGGCAGGCTGGAAAATCCAGGAACTGGGTAAGTAAGCATTAGTGTCTGGCCAGAGCTTGGCAGACAAAACAGGCAGTGTCGGGGCAAGAAAGCACAGCAAAGTGCCTTAATGGAGCTCTTTCTGAGGGTTTTTTAAGGGCTGGAATGAAAGTTGTGCTCAGTAAGTAGAAAAAAGTATTGAAATTGCAAGAGGGGACAAAAAAGTGAACAACACATGTAAAAAAAAATTTTGGTTGTTCTTGTGGTTAAATCCATGGGAGTGAGTAATGGCAATGAGTTAGGAGGGAAGATGGTCAGTGCCCAGAATACGGCTCTGTATTGTCCTGATTTTGCAGTGTGTGTGTGTCCACATGTGTGTAAACGTACCTCCAAAATCAGAATATGCAGCAGTGGGGAAGGTGCTCCTGGCACGTGTATATAATGTACGGTATTGCGTACAGAAACTGTTGGATAAATGAACACTAAGATTGTGAAGTCAGGCACTCAAAGCATAGGAAATGCCAGAATTAGATTTGCCTGCACAACCTTAATTCAGCCCCTTTGTGCATATGCATTATGATACAGTCTTTAATTACATGATCACATATCAGACCACTGAAATGACAGTGCTAAGAGAATGAGAAGACATTCCATATTATTTTTTAATCCTTTTTGTGTGGCCTTGTGGCAGGCATATTCTGCACACATTCAAACCCCAGCTTAAAAACAGCAATTCCATAATATTATTGATACAACCAATACATGGGAAAATTAATGACTTCCTGTGGACTCCTCTGTGATGCTTATCACTGTGTTATCTGTATGATGTAAAGACGCTAATTGATTCTCACAACATCCATCTTGGTGGTACTCTGTTTTACGGATGAGGGGAAGATTTTGCAGGGGAAGAAAACACCCCGGTTCACTCAAATTCTACCTATATAGCTACAGTTCATCCTAAATCCTGGCAGAAATCCAGTTCATTGAAGCCTGCTTAATTCTGAATATTTATCTGCCTTAGGGAGTTTCTGGACCACGTGAAAGTCTGAACTCTTCTACCCCAGAGGTGTGCCCTTGCCACCTGTTTTAGGAGAACCCTGAGGAAAAAAACATTTTCTACCCTCCTTCCAAAGCGATGGAAGGCTTTCCAAGAAGGCCAGAGCCATGTGGCAATCCAGGCTCCAAACGGGGCTGGTGGTAAGCTTGTAGAAGGCTTGGGCTTTTCAGTGGAGTGGTTGATCTCAGGTAGATAGAGGCCCTTAGTCTTTTCTGTTCATTTTCCATGATGATAACTGAAGAGGAGGTCTCTTGCTTAGGCTGCCGTGGAGAGATGGAAACGCAGAGTTTACTTGGAATGAAATTCTCCCTGTGCAAGTCTCCAGAGGTATTTGCTGCCTCCATTTGATGTGTAGGGAAGGTAACTCCTGTGATAGGCTTCAAAATGCATCTGGGTCAGATCTGACTTTTCAAAATCTTGTTTTCACTTTATTGTAGCTGTTCGTATCTTTAAAATATAGCATCAGTTGACTGCAAAATATAGCATCCTCAAGTATATGTTCAGGTATACCAGGTCAGAAAGTGGGACATGTACAACTAAGGGCTTCCTGCAAAGATTTTGGATTCCTGCAAAACTGTCCTCCTTTTGGCTTGCAAATCTCTGCTGTCTTCAAGTCTCGTGTTCCCACACCTAAAACAAATGCGTTCGTGGTCCAGCAGACAACTTTGCAAGTATGCAACTCATGTTCATTCCCACAGCTGGCTCTTCTGGGGTGATATTCTCCTAGAAAAAGCTGGAATTTGCTCATATAATTAGAGAGTATTGCAATGTGTATGCACAAAGACCGAATCTTAGCTTGGGCTTCCCATCGCTAAATAAGGAATGATTGTGAAGTCTCTAAGTACAGTATTTTGTTGAATGCTCACTTCAGTATTTTTTAACCAGAGAATTTTTATAGTATTAAACTGAAAATGCTGTAGAGCTGTACCGCCCTTTCCCTCTCACTTAGGTCATCAGAGGGCTGTCACTTACAGATACTTAGGAGAGAGTCCTGCTGGTTTCTGCCACTTGTGAGCAGCAGCAGATGGGTTGAGTCGGTCAGAAGTCCAGCAGTTATTCCCAGTTGTGAGGGTAGTGGCCCTTGGCAGTCTTGGCATACCCTAATTTATATTTTGTCTTTTTCATCTTCACCCACACTTGTTTCTCACCAGCTCCTCCCAGCCCCTGTTACTCCCTTTTTTCCATCAGTGCTGTTTTTCTGCGCTTTGTGTCTTTACGTGGAGCTGAGCTGCTTCCTCTGCCCGTACAATTTGGCAGCAGACAGAAGGGTGTGATGTTTCCCTGCGTTTGCAGCGCTCTCGGTGTCAAACTTGGGAGCGCTGTGGTGACTCAGGAGAGCTGCTGGAAGAGGCTGGTGAAGCAGGTTGGCACCGCCAGGGACCTGCGTGGGGGGAGCACGCCCAGCATACCAGGCCATCCAGTCTGTTACACTGATTTTCTGCAGGTCTCTCCTGCATATGTGCGCGTTGAGAGCTCCCTCTCCCCCAGCCTTGGACAACATTCCAGTGGGTGGTTGCAACGGGCAAGTGGCAAGAGTTGTGTTCCTCCGTGCACATTTCAAGGTCATCCAAGTACAATTTAAGCAGTGTCAGGGAGAGTGAGAGTGACTGAAGAAAAAAAAATGTGGCTCAGGTCATGCAATGTAATGTATGAAGCCAAACAGTTCATTTTTTCAGTTTTTATACTCCCTGTCTTGGTGGTATTAGCTGCTGCATTTATTTTCTTATAAATAACTATATATATTAGGCCAACCACAACTAAGAGTGTGGCATTTCCAGTGGGGTGGTGGTAGAGGTTTGATCAGTGGAGGTGTGCCAGGTATTTAGAGAGAAAAGCAAACAACATAACAGGGGCTTTACAACATAGGTTGGTGAGACTTCAATCATTTGAAAACCACTACTCCAGAGATTTAGTGAATTACTCAAAATTTACCTTTTCCTTTGTGCTGATTGGTTGCATGTACCACAGTTGCTAAAGTAAGAAATACTGCTTTGCATTCAAGGAAGCAGATTTTCATGCTTGCATCAGGAAAAAAAAACAAACTGTCATAGCTGAAATAGGCAACATTATCAGCAATATAAATTTTCAAAAGTAATCTGTATTCTATAATTCAAGTTTGGGGTATGTAAGGTGCAGCCATATTTGGAGGTTCTGGTCTGCCTGTTGTGTTGGTGATTATGTACTGCGGGGAGGGATGAGGATTTGCTGCTTTGCCAGTTTTAATAGAGGCGAGGTAACTAATTTGATTCGGGATACTCTCATCATGAGTTGCTTGAAGGTGTTCAAATTTGCTTATGAAATAGTCCCTTCTGAGCTAAGGAGATGGAAATGAGACACTAAAAGGCTTTCTTGAAGTGCTTCCATGTTTCTCAGCTCAGAACATCACATTTGATATTAATATTAGGTACTGAGGCAAAGTCATCAGGTAGAAAAGGGAGGAAATGTAGAAATAGTCATTTTCTTGTGTGTTTCCTTGGGATGCTATTTTGAGGCTTTAAAAAAAAAATATTCCTGCTTTGCTGCTGAGGCTGCTGTAAAGCGGGGAAGTGGCAGATGTAATTGAAGTCCCAGGGCCCTGCCCTAGAAGAGGTCCAATCCTGGCAGCGTACATATTGCTTATATGAAAGCGAACAGATGGATACATTTGGTCAATTCTGCCGGGTTCATATGGAAACCTTCAGAATTTTTTCTTACTATTTTGAGTGGAATACTTAAATCTGTTATCTGCTGAGAGGCTGTGGTTGCCTGGGACGGGTGCTTTGGTGGCTCTGAGCAGGGAGCGTTGCCTTCCTGTGGATGTCTTCCGATCAGATGTGTTTATCTCCCTGTGCTCCTTTCCCCACTCCCCTTCCTCCAGGACCAATTCAGCTACTGGAGGAGTAAGCTGGATTTTTTTCAACTTCAGTGGCATGAGAACTGTCAGCTGAGTCTTAATCATGGAGCTATTACGGGTAGTGAATATGAAGGAAAGAGAAGAAATCCAGCTTGCTTTTCAGATGATAGATTGATTGCAGAAGCACATTTTGGTTATTCTTGTGGTGGAGAGAGAAGAGGAAGGAGGAGATTTGGAGAACAAAAACATCATATTTTCTTTAATTAAAAAACCCACTAATTTTCTGATACTAATTCATGCTAAATTCTTGCTGACAGTTTTTGATGTTTCCCAATTCAAAACAACTGAAAGCAATGAATTGAAGGGAGAAGAATGGAGAATCAAAGAGGAGGGGTGTAGCCACATTAGCAGGACAGCTTGTAGTGCCAATACTAGGTCTGGAAGGAGGGAGGAGGTCGGATTAATCTGTAATGCTTGAAATTAGTTGCTTTTGAGGTGGGTGTGCACACATGTAACGATCTAATAACACGGCATCAAGGAAAAAACTGGTATATGGCTAAATTCTAAAAGCCTATCATACAGATGTGTCAGCATCTGTATTGTCATCCAGTTTTTTCCAAGTGTACAACCATATAAAAATATACACAGTAAGTATTTAGACACTCTCAATGAAAGCTCTGTGCAGTACTAGAGTTCTTTAAGAAACTCATTCTTGCCAGAAAGTTTTAACTTTAAAGATTTCTGGGAAAGCTGTAAACAAAGCAAAAAAGACACAGTCTGATATTAAAAGCATGTTTCTATGAAGACTGTAGTTGTGAGTGCTCATTTCTGTATTTTTTCTTTTAAGAAAAAAATGTCTTTTAACCACTAGTGACAATAACTTTTGCTGGAAATGGGGGCTAGGAGAGAAGAGTAGAAGCTGAACTCATTGGGCGAGAGAGATAGAGAGCTTGAATTTGACAAAAATAGTTTCTTCTCTATTCTTATCTCACTGCCTTGAGCTGGATCCTTCTCACAAAAACAACTCCACCCACTGTTGTAGAAAATGGCCATCTCTTGGTATGTTCTTTGGAGGTTTTGTTTTGATATTGCTAGTGCTAGTTCTGGGGATTAACATGGATAACCCTATCAAATTTTGCTAAGACACGGTACCAATACAGAAGGACCCATGTATACTGTTTAAAATACCCTTGTTAGCAGAGATTTAACAGTCATTTCATTCTCCACTGTTCATCACATTCACACATGTGGGATGGGCATTAACAGATTGAGCTACATCTTTTCATTTCAATTCTGCAGCAGTCTCTCTTTGCAGGAATATTTTATGTAGTAATAATTTTCTTCCTATTACAGACTTTCTAACTGTGTTAATGGCAGTAGACTGGCCACAGAGACATTCGTGAGAACTACCTTTGCAGTGACATTTAAACAATTTATTTGATCTTGCTTTAGCATACCTGCTCATGCCTTTTTTCACTCTGTTGTTGACCTTAGGAGAACTTTGTGTATAACCATGGGTCTTTCAATCACATTCAGCTTAGCAAGACGCTATGCAAATTTCTGCAAGATGTTATTTCTGAAGTCTTTGGGATTTGCAGGGTGGATGCCCCTTCAAGCACGGGCGTGTTTGAGGAGCAGCTCCAAGGCCAGCTGCAGAAGGCAGAGTGTCTTAACTGAGGATGCTCTCCTTAATGGCTATGCAGTTGCTGGGTGGGGCTTGACCTACCCAAAGCAGAAGCTGCTGTTATCAATATCCCTTTTTTGGTTTTTTTTTCTTAGTGTATGATAATGGAAAAAGCAGAGCAGAGAAAGGTTGATGGCAAGGGGGCAGTTCTATATATCTCACATATCTCACATATGTACTATGTTGAATTGATCATCTCACCACCATTTAGAGGAATTGCAAGCTGGGGATTTGTGGCTGAAATGTGTTACTGGTGTGGGAGTGCTCTTGGCTAAGAGCCTAAAACGAGGACTTTCTCTCTGCGAGGGCATATCTTGTCCTGTGCTTGATGCAGCTTCTCCAATATTGGACCATATGTAAAAGTGCTCTTACGAGGAGAATGGTTGAAAACAATTACCACTGCCACTCTAGCCTTTAACACTCCTATCAGCTTCTATCAGGATCAAAAGTCCTACTGTAAAGTGGTGTTGCAAAACCATCCAAGCCAAAATCGGCGAAATTAAAAGGCAAGAAATGAACTGAATTAACTGGCAAAAAATTTATATTTATCAGCTTGTTGATTTTTGGTATAATGCATGGAAATGAATTCTGTGAAATTGTCATTCTGTGACAGCTGATTGGGTGGGAAAAACGTAGGATTGCTGCTGAATGCTTACATTGACAGGAACATTCCCATTCGCTAAAAATAAAAACCTTGGACAGTAACATCATACAAATTTGTGTATGTGGGTTACCTGCTGTGTGATGTCCCCTATGTGGGAAACACTTGAAGCACATGATTGTTCTCTTCAATTTCTGTTGACCTAAATGATATTTTAGGTTTGGTTTATTGGGTTTTTTTCAGTTGGGATTTTTTTTAAGACCAGAAGGTAAACCTACATAATATTTTGAGTTTGGCTTCTTCATAAACATTTGTAGCCTGAGGTGCAGCTTGCGCTGCTGGCTATCCCTAATGCCTTTCCATGTCCCAATCCTGGCTGTGAAAGGAAAGCTTTCCCCCAGAAAGTTTTGTGCAAAGAAAGCAGGTTTCTTGGCTGGGTCACCAAGGTGGCTTTAGCATATGCTTGTGCTCGATGTGTTGCTCCTGCTTTACTGAGCTGGGTTTTTGCCCACGTGTACTAGCCTGCCCACAAACAATAATAATCATTCTATGTGTCACACTCAGTCCTCTGCAGCACTGGAGCTCCTCTGTTGAAGGGGAAAATTAAAGCAATCATCAGTTCTCATAAAATTGTCAGTTTTGGTTTCCATGGTCATACCAACTTAGTGTCTGGGTCTGATTTTTTCCCGTTATCCTGCATCTCATATACAACTTTGACTTGCTGTCGGAATTGAGTAGTCCAAGGATAAGACAAGGGAAAATCAAGCTTTCTGTCCCTGGGGTAAAGGAAATTATATGTAGTTCAACTTTCTCAAGTGACAACATTTATCAGGCAGCTAGTACAGACATCTGTATGTAGTCACAGATAACTTGGTATTTTCCGGGCACTTCCCCAGTACTAAAATCCTAAATCACTATTTACAGAAGATGTGGAAGCTTTTTTTCAGTGATTACTCCAAACATAGCATTTCTTTAAAAAATCTTTAATTGAAATACGCAACCAGGGAAAACTAAGCCTGGATCCACTATGAGTTTCTACAGACATCATTCTTTTGCTTCCTTTGGATGCCGGTGTGGGTCCAGCTTAACACACACTCAACACGTGCACATTTTAGGTGCTTCCCTTTGGGTTCCACTGTTGCCGTGCAAAGAGCACCTCAGCCATGTCGCTACCAAAAAGAAATAAAACAGAGTTGTAGACGGCGTGTGGGGAGAAAAGAGAGTGTTTCCATTTATTTATGTATTTCCTTGCATGATTTTTGTTTGGATTTTTTGATTTAGTTTTATTTGTTTGGGCAAGTTTCCTGCCATTTACCTTTGCATTTGCATTTCCTATTGATTGGCAATTTTTAAACTGTTTATTGTGCTCTTTTGTTTAGCTGTTCAAGAGCTAAAACAAAAGCCACCAGGCCCTGTGAGGGACACATTTGCATGCGGCGAGCGTTGCCCGAGGAAAAAGTAATTGCTAATGCATATTTATGTGGCACAAATTTGCCATTTGTTTATGCATAAAATTATCAATAGTGCAGGGCGGCCCAGCCGTAGAAAATGGTGACCTTTTTAGCTTAATAAAGAGAAATCAGCTGTTATTGTGAAGAGATCAGCCATTTATTCTGTGTTGAGGGACACTGTCGGGAAAATGTAGATTGGTGCCGGCAATATCATTAAATGGAAGGCCAGTGACCCTTTCGGTATAGTCTATTATACTTTATCTAATAGGGGATAAATTACTCTGGTTGGCAAATAGATTAAAAAAAAAAAAAATAGAGAGAAAAAAGAAAGAAAAAACCAACGCAACAAAACCTTCTACCCCTCCTGACTTTTCTCTTACAGCTCAGCCATATGAACAGGTAGATACTGAGGAGGTAATCTTTCACAAGCCAGCTGGTATTTTTATAGCAGAAAAATGATTTGAAAAACAACTAAACAACAACCAAAATACCCAATCCCAAACCCACCCCCAAGCCCACTCTGTTTAGACTAGTTTTGACTGCTTTGGAGTGGGAAAAACATCCAGAGCCAGCCTGTGATTCTTCCTAGTGCATGCTGTCAAAAGCAGTGTTCTGAAGGGCCATCACGTGGCTTGGATTTTGGCTTGTGAAATGAGAACTCAGAATTTGAAAGTAGGAGGTAGGGTCTTTTCTGAAGACAACAGGTTTTCAAAACCTTTTATGCTTTTTTCTTGTATGCATTCCATTTTGGAAGAGTGAATAAGAATTGGCTAGGTACTGAAGATCTCACCTGCAGAAGATGCAGCAGCACAGTTTTCTTTATACCACTAGACTAATTCACCTCAACCTTTAACAGGCAGATTTAAGACTTGAAGAGTTAAAAACTGACAGCTGTAAGCCTCGAGGAGCTCTTGTGAAAATGAAAGTGTATGCACCAAACCTCATGTTTCCCTGTTTCTCTCATTCTCTGTAGTGTGAAACAGAATGGAGTTTTAACCACCAGGTGAGATGTGGACAGCTCTGAGCCCCAGTTCCTGTAAAAGGTTGCATTTTCCGTGCAGGCTGTGTGATGGGATTGGGGGTTTGATATTTTTCTTTTTAAATCCCTGAAAAATATCCAGCAGATGTTTTCTAAAGTAATTTCGGGGCTTTGCTCTGTTTGCATCCTAAAAATATATCCCAAGCTAATGTTGTCATCATCACAGGAAAGTCACCACAATGTTTGCCACTGTGTGTCATCTCCCTGGTGGCCTCAGAGGAGAGGCAGGGCTTAAAGAGGACAATGGAACCTGCAGATAGTGGAAACTTTCTGAGGCAGGGCTGTCTGGAGATGGCAGTGGGGAGGCTGTGGTCAGAGGCAGGACTTTGGCTTTCTCGAGGCTGGTGCTCTGATTTCACCACTAGTAAAATTTGAACAACATTTAAAAAACCAACAAACCAACTTTTAGTAAAACATAATACTAAAACTTACTCTAGGAGATATTGTATAGTATATAATGCATTGCTTTCTATAATGTAAAAGTCTTTGTAGGGGTGTGTGCTACAGCTCAATACTTTTTTATACCTGAAGTTTTCTCTTATTAGGATTTTTTTGGAAAGGGGTGGTTTAATTCTTCTACATGGAACTGTTGCCTGCTTCTGGAATGGTGCACTTGTAATCCTCCCAAATAATGATTCCCAACCATGTTGCTGTAGAAACAAAAATATTGTAGGTCTAGTTATGGAAATAGAGAGAAAATCAACAAAATAGTTTAAAAGTAGAATTTTTCTTAGGTCCATCCATGGAAACTACAGTAAATATGAAAGTGAATTTAATTGCAGAGTAGGATCTAGGTTACTTCACATGGCAACAGGCCCTTTTTTAACTGATTGTGTCTCTCCACTCAACACCGTAGCCAAGAACCACAATTTCAGAAGTCTCTATTAATGTTTGGGGACTGCTTCATTGCCTTGTTAATGAACAGTTGAATTAGGTGGGTTTTTATCTTTAGAAACAGTTTTTTCTTATTTTTACTTCAAACTAAAGTTTGCTTAGTCCAAGTAAATCTGATTTTTTTCAAAGGGTCTTTTTCCGTACAGATACTTCAGCTCTGCTCCTGAAAAAAAAAAGGAGCTCCTATTCTTATCAAAGCTTGTAGGCAGTTGTTCACCTGCATTTTGCTTTGTCTTTCCTAACAGTCATAAAAC
The DNA here is from genome assembly GCA_013397895.1 of Origma solitaria. Taxonomy (NCBI): domain Eukaryota; kingdom Metazoa; phylum Chordata; class Aves; order Passeriformes; family Acanthizidae; genus Origma; species Origma solitaria. The sequence continues at coordinate 820,871 of VZRL01005557.1, read as the reverse complement.
AACCCTTTTGAAGTTGCTTGACACCAGCTATAAAGTTTTATGTAGATAAAATTAACAAATAGAAAATGCTTAAGTCTGTATGGGAGTAAACCAGGGGTCACATTGTTTTAAACTAACCCAAATACAACTGAGATTCAAATTCAGGTGGTGATGGTGGTTGGTATTGTTACTATTCCTTTTTTGTGCCTGTGCCTGCCCAGGCCTGGTTTTGGAAGATAACTGCTAAGTACAGAGCAATTAGAAAGCAAAGCCTCTTCAAAAACATAGAAATATCTATGTTGATGGAAAATCACAGGTTTTATAAAGAGTTTGCTAAGGCAGGAGATAGGTCAGAGGCAAGGCAAGGATGAGCAAGTATCGCTGGTCAAAGTTGGTAGCAGCAAGCACAAGAATGAGCAAAATGAGTATTATTTTTCCTTGGATTCTGCTGATTTGAAGGGGTCAGGGATAGCACTTGGTTCCAGGTTGCCGGGAGAGGCAAAAACATAATGGGGAATATTCTGTAAACAAATGTTACTGTTCTGATCGTCCTGTGACCTGTCTTTTTTTGTCCTGGGATTTCATCCTAATTAGGAGTGAATTGAGTGTGGCTTGTTCTTTTCTCAGCTCCTGGTCGATGTCTGCTGTATTAATAATGTGTAGGTTAGGGAAAGAAGAAAAAGGACAAATTTTATATGATGCTATTTAGTTAATGAATGTTTAATGTGATAACCAAGTGATAATAGTTAAGCAATTGATATATTTTGGTTCTTTGTGATGTTGGTAACCAGGTAGTCTAATAGATCCTGCAAAACTTGACCTATCTTTGTACAAGCAAATTTTGATAACTCATCTTCACTGAGGACTGACTTTCCCACCATCTTCTTCAACACAGATTTGAAAAGCCCATAGAGATATTTATCTGTCCAAGAGCATCTCTCATTCATGACTGAGGAAATCTCTATAGAAAATATATAGAGGACACATTTCTGTTTGTTCATCTGATTGCTCAAAAATAATATAGGAAACTGAGGTTTATCTTCACAAAGTTTGCCTGCATGAAGAGCTCAATAGGGAATCAGGGACGGTTGTCTTTGGAACCTTCATGCACCAGCCTGCTCTTGGTGGTGCCTTATACACTGCTGCTTTTCCTGGAGCTCTCTGAGGTGTAGGGCTGGAAAAGTAACTCCAAAATTAAATCAGTAGGAAAAAGTTCCTGGTTTTATATATTAAGGATGTTGATTTCAGAATTTGGTTGTGTGTGTGTTTTGTAGTTGAAAAACAAAAGAAATTCCCATTTATTTTAATCATAGGTGTATTTCACACTACAAATTTTGGCTAGACTAGCTAGATAACAATACACTGTAATACAACTTAGGAATGCCAGACCTGCCTGGAAGGACAGCCACTTCACCTCTGAGATGGCATTTGGCCTGAGTGAGCACAGGGTGTCCTGTCACAAGTACGGGCTCAGATTTGCTCATGCTTATTCCCATGTTCTGCATCCCACACCTTGCACCACGATGTGCTCCTCCCCTCTCTGCTGAGGGCTTGGGCTAACCCAGCGGCAGCCACAGGTGCCCAGGGAGACCTGGGGTGCCTCACCCTGCTGAGCTGGGTGACGGCCAGGTGGGGTTTGGGAGGTCACACTGACTTACGTGAGTCACTGAAGTGGCTCTGCCACTCTGTCACCTGTGCAGGAAGCTCAGGTGCAACTCAAGAACCTCAGGACAGTGTCTAAGTTGTGGAGTAAATGTGTGAGTAACCCTCCTACTCACAGGGAGTCAGCTGGGAGCAGAAGCACGTGCAGAGGACTTGGTGCTCCCAGCGCTGTGCTCACCCCGTTAATCATGTGAGCACGTTGGGTTTGGGATGCAGAAACACTGTTTGAACACTCCAGAGAAACGGGAATATGAAGGCACATCTTTCTCCTAGTTCAATCTTTGTATTGATTTATCATGACAAGAGGTGCTTCTTTAGTTCTAATAATGTCTACTTTTTTTTT